>JAREIK010017820.1:1075000-1577500 GCA_029783825.1 Sapria himalayana
AAAAATTGGCAATTTTCCCATTTATAATTTGAGGTTAATTTGGTAACTATCTCACTTATAACTATAATCACATGTATTTAGAATCAATCATGCGCCATTTTTTTTATAAATTTTCTATACTTCATACTCTTGCCTATTTTTAATGAAACTTTTTTTTATTGTTGTAGATACTAATAAATTAGAGTTACTATTTTTTGGTGTATCAAAAGTATTTCAATATTAATATCACTTTTTTTTATAAATAATTTTAGTTGGTGATAGCAACTCATAATTGTGTGTGTGCGTGCGTGCGTGCGTGTGTGTGAATACATTTTTTAGTTTTTTTAAGATATGATGTGACAAATTCATTGAAAGATGTGAGGTGGATTATACCATGGGTGTCACATATAAATACCTAAAAAAATCATCTTTTTAGGTATTCATGGTAGGGATTAGGATTTTTAAGAGAAATTTAATAAATTAAAAATTAATTTTTAAATTTGATGTGCTAATTCCCAATCGAAAACTTAGATACCTAAAATATAAATATTTTAATTTTTGGGTACTCAAACATTGTTTTTTTTTTATTTTAAAAATATAAAAATTAAACTTTGTGCTACTTTGTTGTTTTCTTTTTCAAACATCTCTGAGCATACTTCTATATTTACAAAAAAAAAAAATTATGATGTTTTGGGATATATTTATATTTTTTTAGCAAAAACTAAAATATCTCCAATATTTGATGAAATATTGATGATATTGTTGATTTTTGGCAAAATCATGATATGTCAATGAGCCAGTGCTATAGAAGTAGAAATAATTATTAAAAACACCCCTTTAAAGAAATGTAATAAACTAAGGAAAATATGTGGCCCTCAAAAATTTAGAACTAGTTGGTTTCACTAATTGGCTCAAACAATAGAAATTTAAGGAGTGCAAATTTGAATCCTTCAGGTGCTCTCTCTCGATCTTCTTAACTGATATTGGAATGAGTCATGCCGGGGCTATATTTGAATTCTCTAACTTCTATTTTAATCTTCTTAATTGACATTTGACCGAGTTATTCCATTCTCTAAATTTGAATTTTTTATTTAATCTCTTTATTTTTTTTTTAACTAATATTTGATTGATCATTACATCCTCTAATACTGCCTCCAAATTGATGGGAAGTTGTTGAACTCAGTTTAGGCCTGCAAATTTGAAGACAAGCTACTCTTTGCCCTTTGGTAAATATATCTTCTAATTGGTATTTTGTAGAGAGATGCAAACAAAAATATTTTTATTAATTATCTTTTATCTAACAAAAAGATAGTCAATTTTCATATGTTTAGTGCTTGCATGAAAGATCGAAGTTGAATACATTCTCAATGCGCCTATGTTGTCAATGTTGGGGAACCATGGATACAAAAATCCTTATAGCGAGATCGCCCAAAGGACATGCTTATTTTAATTGTTTAGAATTGTTATTGTTTTAACAAGAGCAACATACATCAAATGGAGCACATGCCATTGGACGATATGTCTCCTATATCTTCCTTCACTAGCTCTTCGAGGAAGAAAATGATGCTATAGTGGAGTAGCATTTTAAAGATTATTTTAAACCATGACATTTTTGGTTTTTTCTAATTTTAAAAGAATATATTATATTTTATATATATATATAATCAAAATTAATCTAATATAAATTAATTAATACAATTTAATAATAAAATCAAATAAATCGATTATAATCAAATTAATTATTCTAATTATACACACACATATTCTAAATAAATAAATAAAATCTTTAAAATATTTCTTATGATACTATATAAGGCTATGGAAGGGACTCTGACTTAAATAAGATCTTAGGTTCCAAATATAAATTATATTACACCATAATTTATATTAATTATAATTCATACAACTAAAAAATTATAATTATACTTCCTCACTTATTTAAAAAGATTTGTGCATTTTGTTATTAAATATTTATAAACAACTCATATTAAGATTATATATATATATATATATATATATATATATATATATATATATATATATATATATATATATTCATTGATTGAATTAAATTACAATCGATCTCTATTATTTCCTCAAGACTTTTCACATAAGTTATTTGAATATCATATCAAAATCCACCTACATAGTTTGGTAATATTAAAAATTATATACTTTTTCAAGAGAGCATCATCAATCATTCTAGTAGGATATAGATTCTATCAGCAATTAATATTCATCATATACTTGATAAAATTATCCAATTCATAGAGTTTATAAATCTATTTCTTGATCATATTCTTTACTAATCAAAATAACTATTAACGAGAGCACATGAATATTTATTACTTCAAGAATAAGAGTAATAGTATTTATAATAATAATGGTATATTTCATTTTACATGTTAGTATAAAATAATCATACCATGATGTACCCATCTATTACACATAGGTATCTTATCACTGGAAGATGGAATTTCAATATTATTTATAGTCAAGATTGACTTTTTGATACATGTATTTTCACAAATTCAACTAATTGTAAATTCAATCATTAAAACAAGGAAATGATTTAACTAATCAAAATAATAATAATAAATGGCTTTGAGATTAAAATAGTTCCATCACTTTCCCACTTAGACTTAAAATCATGATGTCACACATCTGACTCTTATTTGTCCACGTCTTTCAAACGATTTATTTGGAATGCTCTTCATAAAAAGATCTCCTAAGTTGTCCACCGATCATGGATGTCACTTTCATCATCACCACATCTCATCTTTTTATTATATCTCTTATTGGTTGATATTTATGCTCGATTTATTTTGCATTCTTATAGGTTCTAGGCTCATTTGAATTAGTAATTTCTCTATTATTATCACAAAGAGTATAATAGGTAGTTGTACACAAGGAATGCCCCCGAAACCCATCTAATTATAGTCTAAATAGGTACAAGATTGTCTACTTGGTATACCAACATTTAATATCTAGTCCATTTCAGGTACTTGATTATGTGTCTTACTACTATATTATATTCTTGTCTTGGGTTAGACTGATATCTACTTACCATGCCTGCAACAAATAAACATTAGGTCTGGTTCAAAGTATTACATGCATTAGACTTCCTACTAGTGATATATAAGGAATTGCCTTCATTTTCACTATCTTGCTAGGTATTTTGGGACAGTGATCTTTTGATAGAGCGACTTCATGTCAAAATGGATGAAAACTTTTCTTGGTATCTTGCATTCTAAAATGAGTCAATATCACTTGATATATACATAATATTCACCTTACATTGATCAAAGCCACAAGATTTAATGATTTGATCAAATGAGTATTTTAAGATCTAGATGTTTATTTTAGTTCATAAATAAACTTCTATAAGATACACAAAATGTGCTCTTGATAATTCTCTATATAATCATTAGGCTACATCTTATAGATATATTCTTTAAGATACCCAAAATGTAGTTTTTGTGTTTATCTCTCAAATCTCATAGTCATAATGAGTAGCAATTAATATGAGAATCAATATTGACTTTAGCATGAACACCAGCAAAAAGATTTCCTCATTATCAATTCTCACTTTTTGTGTAAAACCTTTTAAACAAACCTAGTCTTATAAGTCTCGTTGTTACCATCTGTTCCTCCCTTTTTCTTATAAATTCACATGTAGATGATAGATTTTATCCCATCAAGTAGTTCCATGAGATCTCATACATGGTTGGAGTGCATGGATCGCATCTCTGATTTCATATATTTTTGCTAATGTTTTGCATATTTATATCTAAACTCTTAGTCATAGCTTTTAGGATTAGTATGTACCTTATCATATATTCTATCATAAGACTCTCAAAAATGTATACCATGCAAGTTGACAAATAACTCTTTTACAATGATGAGATACTTCTCTCAATTATATACTTTAAATAACACATAGCACAAATACTAATTCTTATGAACTATTCTGAGCAACCATGCAACTAGCATATCAATGTTAGATTCATAAAGTCCATTATTGACACCATTATCAATAGTTTTTCCACTATGATGAAATAATGAGGTATTTAGAATTTTAATGTTTTGATGTCTCTTCTTGTTTCATCGGTAATAAAAAAGTTTAGACTATTTTATCTCCTCTCACCTCTTATAGAACAATCTTATTTTTGAGCTATAGTTTGTTTTATAGTCTTCTTCTAGGAATAAGGCATTGATGCTAACAATGACTTGCTAATCATTTGTATTATAAAATAAACCATCTTTAGTTCATCTAGCATATCCCACAAAGAAATAAACTTCTATTCTTGGTTCTAACTTATCTATTTTCTATTTTAGCACACGTGTCGGGCAACCCAAAAATTAAATGTGTTTCAGACTAGACTTGCATCTAGTCCACAATTTAGTTGGAGTAGCAGTTATAGACTTAGATGGAATCAAGTTCAAAATATAAGCTATTTTTTATAATGCATATCTCTAGAAGGAATAAGATATATCCGAATATCACATCATTGATCTTACTACGTCCATAAGAGTCATATCTTCTTTATGTCACACCATTCTATTGCAGAATACTAGGTTCAAACAACTAAGATGTAATACCTTGATCCAATAAGTAGTCCGTAAATTTTTCCAATATGTACTTGCTACCACATTTAGATCATAGTGTGTAGTCCCTAATTTTACTTCATCACTTATTTAAAATAATTTATACTTTTTATTATTTAATACTTATTAAACACCTCAATTTAAGATTATAGATATTCATTAATTAAACCATGTCAATGATAATCCAATTCAATCAATCTCTATTATTTTTTTTGATACTTTTCGCTTAAATAATTTGAAATGCCAGATCAAAATCCACCTGTAAGATTTGTCAATATTAAAACTTATAAGCTTCATCAAGTGGCCATCATTAATCCTTCTAACATGACATGGATTCCATCATCAATCAATTTAACTAAATACTTAATAAAGTTATCTAATTTATCAAGTTCATAAATTTATTTCTAGATCATATTTTTTATGAATTAGAATACCTATAAATAACTACACATTAATATTAATTACTTCAAGCATATGGGTAATAATATTTATAATAACAATGACGTATTTTATTTTATATGTCAGTTAAAAATAATCATATTGTGGTGATTCCATTTTACACATAAGAATACTACCACTAAATTTTAGAACATCACTATTCTTCGTAGTCAAGATAGTTCTACTAAAATTTAATGCTATATTCTTACTAATAGATAATCCAGTTCTATATTAATTTTGAACAATAAACTTATATAACACAAGAACTAATAATTCGATCTTACGTGAGTAAGTTGAGCTCAATGTACCAAATCATCTAGTATACAGAATAAAGGACACATGCATTTTCACAAATTCAGCTCATTCTAAATTTATTTTTTAAAACAAAAAAAAATGATTCAAATCAATCAAAAGTAAAACAACAATAAATGGCTTTTAGAATAAAATAGTTCCAACAGTCACAACATATTATTGGGAGAGGCAGATATAGTTGGAACTTATTAGCAAAATTCTTATCCATTAAACTTTGGTTGTGACTAAAACTATATTTTATATTTAGCTTAAATGCTTAAACATGAAACAACTCCTTGTTTTTTAATATACCATGATTTTTTTTTTTTTTGAAGAAAATATCAAATATAGTTGTGCTTCTTCAATCATCTAAGGTACCCATATAATCAAAATCATAGAAAACATGATTGTCAATCTTAAATGGTGCATTAAAAAGTCCATAATTCATTTTACCTTTTAAATATTTAAGTACTTTTTTTACTACCATCCAATGAGAATCATGTGAATTATGCATTAATTGGTATAGTTGTTTTTCTGCATATGAATAATAAAGATGTAAAACGATGCCATATTATAATGCTCTCATTAGTTGCCTAAATTTAGTATGGTTAGAGGTCTCAACTAGATCGGACAGCTTAGGCATGGCTTGTGGCACAATATTGTTCAGTCGTGCCTAGGATGGCATGACATGATTTAGAATGTGCCTGGAAGTGTCATGGTCTAGCTCGATTGATACTTTAACCCTATATACTTATACATCTATATATATATGTATTAACTTTTATATACAGTACACTTATATGTGTGTGTGTGTGTGTAATGTATTTATAGGTTTAAATATAAGTGTAAGTATATATATAAGCCTATATATTTATATATAAACCTATTATATATACATTACCCTTATATATATATATATGAAAGTATATTTAGGTATATATGTATGTATGTATGTATATATATAAACTTAAATATGTGTGTATAAAAATGTATATATCTATGTACATATATGTGTGTGTGTGTGTGTGTTTATGTATATACATTAATTTGTATAAGACTATATATATGTATAAGCCTATATACATGTATAAGCATACATACATACATACATACATACATACATATATATATATATATATATATATATATATATATATGAAAGTATATTTAGGTAAATATGTATGTATGTATATAAACTTAAATACGTGTGTATAAAAATGTATATATCTATGTACATATATATGTGTGTGTGTGTTTATGTATATACATTAATTTGTATAATACTATATTATATATATGTATAAGCCTATATATATGTATAAGCATATAAACACACACACACCCACACACACACACATATATATATATATATATGTGTGTGTGTGTGTGTGTGTGCGTGTGTGTGCGTGTGTGTGTGTGCGTGCGTGTGTGGTGTGTGTGTGTGTGTATGTATGTATGTATAGATCTATATATATATATATATGTGTGTGTGTGTGTGTGTGCATTAATTTGTATAAGCCTATATATATGTACGAACCTTTATATATATATATATATATATATATATATAAGTTTTGATTTAAAAAAATTAATATCATTTTTTTTTTATTGAAAATTGCTTTTCCATATGAAAATTGATTTACATTGTTTTGAAAAATACATTTACTAAGGAAAGCTGTTTTAATTTTTTTTAAATTACTTTTCGAATAAAAAAAAACAATTTCTATTTTTTGGTAAATTAATTTTCAGATTACAAAATGGTTTCCCATTCAAAATAGTGGTTTTATATTTCAAAAACCAATGTTTTTGATTTAATTTTTTTTAAAGTGCGGAGCAAAATTTGTTTTATGCTTTTGAGTCCACCAAAGCATAAATGTTTTAGATTTTGGTGCATTTTTTTTAAAATTTTGAAAAACTAAGATGTTTTTTTTAATATATTGTGCACGGTGCAATGAAACTTTAATCTCACAATTATATTTCCCATCAGTCCCTTGAATAAATTTTCTCTCATGTTATATCATATGGATTACCTTTATAATCTCTCTCCATTTCAACTTCATTACATATAATTTATTCTCTCAACACAAATTTAGCTCTCACAACAACTTTTTTTAATAAAAAATTAAAAATGATTAAGAATGAGGACCATGCAAAAAATTTGGAACATAAAGAAAACAAGTCTCTATCCAATGAATGAGTTACCTTAATTTGCTTGTTTTACGAAAAAATATAATGTGAAAATTAATTCATAAAGAAAACGAGTTACTTTGAATGAAAATAACATTTTACAAATTCAATAACAATATATGAAATACCTAATCATACAAGTCTCAACAAAGAACTTTGTGGCTCAATACACAACTTTCTTTATCATTTTTAAGAGACATGCCCATGCCAAACTTACTGAAGTTCAAAAAATGATAACATTGACTTTAACAACATTTCCACATGAGCATTTAAATGTAAAACAATATATTATTAATGTTGTAAAATAACTACATAATTATAACTAAAAACTTGCAAAGGGAATATAGAGAAAAAGAGAATAGAAGAATTTAAAAAAAAAAAAATTATTTTAATTTTCAAGGCTTAAATTCATATGAAATTGAGGCTTGTATATAGATTTTTTGAAAGTATTATTCACACAATATTCACACATGCAAACACATTGTTCAATGCGGTGCATCGTTCGTGTGATCTTTATTCATGTGGCTAATGTTCATCCACATGCACTATCCAATGTGGTGTGCTATTCACGTGGTGACTTTTCACGCACATGCACTATACAAATTGTTCAACACAATTCATTCTTCATTCACATGTATTATATAATAGTTTTAATTGTTTTTACATAAATATCCAATAAGAAATAGTTTAGTTTTCTTCAAATTTCTTATCTCGACTAATTGTCTTTAATTCATTTCTACCATGCACATGAAATATTTTTCGAGAGTGAGTCATGTCTAGTAGGAAACATTCCTACGAGAGTATTTACCTCCTAATATTCAAGTAATCTTCACAAGTAGTTAACATCTATCATTCCAAATTCAATTTAAAAAAACTAATTTTGCATATTATATAAATTGAGACTCGAATGTAAACCATGTCCCAAACATCCCTGGCTCCCACCATACCATGCGCATGTCAATGTAATGTCTAAGCGGTGTGGGCCTTTTGCCAATGTAATGTCTAACCAGTGTGGGTCTTTCACCCAAAGAAGCATCTAGCCATGCTTACTATATTACTCACACACATATCCTTTGTCCTTGCTATGCAATTTTGTGTGGCTCTATAGGTTACCATCCAACATTACTAATCCCACACATCCATGACCATGCACACACACTTATGAAAAAAATAATTTTTCTTTGCATATTCAATATAATGCTTGAATTCATATTAATATAATATCACATATGAATAGAAACCATAAACACAAATCACAACAAGCATCTTACTACGCACCTTCGGTAATTATGCCACTAGCATATATATTTTCAAACCACGTTCAAGATATAACTTGCCCTTAGATGATTTTTGTGTGAAGGAATTGGGCAGCTCACAAGTCCAACTTTAATTACAAGATTATCCTTGTAATCGACATGTTTCAACTATGTTAATCCTAAAATCTCAAAAGTTTATTGCATTTAGAGCTTTAAATTATCTTGTTGGATTATCGTAACCCAACTTACAATCCAATACATAAAATAGTTTTGGTTTTGGGGATGAAACTATCCCGCTTAATTAAACCCCCCATTTTAGGGTCTTTACAATAAAATTTTATTCTTGGTTTATTCTAAACAAATTTAGAAAATTATGTTACCTCTCACCTAAAATTAGAATCATCCAACTTGGATGTCCATAGGCCAAGTTATGGCTAACTATTTTCGGGTTTATTAAAGAATTTTCTACAAAAATTTCACCCCATTTTAGCATTCATAAGCATCAAAATTCAGAATGCACCACAATAAACAAAAAGAAAACATAAATAAGAAAATAAGAACATTCAATCCAACTCATCCCCTTAGGATTAGAATTAACCAAGTGGGAAAACCCCTATTTCAAGCATCAAAAGGGCGATTTCTTGAATTGTCTTTATTTGTTTGAAATACTGATTTCCCAAAATATGTTTTTTAATACTTCAGATAAATCTATTGATTTTGGTATCTACACATAGATAATGTCAAAGCAATGAATTTTGACCCTTAGATCAACCCAATCCAATCCAACAGATCTCTCTAGATTAAAAAGGAACGTTTTGGAAAACTCCCACTCCCACTTTTTTCCCTAGGGTTTTGTTTATACTTTTCAGAAGAGTTTTTCATTTGTCTTCCACCTTGTTACTTCATTCATCTTGTTACCTCACAATTCCATTTTAGTTGGGTGATGCAATTTTGGGAAAAGCCATGAAATTCAGAATATTACAACTAAGTGGAAGGTTTTGACTTTATAAAAAATTACCAAAGATGTGAAGGAATGTCATGGCCTTGGAAAGAAAGTTATGACTTCAAGAAGGAGCTGCGGCCTAGAAAAATGTATGGCATACTTGAAGAAATGCCACAGCTTTGGAAAGAAAGTTATGACATATGGAAGGAGAATAATGTTGCGGCCTTGAAAAATGTATGACATGCCATAGCCTTGAAAGAAAGCCATAATATTAAAAAGAAAGTCATGACTTTGAGAAAAAGTGATGACATTTGAGTAGAATTTTAACTTGCAAGTTTAAGCTAATATGACATAACCACAAGGAAGTGATACCATGGCCACAAGCATTACTACCATGTATTAACCCCAAGTTCGAGCTATTTCTATCTAACACATGTCTAATTATTCTAAGTCTGCTTCATTATCCGAATAACTATTCTAAGTTTGCTTCATCATCTGAATAACTATTCTAATACTGCATGAACACTCGCTAGGTTTGGCACTAAAGCCACTCGGTAAGCCACAGTGACAACCTTCTAAAGTTCCTCAAAGTATCCAATAAATATTAGCAATAGATACTTCGATTGTCAAACCTAATCACTCCTCTCTTGAGGATCACTTTCAAAAAGACGTGATCCTTCACCTCAAACTCTAGAGGTTGATTTCATTGATCAACATAGCTCTTTTGCCAACTATGAGTGATTAGAAGATGCTTTTGTATAAAATTTATCTTCTTTGATGTATCTCTGATTAATTTTGACTCATAGTAGTTATATCTCTCACTTCTTTCCAATAACTATGAAACTACAAGGCCTCTCATAAAGTGCTTCATAGGATGTCATCTAAATTCTTGCTTGGTAATTATTGGTGTAAACAAATTCTATTAAGGGTAAATTAAATGCTCTTCCCAATTATCTTTGAGATCAAGGATGCATTCCCTTTAAAGTATGGATTATCTATTCTGATTGACCATTCATTTAAAATGAAAATTTGTGCTCATCATGAACTTTATTTCCATGGCTTTCTGACAACTTTTTCAAAAGCAAGCCATAAACCTTGGATCAAGATTTGGCACTATTTGAAAATGACACTCCATGCAACCAAATAATTTCTTGTATGTATAACCTACAAATTTTCTACATAGTGAAGCATGAAGGTCATCCATACTATTAGAAAGTGTGTCAACTTAGTAAACCTATCAAGCATGACCCACACTATATCATTTACTTGTGATGTTCATGCCATGTGTATCACAAATTTCATCGTGACATATTCTCATTGTATTTCTACTCAACTACCTCCAGGGGATATAATAATTCTATTGACCTTTAATGCTCAGCTTACACTTGTTGACACGGGAGACACATTGATGAACAAAATCTTCTACATTTTTTTCCATTTTAATCTAGTAATACTGGCAATAATGATCATAATATATTTTTGTGCCACCTAGGTACACAACAAATTGAGGGCAATGAAATTCTCTGAAAATATCTTTTCTCAAGTATATCGACCAGGGAACTACAACTCTTTCTCTAAACTGAAAACTACCATCCAAATGAATAGCATAACCTTCATTTTCAATATCCAACCATACCTAGTGCCTAATGAACACTATCTTTATGTCCTATCTCTATGACTCGATGATCTTGTTCAGTAAAAAAAATATAGCCACTAAACTCCTCAACATACCTTGGGCTTGACCTCTATAACATAGTTCAAACTATCACATAGTCTCAAGCATCTACTATTTCCAAGCTGCCACACTAGCTAACATACCTTGTGACTTCCAACTAAATGCATCTATAACTACATTCATCTTTTTGGGATGGTAATGCAACATGTTGTATAATGATCTTCCATATACTCCATTCACTTGTGTTGCCTCATGATGATGTCCCAATGAGTAAAAATATACTTCAGGCTCTTATGATCAGAGAATACCTTAAACTATTCTTCATGTAAATAATGGTGTTAAATCTTCAAAGAAAGGATAATGACTACTAACTCCATATAATGCATGGGGTTATTCTTCTCATGATATCATAATTGCTAAGAGCCATAAGCTATTACTCTTCTAGATTGTATCAACAGACACCCAAGTCCATCCTTACAGGCATTACAACCTTGTAAAAGTCCTTAATCTCTTTGAGTCGCTTCTTTAATTCCTAGAATGTCTTTTCATAAAAGTCATTCCACACAAACTTAATCTCTTTGAGTGTCATTTTCATCGTAGTTTGCTAATCTGGAAAAGTCCATAATGAACCTTCTATTGTACCTTGTAAATCTTTATTACATATCTTAAAGACTAACCCTGGTCTCTCCCAACTCATCAATGACTGAACATTTTCCTAGTCCTACCCAAAGCTGATATAATATGCCCCAAGAATCTCACATCAGTAAGTCATGACTCATACTTACTAAATTTAGCATATAATTAATGGTCTCTCAAACTTTAGAGAATAATCATCAAATGCTCTTCATATTCTACCTCAGACTTAGAGTAGATTAAGATGTCATCAATGAAAAACATAACAAATTAATCTAGATAGGAATCAAACACCTTATGCTTGAGTTTCATGAATGTTGTTGGAGCTTTCATCAATTTGAATGGCATTACTCTGAACTTAAGAAACCCATACCGCATCCTAAATATTGTTTTTAAAATATTTACCTTTCTAACCATCCATTGATGGTAAGTAGAAAAAATTATATCTTCGAGTAAACCTATGCTCCTTTTAGTTGATCAAACAAATCATCAGTTTTTGGTAAATAATATATATTATTGATAATAACTTAATATAAATTAGATATAATTTATACATAGACAAAAGGTCTTGTCCTTTTTATTAGAAGATAGTTTAGGAGTACCTCGATGTGATGTGTTTGGTCATATAAATCTTTTATTCAATAATTTCAATAGCTAGACCTTGAGTTCTTACAACTCAATCGGTATCATTTTATATGAAGTCATAAAAATAAATGATATATTAGGGTGTAACTCGATAGTGAAGTCTATATTTCTATGTGGGGGTATTCATGTAATTCATCTAGAAAAATATTTCCATATTCACAAATCACCCAAGGCAAACTCAAGTCATTTCTCACCTCATATTCCAAAGTTAGATATTTTAGTCAACCCATCAACTACTTATGCCACCTATCATCATACATGGCTTAGGGTAGAGAATCATGAATATCCCTTTGAAAACAAAATGAATATTATCTATTATGTTGGTGATCACTTTCTTTCATTCACAATCAATGATGACATAGAGCACCATCAGTTAATCCATCCCAAGGATCATATCAAACTCCAACATATTCATGACCCTTAGGACTATAGTGAGTAGAATACAAGAGATCTATATTTGGTATTCAAATTATTGAATATTATCATATATTTTGGAGGTTGATAATGATTTTTATAAATTCTAAATGATTGCAATATTATCAACAAGTCATCATCATGCTTAACTCAAAAAATTTAATTAGCTATGATATTAATTCTTCATTAAAATAATTAGGTTTCCCGCTAGTGCTCAAGGTCGTGGCCAAATATTAGAGTCAATACTTTATTTTTTTTATGGTTAAGTAGTCTCTAGTTAGAGTTAAGGTATTTTTACAAAGTTGTGACATTTGAGATACAAAAAAAAATAGAGCCACAAGTACTAATGTCAAAACTGTAGTAACTATTCAATGTCACGATTTTTAGAACACTAGATATTACCAAAGAAATAACTCAAATATGATCATTTCTAAGGTCATGACTTTTATCCTCAAAGCTAAAGAGATGAAAGCCAAAGTTTTGGCTTTCTTTTTAAAGTCACAACTTCTTACTTAGAATAATGCAAGATTGCCTGAGAATAAAAGTGGAAAATAAAGAATTTTCAAAAAAAATCTTTCATTTTTTCTCTTTCCCTCATACAAAAACCAAAGCCATGGTAGCTACTAACCCTAAGAGAAAATTTTGCAATCCCAAGGGATTCCAAAAGAAAGCAAGGTATGTATGACTTATACTAATTCTTAGAGTTGGGAGGCATGTCTCTCAATCCATTCTTCTCTTAGGATAGATTTGAGAATTTATACCTAATTGTCATGGTATATGGTTTGTATAATTTGAATTTTGGGATGTAATTGGTATTGATTATGAATGCATTAATAGTTTAATTTTTTTTATGTTTGGATATTGATGGATGGTGATTAAATAGAACTTAAATTAAAGTTTCTACTATTGGTGGGTTTGTATAAGGTTGTCATGGTGGATAGTGAAAAGTAATCCATGAGGCTTACTTATGTATAGGATATGATAAAAGTGATAGCCTATTTGATCACCATGCATAAGATAAACCTATACTTTGAATCTTAAAATTTGGGTATGTTAATCATTATGAATATGATGTTTATGAAGCTGAAAGTTTGAATATATTTATATGTCTATCTATTATTTACATCTTAAAGGGATTATTTCTCAATTAAGATGGATATTATGTTTGGTGTTGTCCCAGGGGGTTCACCTTTAGTATGAAAGTCACATCACTATTGAAGATTATTTTGATAAGTAATCATTAAGATATGCACAAGTATATTATGACTCACAAGGTGGTGACAGTTCTTGTGAGATGCTTTTACTAATATAGTTACCACTTGTGAAACTCAAGAAAAGTATATATTAATTATATAAGTATGATACTTAGGAAGTTAAAAGTACAAATGCTTAAAAATTATATCAATCATTATACTTATGATAATGAAGACTAAAGAATATGAGTGTGCATACAAAGCAACAATCAAGGACAATTGATGAAATTGCCTAAAAAGTATGAGATTATGAATGACTCTCATGTATAAATGGATTATTACCTTGGTGGAAATATACCAGAAGGATGGCTATGAGGGGACTTTCATTATAAATGGCTCAATGGGAACAACCATTTTGTAAGCCATGAGGGAAAGTGGTCATTACCCAATACCACAACTTTCATTCTATACCCAACACAAAGTACATCTCACACAAATCTACAAATAGGTAAAATCTTAGTTCGAGTTATATTTAATCACTAAATATCAATATTCATAAAATAAAATAAATCAAACACATTTATTCATATATAGAAAATATCGTGTGTGTGTGTGTGTGTGTGTGTGTGTGTGTGAGCGCACATTCGAATTACACAAGCACTAGACACATTCTATATTTGTAAAAATTCTTAAATCCACCCTAGAGGTGGGGTGTTTTATAGTTGTGCCCTCTAACTCTATGGATTGCATTAAGTTTCACATTTCTTTCTTACTTGTGGTAACCTATAGAGAGTGTAAAATTTACTCATTGTATTAGGTAGTTATTGTGACTTTGCTTGTATCATGATTAAAGAAGAAGATATGACTTTCAAAGAGATCTCTTTGAATTTTTCTATCTTCTACTTAAATACTCAAGTGATTCTATATTATTCCAAGTATGAAGTTATGACTTTCAAAAGAAAGTTGATAATTTGAATTTAATCTCTTAACTTGAGGTCATGCCTCTAAAATATGGCCACAACTCTAGAAGAAATTCTAATCTTTCTATAATACAAAGTCATAGCACAAGTAATGACCATGGCTTGGGTCTTGAATAAAGGGTCAAGGTGTTGTGACTTTGTTATATTGCCAAATTTTTTGGTTAGGTGATATCCTAAAATAAATTTTGTAGCAATCATATAATTAGTAAAATAAAATTATATCTAGATATCAATCTTATAAGAATTGTATTGGCAATTTAGTTATTCAACAATGTGACATCGCATTTTTTAGTTAATTAAATACTTGGATCATTAAACAATCTTAGGTACATAGTTTATTAATTTTATCAATGTTATACTATTTAAGTTGCTCGACATATATTATGTTGAACATAAAATAAAGGTTGAAATATTATATAATAACTTTTTTCCTTAATGGCACAAAAGGTAGTTTTCACTATCAATCTCATCCCAATGGTGCTCCCCTCATAGTTATCCACTCAATATATTAGTATAGACACAACAATTCAACTTTGATTGAGAGTTTTTATAATTTCATTTCTTTTAGGCAATTTCATCAACCACCCTTAATGGTTATTTTATGTGCATACTCTTGTTGTCAAGCTTAAAATATCATAAAGACCAAAGATTGATATAGCTTATAAGTAATTGTACTTTTGATTTCATAAGTGCTATACTTGCATAATTCATGTATGATTCCCTCAAAGTATCAACTTTGAGGGAATTGTCACTCGTAAATACTCTTACATGTCACTCGTACTTGTGTAAATACTTGTATGATTTATGTATAATTATAGCTTATAAATAATTCATGTATAATTTTTATTTCTTTTAGGGTAAATACTCTTACTTGTCACTCATAATATACTCATGCATGTGATGAGAATTGTCAATCATCATCTCCTCGATATCGATGTGACTCATATACTAAATATGAACCCCTTGGTAAAATATTTTATATAGCATTTATTTCAATCAAAACCAATATTTTAAGATGCATATAATAAATTGGCATGTAAGAGTATTTACACTTTCAGCTTTATCAATGGTACTCAAGATAATTAACATTGCCAAATTTTAGGTTTTAACATGTAAGTTTATCTCATGTATCATAGTCCAAATATCTATCACTTCTTTCCTATTATGCGCATAAGTTAGTATTATGGTTTACCAATCACCGTTCGTCATGATAATCTTATACAAATCTACTAATAGTCAAAACTCTAATTTAAGTTCTATTTAATTACTATCAATCAATATCCATACATAAAATAAATTAAAATATTCAATCATAAAAAAAAATTTACAACACATATCTCAGATTACAATATTTTTAGACCCATAATAGTATAATACAAACTCTAGAATCTATCCCTAGATGAGATGGGTTTGAGATAGAGGTGTCAACTAGGCCGGGCTGGCCCGGCCCGGCACGAGCCACGGCACAGTTCGGTTATGCCTGGGACAGCACGACACTAAAATTTTCTGTGCCCATGCCTGTGACATGCCTGTCCACGGCAGGAACCATGCCGTGCTTGTCCATGGCACGAACCATGACATGTAGTGCCGAGGCCAACTGGGACTCATGTCGTGCCTAGCCCGACAATGGTACCGTGGCCCATTGGTATGGTACCTTGGCACGAGCCGGGAAACCGCCCCAATGGCAGAAGCTGACCCCCGAAAGTAAAGAAGATTCTCAGTGGTACAGCGGAATGCCGCCAAAACCAAAATTTTTTTTTAAATTAGGGTTTTTTGCCCGGCCCAGACAGGGCCGAACAGGGCCGAACCCGGTGGATTTGTGTTGAGGGCTCATGCTTGGCTGACCTCTACAGAACTGTGCTGGACCAGGCATGGCATGGTGCAGTAACCATGCCATGCCGTGCCATGTCATGCCTGGCCCAGCACGGTAGCACAATCGGGCAAGATAAAACCAACCGGGCCGACCCATCACGACATGTTTGACATCTCTAGTTTGAGACGCATGCCCCCTAACTTTATGAATTTACATAAATCATATATACCTTTCATGCTTGTAGAACCACAGAATGCAAAATGTATTTCTTGAGTTTGGTAATTTTTGTGGCTTTGCTTATTATGTGATGGAGTAAGAGAACAAATTAAAGATTTTCTAAAATTTTTTTATCTTTCATTTTTATAATAAAGAAATTTTGTATTATTCTAAGTATGAAATCATGGCTTTTAGAAAAAAAAGTCTTACCTTTAGACTCATCTCTTCAACTTGAGGTTCTAACTCTAGAAATTGGTCATGACTCGGTTCTATATCTTAATCTCTTAATAACACAAAGTCACAACATTTTGAAATGATCACAACTTTAATTTTTTTTTTGATTGTAGTCCTAAAAGGGTCGTGGCACAAGGGAGTAGCTACTAAATAAATATGGCTTCTCATATTATTATATAGTCATGACATTGTGAAGAAGTCACAACATTGGCAAATATCCTTTCTTGATATTTATATTGCCACAATATTATGAAATAGCTATGGTGCTAAGAATATCTTTTGTATATTGGTTGTTGGCATGGCACTAAGAAATGGTCACGGCAGAAAAGTTACCTTTCATATCTTCTAAGTATCCATAGTGTTGTGAGTAGCTATGGTAGTGACCTTCAATTCTCTCATACATCATGTTACCATAATATTGTTAGGATGTCATGGTATTGACACTTTGCTTGAGCATATAAGCCAATGGACATGTCTTTTTTTCATGATAAGAGTTATAGCATTGGAATTAGTTGTACTTGAGTAACAACCTCTATAATATTTGGTTTCCAAAAGTCAAGATTTTAAATAATTACTTTGACTTTGGTATAAATAGTTGTTACTATATAATTTTCTATAGCTCAAGAGTTAATAATTTATAAATAAGTTATGGCTCTAACTTGAGACTACCAATCCATATAAAACTAAAGTTGTGGGATTGTGAAATTGGTCACAACCTTTAGTACTAGTGGAGTACTTTGTTGATGTGATAGATAATTAATATCGTAACCATTTTAATTTTCTAAGCTAAGTATGACTGAGTCTACATGAAAATATCATAGTCATTGAGAATGTGTTACACATTGGAAAGATATGCTGATGAGTTGGTAGGATTGTGGCATACAAGAATTATCCCAACAAATTAAATAAAGTTTTATTCAATAATACATGTCAATGATATACCCCTTCTACTTAATATTTCCAAAAACCTATTGGTTTCATAACTATTTATCAAAATTCTAAAAAATACTAAATATATGAATTCAACATATATAAGCTCTATTTTCACATCTACACATCATTAAAACTAACATAATATGCAAGAATATTCAGTAATTTGAACACTGAACACATGGTACTAGGAAATTTCCATGGCTTGGTGAAGGGCTTCTCGCATTAATATGTAGTCACTACACTATGATAAACCCACAAAAATGGTATTATTCCTTCTTAATGATTATATGGTCATGATGGTGAGAAATAGGTGCGGTATTGAGAAGGTCTTGTGTATCATGTGGTTATGACGCTAGGAAATATGCATAACATAAAATTTATCTTTATATGTCTTCAAGTGTTTGTGACACTGTGGCTTATGGGTGGCCATGACACTAATTTTTTCTTCTCTCAAATATCATGTTATTATGATTCTAGAGAAATGCCACTACACTGGATATTAGCTAATGCCTAAAATTAGAAGTGTCAAATGGGTTGGGCGGCATGAGTCCGACCCAAAGCCGGACATGGTTCAGGCGTGCCTGGCCTGGCATGGCACGGTCTTATAGCGTGCTCCGGCCCGTGCCGGGTGGACTCTTAGCACAAATCGTGTCGTGTTGTATTGAGGGTCTTCGGCCAACATGATGTGCCAAGCACAACCCAGGTGCATGGCACATGCTCACAAGATGGAAGATGACATGCCGACCGACACATTACGGCCGATGTAGTGATGCCCGACAGGCAACGGCTTGGCATGCCCAATGGGCAACAAATGCGCGGTGGCATGGCGGCGATACCCTAATTAAATTTTAATCTAGAACAGCCTGACCCCGGCCCGAATCAGCCCATTACTGGGCTGATTTTGGGCCGCGGGTCATGCTGGGTCTACCCTCCAGTGAACTGTGTGTGCCTGGCATGGCACGCGATCCTGATTGGGCCTGAAAAAAATGGCTCAGCCTAGCCCATTTGACACTTATACCTAAAAGGCATGGCTTTGTCTTTCTTTGAGGATAAGAGTCTTACCTTATGAAGTGGTTATACTGTAGTAATGTCCTATGTAGCTTTTAATATCTCAAAATTAGCAACAATAAATAATGCTGATAAATTTGGCCTAAGTAGTATTAGCCTTTAAAAAAGGATGTGACTCTAACTTAAGACTGCATAACCATATTAAACATAAAGTTATAGAACTTAGAATTATTCATGACTTTTAGTAATAGCGGGGTACATAGTTATTATTATATATAATTAATATCATGGCAATTTTAATTTCATAAAATATATCTGATTATGACCACATGATAATATCACAGCAACTAAGTATATAATATATAGTGGAAATATTATGTTAAAGAGTTAGTTGGATCATGACATATACAAATTATCATGACCAATTAGATTGTGTCTTGACTAAGATTAGATAAAAACTTTACAAGATTCAATATTCTACCTCATCTACTAAAAACCTATTAATTTTATGACTATTCATCAAATATCACTGAAATTCTAAAATTATAAAATCAATTCATAATTTCTCCTATTCCATGTTGAACATATAAAGAATATTCAGTTATGTGTTTTCTAATATGCTAATTTTGTTTACTTTCCCTTCCAAAAATACCTAAGAATTTTCAGTTATTAAAAAATGCAACAATTTCACACACTAAAATATTTGCTAATCTCTAAGTAATAACTTTCTCTTCCAAAAAAAATCATCATTTCAAAGAAGTGCTATGACTTTGTTAAAGTATCATAGGATCTAAAAATTAGTTGAGAAACTTCAAGCAAACATGCTGACAATCATGATGAGACATGAGTTCCTTGACTATACTTGTGGGTCATTGAATATTTAAATTCAATTATGTATTTGATACATATAGGTATTTATTACATCATACATGCAAAAATTAATTTTAGAGTTTCCTCCCAATATGTCAAATATTTATATCTAGACTATCAAAATCTTTTTTCCTCTATCATAGATCTTTAATATCCATGTTATCATCTCAATATTTTGTTTTATCTTCTTATTGTTTGTTTCTTTCTTCAACCTAGCTTTGACTACCATCATTTGCTAATCTTTTTCATCATTGGATATCATGACCTTGGTGAATATCAGAGCTCCTTATTACATGTGGATTTTTTTCTCTTCTTCATAAAACTTCAAAGTTGTAGCATTGAGTATGGCCATGGCTTTTCCTTTAATTTTTTCCTTAATTTTTTATTTTTATAACTTCAATGTCACAGCATTGAGTGAAGCCGTGCCTTTGCCTTAATGATTTTCCTTACCGGTTTTGCTCACTCCAAAGTTGAGTGAAGTCATTCTTTATCCCCAAAGTCATGGAACAAGGCAAAGCAACATATTTGTCTTTATATTTTCCTTGGCCCTTTTTTCTTCTATAACCCCAAAGTCATGGTGTTAATTATAACCATAGTTTTGTCTTCAAGATTTTCTTTGACTTTTTTCACTAATATCAGTCTCGGACTATGCACAGCCATGGCCTTATCTATGATTTTCTCTACCATAATTTCTATCTCAGCTTTCTCTATCTATAAGAGTTATTTGGATTTCTTGTAGATGTCAACATGATACTCATTTAACGTCACATCTTTGAAGAATACCATGACCTCATATGCTTAAAATAACTATATATATATATATAACTATAAGTTAAATTGTATGTGTCTATATGTTCAAAATATATGTATGTATACATTAAACTATATATGTATATATAGTTATTTTAAACATTAACAAATAATTTAAATACACATAGATATATTATTTCTAACATATAGTTTATATATTTTTGTATATAATATATATATAGTTTAGCTATATACATACATACATATATATATATATATATGCTAAACTATTTGTGTATTTATGTTAAATAAAAATATGTATGTATATATTTAACTATATACATATATATAGTTATTTTAAACATTAACATATAATTTAACTATACATAGATATATTATTTCTAACATATAGTTTATATTCTTATATATATTATATATAGTTTAGCTCTACACACACACACACACACATATATTATTGGAACTCATTTATATTAAAAACTAGTTATGATTATTTTCTTGAATTACATCTTATTATTATTTTACTAAAATATTTTTATAATGAGTTGAATCTATAAAAAAGCATGTCCTATATTTTGCATGTAGATATTTCGGTGCATAAAAGTTGGCTTATAGATAGATTGAATCATTAGTTTTTGTGGAAAATAAGGTTGTTGTTCATAATCTAGATAAAATTGGACAAATTGTTGATAAAATTATAATATTAAATTTCATTAGGTCTATTTTAACTATGGTGAATTATAAAGTTCTAACTTCTAGTACTAGTATATTTGAATGTATTGAATGAGACCAACCTAATATAATTATTTTGTACTGACTTGTGAAATAAAATATATTGTAGTTATTATAAATACTATTACTCTTATTCTTGAAGTAGTTATTATTTACATGCGCTTATTAATAGTTATTTTAATTTATAAAGGGTAGTGTCTAAAAATAGATTTGAGAACTCTATGAACTAGATAATTTTATCAGGCATATACTAAATATTGATTGCTAATGAAATTCATATCCTATCAAATGGATTGATGATACCTCCTTAAGGAAGCTTATAAGTTTTGATATTGTCAAACCCTACATATTATATTTAATCCAACAATTCAAATAAATTAAGCTGAAAGCATGAGGAAACTAAGTAGAGATTAATTAAAATCAGTAATTTGATTCAATCAATAGGTAACTATAATCTTAATATAGGGAGTTAAATTGATGTTAAGTAACAAAAGGTAAATAATATTTTGAATAAGTAAGGAAATACAATTATAATTCTATAGTGGTATGAATTATAATAAATAGACATTATTGAGTGAAATAATTTATATTTGAAGCCCAATATCTTATTCAGGCTATGATTTCTTCAAAGCCTTATCTGGATACCAAAAAAGTTTTGAAGATTTTTGTTTATTTATTTAGAATATATGTGTATATATTAAATAAGAATAATTAGTTTAATTATAATCGAATATTTTATTTCGCCAAATTAATTGATTTTATTAAATTGATTTTGATTTTGATTATATATGTACACACACACACACACACATATACATATATATATATATACATACATACATATACATATACATATATATATATATATACATACATACATATATATATATACATATATATATATATATACATATATACATACATATATATTTATACATACATATATATATATATATATATATTAAATATGTTAAATTTTAATAAGATATTTAATTTAATAATATACAAAAATGCTTTATTTAACATAATAATCCAAGCAATTGTTGTTTAATCATGGTTATACTACTCATGAAATGTTATTTTATTTTTGGAATAAATTTGTACAAGAAATAACATTAGTCATCTCTCATAATACCTCCATTGGCTTCTATCAATGAAGATGGCGAGTTTACAATGGTGTAGCATCGTCGAACTATATGAATATTCAAACCAAAATTAAAAACTGATTCATTAATTCATTAAAACAAGCATTTTATGTTATTATTAAAATTAAATATCTTATTAAAGACTTAACATATTTATTTTATATATATATATAATCAAAATCAATTTAATAAGAATCAATTAATTTAACAAAATCAAATTATTCAATTATAATTAAATTAATTACTATGATAATATAGATGCACATACATATTAGATAATTAAACAAAAAAATTTAATATTTTTACGGCATCTTGATAAGGCTATGGAAGGGACCCGAACTTAAATAAGATCTAGGGCTTCTAATATAAATTATTTTACATAATAAAATATTCATACTACTACATAATTATAAATTATAATTGTACTCTCTCACTTATTCAATATATTTTCTGACTTTTGTTACTTAATATTAATAATTCTTCATGTTAAAATTATAAATACTCATTTATTAAATGAAATCATTCATAATCTAATTCAATCAATCTCTAATTTTTTTTTGATACTTTCTACTTAACTTATTTGAATTACAAGATTAAAATTTACCTATAATGTTTGATAAAATCAAAACTTAAAAGCTTCATCAAGATAGTATTATCAATCCTTTTAACATGATATGGATTCCATCAACAATCAATATTTACCATATGTTTCATAAATTTATTTAATTCATAGAATTCTTAAATCTATTTCTTGACCTCACTCTTTATGAATCAAAATAAATATTAACAAGAACACAAATAAATAACTACTTCAAGAATAAAAATAATAATGCTTATAATAATTATGGTGTATTTTATTTCGCAAATAACTATAGAATAAAAGTATACTAGCACTAGAAGTTAGAACATCATCATTTACTATAGTCAAGATAAACCTTCTAAAATCTAGTACTATAATCTTATTGATAGGTTGTCTAGTTCTATATAGATTGTGAACAACAAATTTATATTCCATAAGAACTAATAATTTGATCTTCTATGCATAATCCAATCTATACAAACAAAAACATCTACATGCAAAATACATTATAAATGAAAAATAATCTAATAAAATAAGAACATGTAAATCAAAAAAAATAATTATAAATGACTTAGTATAAACTAAATTAAAAATCTTCTACTTATATTAAAATAATGATGCCACACAGCTAACTTATGTCTCTTCTACATATATGTCAAATGCTTTAGCTAGGAGACTTTTTGTAAAAATATATGCCAAGTTGTTTGTTGATGATACTTTTATTACCACCACATCTCCTCTTTTCATAATTGATTATTAAATGATATTTATACTTAATGTGTTTTTCCTTCTTATGGGTTCTAGTTTTTTTTTAATTTGTAACTATTTCACTATTATCACAAAGAAGTATAATAGGCAATTATATTGAATGAATGACACCTAAGTCCATTAGAAAGTTTCTGAGGCATATACTCTACCTCCATGGTGGAATCAACAATACAAGATTATTATATACTCCTCCAACTTTTGGCTCTACTTCCTAAAGTAAACACAAACCAAAGTGGATTTTCTCAAATACTAATCTAATTAGAAATCTGAGTCTATATATTTTATAAGCATGAGATTGCATGCTCAATACAAAAATATATAATCTCTAATTCTTTTTATATACTTGTTTATGTATTTTACTACTATTCAGTATTCTTATCTTAGATTTGATTGATATCTGCTTATCATGCCTACAACATAACAAATATTATCTCTAGTACAAATCATTGCATACATGAGGCTTCCCACTACTTATGCATAAGGAACTATCTTCATTTTCTCTATCTCATTGGGTGTTTTGTGATATTATTTATTTGGTAGAGTGATCCCATGTCTAAAAGAAAGAAAACCTTTTTAGAAATCTTGCATCCTAAATCAAGTCAATATCAGATCGATATAAACAACTTGAAGCAAGCCCAATATTTTTCACCTATGATGTGGTAAAAGCTTCTTCCCAAGAATGTGAGTAGCTTCTCTTATATCTAACATATCAAATTGATTGGATGATTATAACTTCCCCAAAATTAATGAGCTCATGTCATTACAAATGAGCAATATATCATTAATATATAATACCAAAAACACACATTATTATCACCTCTCTTTATATATACATAATACAAAACTTGATATTGATCAAAGCCACAAGACTTAATGGCATGATCAAAATGAGTATTCCAAGATCTAGATATTTGTTTTAGGTCATAAATGAATTTATTTAACTCACACAACATGTCCTCTTAGCCTTTTTCTATGAAACTTTTTGGTTGTATCATATAGATACATTCTTCAAGATGTCTATTTAAAAATATAGTTTTCATGTCAATTCATTAAATCTCATAATCTAGATTGAATTTAGTATGGCTATCAGGAAAAAGGTCTCTTCATAATCTATATTGAGCTATAGTTTTTCATTCTTCTTGATAAGTATAGGGTCATACGGTGTGAAATCGACATAGTGCATGGACTTAACTTGCTCGTATAAATCATTGTTATGCTTTCTTTTGAGGATAAGAATCGTGCCCTTGGAAATGGTCGTACTTGAGTAATATCCTCTATAATATTTAGTGATCCAAAATACAGATTTGAATAATTATCATAACTATAGCATGAATACTTGTAGCTTATTATTTTTCTATAGCTCAAAAAAGGATGCTTTATGAAAAAGTCATAGCTATGGCTTTAGACTAACGAAACATATAAAGATAGAATTATAGATTTATAAAATTAGCCATTACTTTAGTGCATGTAGGTTACTTGCTTATTGCGATAGAGAATTAATATGGCTGCCATTAAAAATTTACAAGCTAGGTATGATTGTGACTATCATTATAATAACTTAGTCATTGAGAAATTATCATATAGTGGATAGATTATGCAAATGAGATGGTAGGGTTATGGTGTACAAATTTTTCATGATCATTTAGATAGAGTTTCTGCCAAGATTAAATGTCAAAACTCCAAAGAACTTACATACTCACCTCCTCTACTAGCTATTCATCAAAATTTATTACACATACATGCCATTCACAACTACCTAAATATACTTCATTTAGGCAGTTGTGAATGGTGCATGTGAAAGTCAACAATTTCACAACTATACTTGTAGTTTATTATACATACACACCATCTTGTGACTAGGTTTGAGTATTATAGGGTCTAATATTAGTTGAGAAACTTAAAGCAGACATATCTATAATCATGATGCGGTTTGAGTTCCACAACTATACTTGTGGTTTATTACACATATGCATTTGTGTGTCGTGGATATGAATGTTTATTACATGAAACATGTGCAAAAAAAAGGTTCTTTGATTATCTCCCATACAACTATATATTTAATATCTATAATTAGACCTTCAAAACTTTCTCTTATCTATCAGAAATCTCTATGGTTCAAGAAATCTTTTTTGTATATTACTTACTATCTTTTTTCGTGTACTTTCGATATCATTTATATATGATGGAGGAATAATTATATATATTTCTTCATTTATATGGTTAAGTTCTTCACTTTTCTCCATGCATCATTGCTCCTTTGCATTAGCATCACAAAAAACCCAAAATATTTCAATTGTACAAGCACATTATTTATCAATTTATTTCAATTCAGCTAGCAAAGCTTTGTAGTCCACTTTCTCTTTTTTCTCAAAAAGTGTTGAGCTCATATCTTTAAATTACTCATCAACATATTCCATCATATTTTTTTTGTGTATCGACTATGGAGATTGTCTCGTTCATTTTGTTTTCTTCTGAAGTTTCATCCGTAGCTATTTCTAACATCACTTTAGTGATTTCAAATGAAGTATTTTATTCGGAATTGACTCAATTTTTAACTTCTTCTATTTTGCTTTGTGGTCCCTTTCTTAATCCTTTACTCTTCACTAGTATTGACTCTTTTTAAGTCTCCTAGCAATTTTTCAAGTTTAGCCATCTAATAAGATACTAAGATTTATTAAGACTCATAATATGTCAGCTTCTCATAGCTTCCATACCTTCTACTCTCATGATTCCCTTCCTACTAACAATAGGATTGATAATGGTTGAGATAAGGTTTAACATATAAGTCATTTCCTTGAGCATATTTAGTCTCATCATAATTGTAGTTTGGGATATTCTCACTTATTGATATTATTTTTCCAAAATAATCCTCGTATGTTTCATCATTTTTTCATAGTTATTTATGATAACTTGCATGGAAGTCTTGGTGAGATCAGTAGTTATACATTCAAATTCAAGATATTATTGATGATAGAAAGAAAAGAAAAACCAAAGAAAAATAAAAGATATGCATGCAAATCTAAAAGGTAATTATCCACATTCAAGTTAACACAACCTAGCCATTTAATCTTGTAGTATTTATCAAATATAATATTAACCAATTTACTAAAAAGGAATTATTCTTTTTCAAGAATAATTAAGTCAACTCATGTTAACCAACAAAACTAAATAATCCTCGGTGATGATACTAAATACTTATTGCAATTTTATTACTCTGCCTAATTTAATTGGTTATGTGACATCCTAAAAGACATGTTAATAAAGTTATCCCATCAACTAAAATCTATAAGTGTATAGGTCATACAAGTAATATAATAGATTTTTGTCCAAATACCAATCCCATGAAGATTTTATTGGCAATTCAGTTGTTCAATGAGAGGTAACTTATTTTTAGTAAAAGAGATATTAAGACTGTTAATCAATATTAGGTTAGAGTCTAATTAACAAATTTATGTGATGTAAATTTTTTAGATATATATTATGTTAGACATAGAACAAAGATTGAGGTATTATGCAAATGATCTCGTGCCCTATTGGCATACAATATAGTTTTCACCATTGAGCCTTTCTCACTAGTGGTCTTCTCATAATTGTCCCCTCAATACAATACCACCGAAACAACATTTCATCACTGCACGGGGGTCATTCACAATACCATGTCTTTTAGGTAACTTCATCAACTACCCTTGATGTTTACTTCATATATACACACTTATTCACTCGCCTCCATTATCTTTAAGAATATTGATTAGCATGATTTATATGTATTTATACTTTTTTCTTCATAAGTATCATACATACACAATTAATGTATGTCCTTTTCAAGTTTTACTAGTGAGAATCATATGAGTAAAAAGAATATAAAAGCATAGAACAAAGATTGAGTGTGTGGTTGCTCACAACCTTGTGGGTAACCACACTCTCATGTATGTCTCGAGGATTGTTTATCACCATCCTTTTTAGAGAGATGTGATGCTCGCACTAAAGGTAAATTCCTTGGTAGAATACTCATATATAGCATTCATCCCAGTTAAGAATCAATTCTTTTAAAATGTATGCAATGGATTGGAAAGTAGAAGCATTCTCACTTTTGGCATCATAAGTATCATACTGACAATGATCAATATATCTTAATTTCATAAGTACCACTATAACCTCGCACAAACTCACTATTAGTCAAAGCCTTAATTTGAGTTATATTTAATTACCATCCATCAATATATATATATATATATATATAAAAGATAAATAAATCAATATTATATCAATCATTCAAACCATTACATCAGATAATACAAATAAAAAAAAATTTAAACCATGCAAATTTAATACAAATTCTCAAATATATCCTTAGAGGATAATGGTTTGAAAGTTGTACTCCCCAACTCTACTGATTGGCATTGGTAATGCACCGCTTGCTTGCTTGTGGAGCTCTTAGAGAGTGAAATTCACTCCTAGAATCTGAAGTTTCCATGACTTTTTGCTTATTTCGTGAAGGGAAAGGAGAATAGAGATTTTTCGAAAATTATCAAATTTACTATTTTATATTTTGGTAGCCTTGCATTACTTTAAGTGTAACAAATTTCCAATGGAAGTTGTAACATTGGCCTTCATATTTAAACTTGAGATCATTACTCTAGAATATGACTATGACTTTATTTGATATCTTGACTCTAGAACATGGTCATGACTTTATTTGACATCTTGACTCTAGAACATGGTCATGACTCTATTTGACATCTTGATCTTTTAATAACATAAGATAATGTTGCTAGAAATGATCATAACTTAGGCATAATCTATCTATAAGAAAGATTCATATCACTATGAAATATCCATAGCTTCATGCCTTCATCATTTATAGTTCATAGATGGTCTTAGTACTATAAAGTAGCCACAGAGGGATGTGACAGCTTCCAACATTGTTATATGGATGTGGTACTATGTAGAGGTCATGACTTTAGCCATGCATATTTCTTGATAAGTATATGGTTGTGGTATAATGAAATGGTTGCAATGCTTGCATATAGCTTATATGTACAAGTCACGGCTATGTCTTTCTTTGAGAATAAGAGTCGCCACCTTAGAAATAATCATACTCGAGTAATATACTCTGTAATATTTAGTGACCAAAAAGTCATAGCTTTTAAATAATTATCATGGATTTGGCCTAAATACATGTTGCTCATTGATTATTTAGCTCAAAATTTGTAGCTTTATGAAATTAGCCAAAATCTTAAGCATTAGTGGAGTACTTAGTTCTTTATATTTGTAGCTTAAATTATAATATCACATCCATTGAGAAAGTATTGCATGGTGAAATAATTATTATAACAAAAGGGTAAGATCTTGGCATATAAGATTTTGCTAAGACTATTTAAATAGAGTTTTGGTCAAGAACGAACACCAAAACTATAAAGAACTTAGAGACTCGCTTTCTCTACAAAACACTTCCAAAACTTATTGAATAAATTAAATAATATTTGGTAAATTAAACAATGAATAATTGTCTCATGTTGAATAACCAAATCAACGATACAATTTTTATGGGATCGATATCTAGATGAGAGTCCACTTTAAAACGTATATGACCCATGCACTTGTGGATCACAATTCTCAATTGACAAGACACTCTTATTAATACACATTTGTGATATCACCTAACCAATAAAATCAGGTGGAATAACAAAGTTATAATAAAGACTCTTAAGCATGAATAATGTATTGTTTCCATGATAAAGTACCAATGAGATAGATATGAGGGAACCATCATTGAGGAGGACCTAATAGTTAACGACTACTTTATCTTTCCATTAGGGTATTAGAGTATTTTCATAATAGTCAAATATTTATTTTATAACTAATCATAATAATATCCAAACTATCTAGATAATCTATCATATATAATAGAATGGACCAACTCTTAAATCTAAGATTCTTATAAAAAACTTTATCTTATCCTTTCAAGTAGAGCAATATTTGACTGATAATTGATAGATCAAACTACCTATACAATCCCTATGTGATTGATGAATGACCCTCACCCTTCGAGGTTTTATGACATTGCCTAATCCTAAAAATTGGGCAATGTAATAAAGTAGCAAAAACTACCAAGTACAATCCCTTTATATTTGTATCTTTGAAATTTTACTAATGAAACCATACTTACACTATTCATGCATGATCCATACTTCAACTCATTTTAGGTAATATGTTAGTTATCATTGAGAATTACTTCAAGTATATATTTCTATTATCCGATCTCGATAGTCATAAAAGATATGAATTAAATTTGTTTTAATTATATTTTAGTTTTTTGTTTCATAAGTACCATAATTATATTAAGTATTATATTTCTCCTAGATGATTTTACTTAAGGAGTTCATACAATTAAAAATAATCATAGGGTTGTCACCAACTTACAAAGCACATTCCCTTGCATGTGTCTCATGACTTACATATCAATATCCACCATGACTAACACACAACTTTCACATTATGATAGTTTCACTTGGTTAGGCATTCTACATAACCCCCACATCATTTTAAGATTAGTTCTTATAGAATATGCATGATGGAATTGTCATAGTTTTGTTTATGCTTTCATTTTTAAGAGTATCATACTCATAACAATTAAGCTTACATAAATTTAGAGTTACCATATATAGGTTTATCTCATTAAATAAAAATAGAAAGACTATTACTTCCTTTGAATCCAATCTCATGAGTGTATCATATGACTTACTTATCATCTTCTGTAATGGAAAATACATATAATTTTTTTGGTATAGAACTCAAAATCTCTATCCTAATTAACATCTATATCAATCATTATTTAAAATAAAATGATTCCATAATTTAGCATTACAAATAATAAATATATAAACATTATACACACATGTAAATTAACATTAGATTTCTAATTAAAATGACATTGAGAAAGATATCATTTGAGAGGATTGGAGCATCATTTTATCGAATCGATGATTCTCAATGATGGCCAGTATTTGGATATATATCTCAAATCTAGTTCTAGTATATCATTGATTGTATTTGGCTTGAATTTTCTCCTAATTAGAGATAGATTGGATTTCATGCCCTAATTGGTTTGCATGTTCTTAGCCTTGATTTTCAAATCTTTCATGTCTTAAAGTTCCCATTATATTAGGTTCCCATCTATTATTTGTGTGGATTTTCAAGTTGAGAGTCATGACTTTAGGATTTGGTCATGACCCTGGGTGCTCTTTGAATCCCCTCAAGAGTACAAAGTTATGGTGGCTGAGTAATGGCACTATTGAGGTAATTCTTTTCTTGAGCATATGGTTGTGAAGGTAAGTATGTTATGACCAAAGTAATTTATTTCTAGAACACATAAGTATAAAAGGAAATATAATGACTCAGTTAATTCCTCTCTTAAGCATATGATCATGGTGGCAACAATGTCATGACCAATATAATTCATTTCTAGAACATAAAATCATTACAACAAAGAATGCTATAACTATGGTAGTTTCTCTTTGGCGTACATGGTTATGATGGCAAGAATTTTCTAACCAAAAAAAATTCTTTTTGGAACATAAAGTTGTGTTGACAAAATAGTCATGCTAAGAAAATTCTTTTCTTCAATATATAGTCATAGTAGAAATATGTATCACAACTAAAAATCACTTACTATTATTTAAATTTTGGCACTATAATAAATATGTCATTATATTAAAAAACATGGTGACTTCTAGTACTTTTTGGCACTTGGTTTCTATAATATAAGAATAACAACTCTACCAAATTTATGATTTAGAACTAATATGACAGTGACTCCAAGAAAATATCATGACCACAAAGAATATTTTACATAATAAAATATTATGATAATTTAGTGGTAAAGTTGTGACATAAAAATTATTATGACTTATATGTAGATTTATGACAGAAATATTCTTATGACTTCTCAATAGTCTTGTACTTAGGGGTGAGCTCATTTTAGTTTAAATCAAAAAACAAAACTAAACCGGATAGATATTAATGGTTTGGTTTGGTTTTTTGATAAGTTTTTTTGGAAAAAAATCGAATTGAAATTAGATTGGTTATAAGTTTATGGTTTGGTTGTAAAAAAGTTTCATCTAGTTTCAACCTAAAACCAGAATGAAATTGTTTTTTAAAAAAAAATTACAAATCATGCCTGCATGGTTCATCTGCCTAGGGGTGAGTAAATGGTTTATATTTTTTTCCCCGAGCCCATGCATTATGGTCGTGCGTCCCTACCTCCCTAACTAATTTTTATTTTTTTCAACCGTACCACTGCTTGTGCTTGTGCATCGTGCATCGTGCATCGTGCATCCCTACCTTCTACATGCTATAGTTTCTAGCTTTTTTTTTTGCATAACCGCATCTAGGCTAGGTGGCTTAGCTTTAATTTGACACAAATCTAGATGTCCAATTTAAATTATGGGTTCAACTAAAAAATAGAAAATTGAACCATTAAATTTAAGTTTTTTTTTTAATTGAAAAAAAAAGGTTTGTTTCGGTTGCATTCATCATCTATTCGATTTAACCAAAATCCCAACAAAAAAACTAAAACCAAACTATTCAATCGAATGTTCACCCCTACCTGTACTAGTGTAAACAAGTAATGATATTAGAAATATCATGATTTTTCCATATTGTCCAACCGCCCATTTCAACTTTCCATTGTCTACTATTTATACTTAATTTATAATCTATTTTACTATTATTCTTTTAATTCCATAAAAAATTATAATTCAAAGAAACTTTGGTATTTAAGGCCCAAATTAAATACAATCATATCATGAAAATAATAAAAAATAATCACAAAAAAATTAATGGGAAAATGATATTGTTGTGTATAGAAAACCATTTGGAAAATATTTTGATTATTTGATGCAAGTGTTTCAAACCTAATGGGAAAATAATTTATTTGTCAAATGGGATATATTATTTTACCCAACTAAAAGTTTTATTTCTAGGTCATATTGTGGGAGATGAAATAATATGGACGAAAAAAGATTAATTGAGGATTATTTTTGAATGGGAACGACCAACTTAAGTGATTGAGCTTAGATTATTTCTTGGGTTGACCAATTACTATCAGTATTTCATTCAGAGATATAATCACATTACCACACATTTAACCAATATGTTCTCGAAGGAAAGAGTTTGTAAGTGGAGTGAGGCTTGCCAAGAAACATTTGATCATTTGATAAAATTATCACTAAAGAACTTTTCCTAGCCTTTCCAAATCATTCCAAACAATGAGAAGTGCACAAATATGCTTCAGAGTTTACTATAAGAGAGGTACGTGTCCAAGAAGGTCATCCAGTTGCATTGGAAAGTCAGAAGCTATATGAATCTGAATGGTTGTATATAGTTCATGAAAAATAAATTATGGTAGAAATTCATTGTTTGTGAGTACATTGGCACAATATTTTGGGATTAAGATTCATATTGAAAATTGATTACATGACCATCAGTTCTTTCAAAACACAAAGGAAGTTAACTCGTAAAAAAGCCCAATGGAAATAGTTACTATGCATTAGAATACAAGTTAGGGAGAACTAATGCGGTAATAACTGCACTAAGCCTGAAGATAGAACTTACAAATTTTAAGCAAACATATAAATACTTGAAAGATCATATTAGAGAATATTATCCAAAGTCTCAGTCACTATATCTTTTAGAAACTATGCGATAGAGGGCAAGACTTGAAGATTCTGAGTAGAGATGACTTACTCTTTATGAAGGAACTATGGTTATGTCTCCTCTCTTTCAAGAAATTGTGAAAAGAAATTATTAAAGAGTGTCATGATTCAAAGTAGGTCGGCCATTCATGTATAAATCATAATAGTGCTCTAATGGATGAGCGAAACTATTGGTCACACATGAAAAATAATATGTAAGCTTATGTGAAGGAGTTTCTAGTTTGCTAACATGACATGATGGAGCAGAAGACAACAACTTATCTTTTACAATCATTACTAATCCTAGAATGCCTATGAGACAGAGTCTTAATGTACTTTTTTGTGTGATTTTTCAAAATTGATGATTTTAAAAGTATTAATGGTGGTAGTTGATTGATTCTCAAAGCATATTACTTTCATCCTTGCTATGAAAGGATATCCTATGAAGGAAATAACAAAATTATTTCCAAAGGACACTGTAAATTATTGGGACATTCCTCGATTCATAATTAGTGATTAAGATGAATAATTTACATGGTGATATTAAATAGAACTATTTAAAATGATTGGATTAAAACTAAATTTTTCAATGAGTATTCTTCCCAAAATAAATGGGCAAACAAAAAGGGTGAATGCTCTAATAGAGATATTTATACAATATTTTTTAATGTCTCACAAAGAGATTGACTAGAACTACCAGATATTGCCTAATTTTTCTACAACTTGCAATGAGGAGAAGCAACAAGACAAACCCCATTTGAAATTATGACTAAGAAACAATCATATACTTTAAACACCATTGTGACGAGATATGAATGGCCAAATTAACTGGTTATTCATTTTATTCTAAAAAAAGTTGGTAATATTTCATATCAACTTGATTTAGCTCAAAAACTCAAAGTGTATCCAAACATTTATGTAAGTATACTGCAATTATTCCATAAGAAAAAGTGATCCGATATAGGATGAGTCACATTGAAGACCAATAGGAATTAAAGTTCCTATGAAAAGATCATTGAAGCTATTTTGGTAGAATAAGCTATGAGGTGGAAGAATTACATGACAAGGCAATAATACTTCATAAAATGGAAAGGACTACCAAATAGCTTAGCTAGTTAGGAACCCTTTGATGCATTATGGTAATTCTAGAAAAATGTTGCACTGTTTCACAATGATGGTTTAATGAGGGAATTGACAAGATTAGTGGGGGAGAATGTGTTAGTCCATTGAAATTCCAAAAATATAGATCATGTGCTAGGCTATTGAAAAGGTTTCATAAGAATTTTGGAAGGTTCTAAAGGTTTTAAGGGATGTTTTCATTCTAGAATATTCTAGGAAGTTTTGATGCAAATAGTTTATGACATATGGCATTATCTGAGTCTCTAGTGAAGGATAGTTCTCGCTATGTAAGATAGTTCTCTTATTGTTGTACTCACTTTAGTTTTATTTGTAATTTATTTTTTCTCTCTAAGTATTTCTATTTCTTTTTGAAGCTTTTGTATAGGATCTTGTGAGCATAACTCTTGTAAAGGGCAATAGTAGGCTTACTTAGATAATTATGAAAGAAATTTTCTTAGCATAAGGCCGCATATATAGCACTAAAGCTTATTATCCATGACACATAATTATGCCTCTACTCATAAATGAATGCTCTATCTTTCATTAATTTCTTTTTGAATTTATATCATAGAAAATATTCTCGCATTCTTGGTCTACTTTGCTCCTCACCATAAAAAAACCAAAAATAGTATTAACTAAAAAATAATACATGTATGTTTAAAATAATAATTTTATATTATTATTTTAAAATTAAAATACTAAAATAAGAATTCAAATCACAACTCAGCCTACCCAACTTAGGAAGACCTAACACTAACATATATATCAAGTGATTTTGTGTATACAAAATTGCTTGTTAATGATTCTGTATACATAAAAAATATTTCTATGATAATATAAAAAACCAAAGATTTTGTAAACACATAATTGAAGTAAACAACAATGAATGAAAGGGAAATGCATTCCAACCATCTACTAGTTGCAAACAACTACATGGAACTAGAGAACAGGTGAAATAAGAAAGTTACACGTGTAAGTGTGAATGGTAATATAACACTAGATATTTTTGAAATTCAAAAGTCTATGTAGTTCTAAGGGTATTTAATCAAAGTTCCACATGACTTTGAAATCATCTAAATCAAAAAATAGCTCTAAATAACCAAATTTAAATTCCAATTATGGAAATAACACTAGATATCCAAGTTTCAATATTAGTTATGATGAAAAAATTTTTGATTATGTATAAGTTTCTATCACACAATTTCATGATTCACATTCTAATTCATTCAAAGGAGAGAGTTTATCAATGAAAAGAATGGATGTGAATATCTTTGGCTTGAAAAATAACATGAAAACATATGTTACTATAAGGAAAGAACTAATGCGGGAAAAATTTTACATTATTTTGAATACAAAAGGTTAAATGCATTCTATTGAGAATTTTTAAGAATTCTATTAAGATAGATAATTTTACCTCCAGGCAAAAAAAATTTGAATAGTTGCCCATGAGTGGCCAAAATAATTAAGTAAAATAGGAACTCCAACAAAAAAAGAAATGATCCTGATGAGGTATGCATATATGTAAATGTGTTTGGAATGGATAATGGTATGAATTTTAATTGTACCTTTGACTCTAAAGTTTTAGATCCTTCTTCTATAGAGAAAATAAGTAATATTGAGCAGACTTTTGCTCAGATTACTCAAAAAATCAAAACTATGTGTGAATTTTAAAAAACTACTTCGGTAAGGAAAGAACCTACCCTTTACATAATAAAATAAGATGTCATCTCACATTGTAACCTTTATGTATTTTCTTTACTAGGAAAGGTTTCAAATGGCAAAATCCAAATGAAGGAAAAAAAGGATTCTTTCCAAAATTTTAAATTGAATGGGATTATTGAGTTATGACTAATTGAATTTAGGCACCCTTATTTATTGTTTCTCATGAGAGAAAGATTATAGGAGAATATATGGATTCTTTTGTTTTATATTAGGATAATGACTACAAGGTTACTTAAATGGACCTCATATTTTGATATACAAAGGAAATATCACTTGCACATGAGTGGGTGAGTTTTCCTTTTTCTGTTGATTTATCTGAGTAGCACAAGAAACCTATCACTTTAAAGTGCTCTAGTTAAGCCTTTAAAAATAATTTAAAAAAGCCTACCTAAAGTAGCCTCCCCAAAAAGTATTAATCAAAATTGATCTAAGAAAAGAAACTATAAAATGAATATGGATTTGTTTAGAAAATGAAGGGGTTTGGGAAAAAAGTTACATACGAAAAGCTTCCTAATTTCTATGACCACTATAAAAAAATAGGACATACATTAGGATAGTTTTTTCATAGGCAACCCAACCTAAGAAAAGACTATATCAATAAAAAAGTAACACAATAATTGAACAACTATAAATGTGATAACAAGCTAATAAAAGAAGGGCACAACAAAATGAGTCTGATAAAATGAAAAAACTTTCTCGGCCAATAAAGATTTAGAGAGAAAGAAAAAGACATTGAAGAAAATAAAAAATGCAACAAAACCTCATAATAGCATTTCAGCAAATTTATCTTGTTAGAACAAGTATAGAATGTCAATTTCCAGAAATTTTATGAAATCCCATCAAGGAAGATATGGATATATTAGAAGAAGATTTAGAAGACAATGATCACTTGTCATCTTTTAATAACTTTTAGATATGATTGTCACCAAAGTGGCTAAGGGGGTAAAAGAAGGGTTTCATTACTCTTAGCAGGTTTAAACTCTTCCGAATATCAAATAGATATTGGGTTGGAACTTTAGATGAATTACTAATTTAATTGTTAATAAAAGGGTTAGAAATGTATGCAAAATACATAACATTTGTTTTTTGTAGTATTAAATATTTCCTCTATGAAGACCATCTTGAAGAGTTAATTTAGAATTATGTTGATCTTTCAAAAAGCCTGGATGAATCCTAATTAAGATTTGGATCTTTTAGAAAAATCAAACATTAGTGGATGTTATCAACAATAATATCCAATGTACTCATTTAGAGGTCAACAGAGACACATAAATATTTAAAATGAACCACACTCATAATTATATATGCAAAATGTGACATAACTCAAACAAGGGAATTATGTCATCAACTAAAAAAATATTTGTTTATATTAAAAATCTTTGAATGGTCATCATGGATGTCATCCCAATTCTAGAGTCATGAAGAATTTTAATAAAAGCATATTAAATGATGGCTTAATGGATATGGTTTGCAGTAATTTCTCACTATAGTACACACATTGAACCAGAGCTGTTTGTGTGTACTTTGTTGGTAGGTATTAGGTACATAATTTACTTTTATTTCTCTCTGATATAATGAATCATAATAGAAAATGAACAAAACCTAAGGTAACCCACCTCATTGAAGCTCAACGATGTGAAATCATTGCAAAGGTGAGCAAGCCAAAAGCATTGAGCAAGCCAAAAGCATTGAGCAAGCAGACACTTATGCAAGAGTATGAAGTTGGTGAAGGCGTCATCTGAAAAGTCTTGGAAAATTAGGAGAATTTTTTTCTACGAATGACTTTAATTTTATGAAATGCTAAATCAAAAATGTTACATGGTTTTTTGGGGTATTTCACTGAACTAGAAGATAGGTTTTACCTCTAGATTAATGACATGTGTCGGGCCAATTTGATTGTCTCACTATCCTTTATAGTTGCTAAAATGAAGCTGATTACATCATGGAAAAGGAGTTGAGTTCAATAAAATGAGCCAGAGTTACTTTCAGCATTAATAGAACTCTATGCTCTAATTGAGTAGTTTGATCTTGAGAATTTTTATATTATGGGTGAGATGGGATTGTTCTTCCAATTACTTCCAGGGTACATCTTTTTTTAATGCTGAATGAAGATATTTTGACAACAAGAGGAAAGAAAAAATCCAAATATCATGTATCGCTCATCATCTATATGAATGCTATGTGAATGCATAAGATTCCTTCCACACTAAAAGAAAAAATTGAATGAACTAAGCTACACTAAAAATTGGATATGGCTCGTCCAATATTTCAATAAATGGAAAGCATCCATAAATATAAAAATTAGTTGGAAATAGTTTAACATATTCTTCATCCTTGAAGTAAAAAAATGAACCGGATGCTTTTCTTCTCACTGATGGATAATCCTTCAAGGCATTTTAATGCCTTTGAACGTGACAATGTTTGAATCGTACTATTTTTTTTTTTTGTACAAGTTAGAAACAACTATGTGATATGGGGAATGTTGGAACTATATTTATAATAAAATCCATTTTAATTATTATTTTTTGTTGATTGGTTGAATTTATTTTGTTGTTTTTTAAAAATTAACTTATAATAAGCTGAGTTTGCATTTTAAATTGATATGCATGTGTCTTTTATTTTGTATAGTAGATAAATTGGTACGTAGAGTTTGACTTACACACGGAAGATTAAAACATCTATTCATGTGAAATATAAGCATATTATTCATAATCTAGTTGGAGCTGGACTCTCTATTAAGAAGATTATAGGATAAAATTTTTATAGGTATGTCTTGACTATGAAGAATAGTAAAGGTCTAACTTTTTATGCTTGTATACTTAAGTATATTGAAAAAGACCACCATGGTTTGATTATGTTATACTATAATATAAAATAAAAATACATTATTATTATTATTATTATTAAACTCTATTACTCTCAATCTTAAAATAATTAATAGATATATGTGCTTGTTAATAATTATTTTAATTCATAAAGAATGAGACCTACAAATAGATTAATAAACTTAGTAAGTTGGATAACTTAATCAAATATATGATGAATATTAATTATTGACAGAATTGTTATCATGTTAAATAGATTGATGATATCTTTTGAGGATACTTATAAGTTTTAATATTATCAAATATTGTAGGTGGATTTTGATTAAACATATCAAATAAGTTAAGTGGAAAATCACAAAAAAATAATAAGAGATTGATTGAATTAAATTATTAGTAATTTAATTCAATTGATAAGTATCTATAATTTTAATATTGAGAGCTTAATATGTATTAAATAACCATATACTAGAATTTTTTTCAAATAAGTGGAGAATTGCAATTATAATTCTATAGTATAATAAATTATAATTAATGTAAATAATATGATATAATTTATATTGGGAACCTGAATTTTTATTTAAGTCATGGTCCCTTCTATAACTTTATCTAGTGCCATAAAAAATATTTTAAATTAAAATTAAAGATTTTGTATAATGTTTTATAGGGTGTGTGTGTGTGTGTGTGTGTGTGTGTGTGTGTGTGTAATCAGAGTGATTAATTTGATTAAAATCATATTAATTGATTTTATTAAAATCATATTAATTGATTTAAATTAAAACCAAAGTAAATATTTGATTATATATATATATAATGGCATAAGAAGAACATTCCCACATTGTTCTTCTTCCTAATTCATTCTAGGAGCATGTTATATGAATGAATTTTTTGGCTGCATCTGGAACTTGCGATTAAGATAAGTTTCTCAATGTAGTTACATTAATATTCATCCGAAAAATAAATTAAATAATATTAATCTATGTGTATTATCTCATGGGATTTAAATCCCTAAAGAGATTTTCACAACTCTTATGAAATGATACAAATATTTGTATCTCAAGAATGTTCTTGATTTCTATAAACTTAATAATGAGGTGAAGGATCATAAAAAGGAGCAAGATGAGTAGCTACAACAATGTGGAACCTAAGTTTGTTATTGAAATCATGCACATTTACTCAATGGTGCAAATTAGGTCAAGAGTACATGAGATTCGATCTCAACATATGTTGTCAAGAATGCCTTCATCTATGTAGAGATTGTGAACCTATAGAACATCAATGGTTAAGAACAAATTAATAATAGCAAATAGCCTTGTTGATGAAGGAATGTAGACCATTTGGACTTTACAAATTTCCATCACCCCATAAAAAATGAGTGGTTTTCTAAATATTGATGAAGAAAACAACAAAAATTATTCTAATATCACCTTAGAAGATGAAGAATTCCTAGAAACAAATCAAATTTTAGAAGAATCATCAAGTGATGATGAAATCAAGCCTACCAAGACATTTGTTGAATCTGATTATGTTATCGACTTCAAAGGTGTTGAAGCTCTACATAACACCATCTTCAACATTGGTGATCAATTGTTTTGCTCTAATGTTCAAATAGAAATTGTAGATATGTTTGATGGACTATAATGATGATTTAAGATATTTCAATGAATCATTAGCAAGCTAGCATAGAAAATCAAACATTAAAATTCATTAATTCATGACAAATGACTCTACATGACTTGTTTTAATAATTTAGCATAAACCCTGAACTTTTTCAAGAAAATTACACACTTAACCAGAATGTGTACCTAAATGGGTGCATCCTTAAATTAGAGTCTACTCTATGAGTGGACTATTTTACTTTAATTGTAAGAAATATTTGGGCTCAATTAGATAGAAGGTTGACTAATCACATTTGGGGCCAATATTTTCCTAACACAAAAATTAGTTATCTAAATAGAATATTTTTTTATTATTCTCCATTGCAGACTCAGTGAAAAGATAGTACATCTATTAAAATAATTTCTTTCAAATCACAACATATGTAGGTTAAGCACATAGATTTTTATGATTCTATGAAAATAAATTGAAATTACCCAAATTATAGAGCAGTATTGAAAAAATAGGCAAAAAATTATCTCACCTCAAACAAGACCTTGGAACTTTAAACAAAAAATATTTTTGGAGAGACTTTTTTAGAATATTAAAAATGTTGAGGATGTTGTATTACAAAGAGACAAAGAGGTGGAAGTAAATGAATATACCAAAAAAATCAAATAATTGGAAGAAGCGAGGGCTACATTAAATAATGCACTATTAACCCAAAACATATACAAAAAAAGCTAAAGAAATTTAGTGCAAATGAAAATCTACCATAAACTTTTTCAAGGGATGTGATAAAAATATTAAATTCTTTTATACGTTAGTTAGAAATCATCATAAAAAAACACATATTCATCATATGAAATCAGAAGACAAAAGAATGAATTGAAGTGAAAGATGAAATTAAAAAGGTAGGAGTTAATTACTTCCAAATATTGCTCAAAAAAACTTAAATTAAAAATTATAGTTTGGATCGTGTTACATAGAAATTATTTTAGAGTGATAGCCATTATCTTTGTAAGCCCCAGATGTTTGAATAAGTAAAAGAGGTTATATTTTCTTTTCATTCTCATAGTGCCCGATGAATGAATGATTGTTTAGCTTTCTTTTATAAATTATGTTGGGACATTATTAAGAAAAACCTACATGAAACTTGTCTAAATTTCTTCCAAGTATAGGAATTATCTAGGTCTTTCTCTAGTACACTAATTGTTATAATACCAAAAAGTGAAAATCAAAAAAAATGGAAAAAAGTAATGCCAATTAGTCTTTGTAATGTGTCATCTAAAATTATCACTAAAATTCTCTCAAATAGAATCAAAAGAATGATGAATATTTGCATATCAGAAAAGCAAGCAGTATTTGTCTTGAATATTAGTATATTCAATAATATTAGTCTAGACTAAAAATTTACTAATCAAATTTAAAAGGACAATCATGGAATAAGTGTTATTATTAAATTGGATGTGGAGAAAACTTATTATCTAGTGGACTAGACATTTTTAGTAAAATTTGTCAAAAAAATTGGCTTTCCTAAGTAGTGGCCCAACATGATCAAGAGATGTGTTTCTCAGAATTGGGTTTTGGTGCTCATTCATGGGAAAGTTTCAGAATTTTTCAAGAAAGCCAAGGAATCAGACAATGAGATCTTTTATCCCAATCCTTATTCATATTAATAATTGATTTTCATTTAAGGAGCCTCAATAAACTCTATGAGGATAACTTGAAGGTATGATACATGATAGGAAATTAAGTGGTAGTGAGCCACCTAGCCTTTGTGGATGACACATCATTTTTACTAATGGGACATTAAATTCAAATAAGAAAATGAAAAAAAAAAAATCTTATAACAATATGAAGAGGCTTCAAGATAGGAAATAGCATATAAAAAAATGGTTTTTTCAATAGTAATAAAAAGAAAAAAAAAGTAATGAGTACAGAAATAAAAATAAAAGAAATATTGGGTAGTGTAGCAGAAACTCCCTATTGAATACTATGGTTGCTTGCTATATTCAAGGCATAGGAAATGTAAGTATTTTGATAATATCATTGATAAAATAAGAAAGATGATAAAAGGTCGATCATATAAACTTCTGCTAAGTGAGGCAAACTAATTCTAATGAAACATGTCCTATATTTCATACCTTTACACATAATATAATCGATGAGCCCCATGTTGATCATTATTAAGGCAATTGAGATATTATTATCTTGAATTCTATTGGGAAATAGAAAATAGTTAAAATACATGAAACAGAAAAAATTGACCAACTTATGTAGTCCAATAGATAATGGAGGAATAAGATTCCAAAAATTATATGATATAGTTAAGGTAACTAATATGAAGCTCTAGTGGGAATTTCATTAGGGAACTCCTTGCTAAATAAATTTTTAATTAGTAGATAATGTTCCCTAAGCTACTCAAAAACTAAATCACAATGCATTGATATATTAGACTAGCGAAGAATTAAGGGAAAAGGTGATATGATAGAGGAACATATATGTTGGAAACTAGGATAATGAGATATTTCCATTTGGTATGATAGATGAGTGGGGAAAGAGAGACTTCTCTCATATTAATGGAAGCTTCCTGGATTCCAATGTAAGGAATACCTAAAAAGATAGAGCTAGGATATTGAGAAATTATGCATAATTTTTCTGAATCTCTTGATAGAAAAAATTATTAAAATTCTAGAGGAGAAATGGTCACACAATATTGAGATCAAATAAGAGAGGTCATTTCTCCTTTAAATCAATTTTGGATCTAATAAAAAAAAGTAAAAAACTGAAAATTATTGATTTTTTATTTTTTTTGCATTCTAAGATTCACATAAATCTCAAATTTTTTCTTTGAGATTACCAAACTCATTTATCTTCACAAATGATATGTTCAAATAGAAGGGTTTTTTGTTAGCATCGAAATGCTTATTTTATTCAAATGTAACAATAATTACTCACATCTTCATCTATTACGAAGAAATGTTGAGGGTTAGGAATAATTTTATTCATAATAACAATATAAAGTAGAACAAAATAAAAAAAAAATCATTTTTTAATCTGGATTATCCTTGCTTTGAAGATGAATTAATGTGGTTTAAGATTTGTGTTCTTCTATTCATAAAGTGAGTGATTTAAAAGGAAATAAATTATATGATATTTAGAGGGCATTTTTTTCAATGAAAAGATTATACATGGAATCAATACTTTACTCAAAAATACACTCTATATTATAATAGATAACGGATTCTCATTATGAAAATTTACTTGAAATCTTATCTATATAATATGTTATGTTATGAACATATTAATAATGATTTGAAGTAAAATATGAAGGTTTGCTATTGGACTATGATGTATAGAGAAAACTTTTCGGCCCTGTAGGCCTAAAAATAGGATGTTAGCTTTTTATTTAATTTGGATGTTGTTAATTTATTAAATAATAAGGTAACCGCAAAGTCCTTCATGCACATCTACACTGAGTTACACTTAAATGCTAAAATTTTTATTCAGAAAAATGGAATTGCATGTCTTCTAAAAGATGAAGTAATGCAATTGGAGATCTAGGAAACAAAATAAGAATCCCCAAGGCTCTATTTGGATCTTATTTTAATTTCATTTTATTTTAATTAAAGAAAGTCTAGATTAAGACATTTATATTTTTTTTATCTAATATTTATGTGTATTCTTATGCATGGAAATTCATTTGAGTTGGACTTTTATTTTTATGAGGGGTTTTTACAATTTTGATAGTCAGTTCATATATGACCTTTTATTATTAATAAAATTGTTTTTTATTAAAAATAAACATGTTAATGCATCTTTAATTTGTTCAAGTTTCAATTTATTGTTGAATAGTGACTTGGGTAAACATAGTTACATGTACATATAACTATATACGCTGTCTTGGGTATAATTTTTGAAGTTATAAGAAAGCTTGTAGTTAATAAGTTTCTACATCTTCCCATCATCATAAATGAAGATTTTTTTGCTAAGTATAAAGAATTATTATTGTTGTTGTTGTTGTTATTATTATTATTATTATTATTATTATATTTTTGAGTTTCATTCAACTTGATTGTCTAGTAAAAATTTAGCTATTGCATAAATATTTTGCAAGGAATCCTTGAATGAAGTATCAGGTTCACCTCTCTCTTACTCCTGCCATTTTCCCTTCATTATGTCAAATTGGAGTCCCATTCCAAGTCATAAGCAAACAATATATATAGTATTAACATTTGGTAGCAAATATTGGGCTCCTAAATTGCACAAATTAAAGTCTTCGTTCATAACTCATAAATATTAATGAATGGATACTTTAATTTATGCCGTATTTTTCAAAGAGGGAACAAATATATTCTACAATATTATAATTTGAAAACTATTTGCTTAACACCATGTTAGGGACTGACTGAGAAGGGGGAGGAAACAAAGAGATGGAGAGGAGGGAGAGAAAGAGAGAGTGTGCTATATATATATATATATATATATATATATATATATATATATATATAATGTGTGTGTGTGTGTGTGTGTGTGTGTATTAGGGACTGACTGAGAAGCAACCTAAAAATCAAAAAAATAGTTTCAGAACAAATTTTTGGTCTAATAATAGATTAATTAGTTTTTGTTTTGAAATTTTAAATCTTTTAAGTTATATCCCATTAACTTACCAAAATGTATTTTGGATTTTAAATCATTTTAGATTTTTAGATTTTTATGCGAAATGCATAAATATATATATTTCAAACTATCTAGTGTGTGTGTGTGTGTGTGTGTGTGTGTGTGTGTGTGTGTGTATTATGCCCAATATATATTTATTACAAATCCAAAATATTATATTCACACAATATGTGTGTGTGTGTGTGTGTGTGTGTGTGTGTTTGTGTTTGTGTATACACATTAAACATAAATAATACATTCTGCCCAAATTAATAGAATATACAATCTCACAAATAACATTGCCTAATATTTATACATCTACAAATTCAAAAAAAGAGTAAATGTAATAAATATACATGAATATTTTCTGTGTTTCTACTATAGTCTTGAGCAGCCAAGCACTACACGAACTCAAGCACATACTCCACATAAACATTGTACGTAGACCAAACGAACAGCAAGAAACTCCTCATATACAAAATATGATTAGAAGAAATCAGTCTCATCCAAAACCTTGCCGAAGGTTTTGGAAGATACCTTAAAAAAAACTCACAGAACAAGGGCAAGAAGGAAAGCTCCCCCTTTACGTGTGACCAAATCTAGACAACCCAATTTTAAATGTCATGCTCCACCTCTCCATGCCATGACATGAGCCATGGCATGATATTTTTCAAACCAATCATGCCCATGATAAAGGCTACAACAACTGCAGCTACGACCACGATAGTCATGCCTATCACTGTGCATATCATGACAGCCTACCAAACATGGAAGCCATGTCGTGGCTTCCATGTTAGCCCCAAAAATGGGGTTGATAGTCCATGAACAATGGATATATAGCTCATTTTCAAAAAATGGACTCCATTTTTTAGAAATGGAAGGGGACTATTCCATTTTATTTTGCATAGTCAATTAATTAAATTAATAAATGAGAGCACCCCTTATTCGTTTAAATTAAATTAATAATAAAATTAAACTAAATTGAGATAATCACATTTATACCAAAGTTAAACCAAATCCTATCTACCCAACTAGGACAAACCTGACAATCTCTCTCAACTACCCTATTTGAGTTGAATGAGATAAGTATTTGACTAAAATTTAAAATATTAAGTGTTTTTTCCTCCAACCACAAAACTAATTCTCCTTCCTCACACGAGAAATAGTTACCTAAAACCTAATTTCCTCCAAAATTTTATTTTTCAGAAAATTAAAATTTTTCTAAAAATAAATTTTCTACATTAAATCCATGAAATTTATCTTTTCCTTCATAGCCATCTGCTCCCCTTTGATCTGATAAATCCTAAAGAGTAATTGAAGTAAAAGTATAACTTTTACTTGTAATGATAAGTTGTCCCTCGATCTATCTAATCCCTAGAAGCAACTAAAATAAAAAAGCTAACTTTGCTTCTAATTCATCAATTTTCCCTTGATTTGTCCGATCAACATGAGCAACTGGAATAAAAATGATACTAACATGTGATTCTTTTGAGAATCCTGCTTGTCTCAGAATAAGCACCTAAGGATATAGATCGACCAATCTCAATCTTCTCGAAACAATGAGGTAAAATCAACACAATTGTATAACTCTCCCTAGACCCTAGCCATACTAATAGTCTTTTCATTACTAGATGATTGTCATAGATTTGGTGTGGATTGCTTTCCGTAGGAATGTAGATGATCCACAAAAACATATCTAGATCTTGTGCAGCTCAAAGTTAGTGATTATAATTTTTAGCAATTTACTTTCTCAATATGAACCAACTCTAAATTAGGAATCATCCTTGAAATGTTCATTTACCTCTATTATTATCTACAGACCCAATAATTATTTATATTCTTACATGACCCATATTATGCAATATTCTAATGGATAATATGTTCATCCAGATATTTGGGATATCAAAATTTAACTAACATCTTATGTTTATCTTTAAAACATTATATTGATGCTAAACAAACTTATAGTCATGTCGATGTCCAACCTGACTAATATATAATCTCTAGAAATAGACATTACTTCTTTACTCAATCTAATTAATCCATAGTCTCGAGCAAGGATGTCACAAACCAATGAAGAGTCAAATCACACATAAGGTGGCTGCCAAATCCACAACAAGTCACATTCTCGACTAATTTTGTTAAATAATAATTTAAAAAGATTTATATTTTATTTTTCAGATATTTCCAATAACTCGTTTCTCTTACCAATAGAAATAATTTAATTATCTAGACAAATGATCTATTCAGTTGCCCAAAGCTAATTAACCTACTTTGACAATACTTTTGAAAAATGACTGATATGTAACCTGGTCTTGGAATAAATTCTCTGCCTAATAATGGATTAATTAGTTTTGGTTTTGAAATTTTAAATCTTAAGTTATATCCAATTAACTTAACCAAAACATGTGATCGATTTTCATATTTTTGTATGAAATACATACATACATACATACGTACGTACGTACGTACATACATACATATATACATATATATATATATATATATATATATATATATATATATATATATATATATATTCTGACCAAACCAACTCAATATACAACCACACAAATAATAATATTAAATGTTTATATACCTACAAATTCAGACACAACGTGTAAAATATAATAAGAATATCTAGATATTTTATTTGTATTTCTAGTATTGTTTTGAGCATTCAAGCACTACACGAACTCCAACAAATCCTCACGAATATCTCAATAACACTACATCACCTCCACATGAACACCACACCTCCTCCACAATAACACTACATCACCTCCACATGAACACCACACCTCCTCCACAATAACACCTCATTTTCTCTATGTGAACACCACACATAAATCGTACAAACACAGAAAAAATCCTCACATACATAAGAAGGTTAAAAGAAATCAAATTCATCCAAAACCTTATAAAGCATGGCAAGGGGAAAAACTCACCCTTTTTGTGTGACCAAAACTTGACAATTCATAAATCAACTATGTTAATTGTCATACTCTAGCTCTCATTGCCATTGCAGCCATGCCATGGTGTGAGATATCCTAGACTAGCCACAACTATGATAATCATGCCTAATGACTGTGTCTGGCATTATGCATGTCATGGTTAAGTCATGAAACTCCATGAATGAATAAAATTTCTTGTATTACTAATATAAAAGCTTGTTAAAGACCATACAAGCTTTTATTTAGTTTGCAAATTAGATTTTTAGTCCCTTATACAATGAATCCTTCAAATTAATCTATATAGAAAGTCTAGTGAAGTTACCACAAAGAAATGCAGTATTCACATTAAGTTGATCAATTTCTAAGTTTAAGCTAGTAGCTAGTAGCTAGTAGCCAAACTTAGAACTACTTGAATAGAAGACTTCTTTACTACTGAAGAAAATATCTTATCAAAATTGATTCCGTTCTTTTGATAAAATCTTTTGACTATTAACCAAGCCTTGTTTCTCAATTGAGAGTCACCATCACTAAGTTTTAGTCTAAAGAGCCGTCTATTTTTCAAATTGCACTTCCCTTTTAGTAAGGGTACCTGATCATAAGTCTAGTTGATGTGAAAAGATTTTATCTCTTCCTGCATAGCCTAAAATCATTCCTATTTATTCTCAAAAACTATGGCCTCCTGAAAGGTCTCAAACTCACCTACATCCATGAGTAATATATAATCATAGAATCTAGAGGAGATCTGGTGAGACCTAGATGATCTTCTCAGTTCAAATTGACATGCATCATGATGAACAATTTGGTCCTACCCTTTTTCCAACTACAATATGGTCCCTCACCTCCTTAATAATTATATCATGAGGTTTCAAGATATGATTTATATCATGTGGCTTTGGAAATATCATTAGTATCATAAGGCTTAAAAATATCAGCCATCAAGTCATTGCTCAATTCCTCCAAATCAATCAAACTGATTTTTAGAAGGAACTAGAACCAAATCTATGCAAATAAGAATTTATGTTGTATCACTCTCATCTCTGCTTGGATGACTATCATATATAAACTAATCCTCCAAAAAAGTCATATCTCAATTTTGAAAAGCTTCTTAGTAATTGGGTCCCATAGTCAAAACTAAAACTCTTTTTTTCCATAGCCAATAAAGATACATAGATGTGCAATATCATGTAGTTTATATCATTCATCTTTTGGAATATGAATTAAGATATTGTAGCCAAGAATTCACAAATAATCATATAAGATATCTTTCACAAAAAAATTTTAGTGAGACTATCTCCATCTAATGTGGTGACATGATATAAGTTGATTATATCAATATTCGTATCCATAGCTTCTTCCCAAATTTCATGGAAAAATATTTATGAGAAAGCATGAAATGAACTATCTCCTTGATAATCTGGTTCATCCTTTTAGCAACACTATTTAATTGTGACATCTTGGCTAATGTCTTTTTAGATATAATACCATGAGTTACACAATAGCTACCAAATTAACCTCGTTATTCTCCCTAATTATTAGAATGTATGGAGATCAATTTCTTACTAGTTTCTAACTCAACTCTAGCATGAAAATCTTAAAAAATAGGAAAACACAGATATTTCTTTTTTAGTTTTAATGCACATGCCTTTCTAGAGAGATTATAAATAAATATGACAAAATAAAGTGTCTCATTGAGTATTTTTCTCTACATAGAGTAGACATTAGTATGAATCTGATTAAAAATATTTTATTTCCTAAAGGGTGGGTAAGAATAAAATGGTGATCTATGGATTTTTCCATCCATGCAATCTATATGCTCGTTAAGATAATATCTATTGTCCAATAGGAAGATATTCCTTCTAGCGAAAAGCTAGATGTGTCAAGTGGGCTGGGTAGCCTGGGCCCGACATGAGGCATGACCCAATTGAGCCGTGACTAGGCATGTGCCAGGCTAGCTGGAGGCATGGTTCATGTTATGCCATATCGAGCTCTCCTAGTCCACTTGTCTGGCTAGGCATGACCTGACTACCTAGCTCGAAGGCATGGTTCTTCGGCATGACCCAAGGCATGCCCCGGATCTTGGGCTAGGTTTGGGCACAGTCCGAACCTAACTACCCAAACAAGAGTCTACCCCGAGTGGCTTGAGCCTTGGGGCTTAGCTCAACCCTAAACCTAGAAGCCAAAGCTTCTAGAACCATCGAGTTGAGTCAACCAAATGGTCAAAAAAAATTTAAAACCGTGCATTTTTCAGCTCTTGGATTCACCCTCAATGGCTAGAGGTAGAGATCCAATGGCTGTCAAGTGTCTGTCCAAACAAAAACTTTGAAAAATGATAAAAAATTAAAAAAAATGATTTTTTTTATTCTTTTTTCATAACTATAAACATACACATCTCATTCTCTAATCTATATTCTATTTCTACTAACATTCTCATTCTCTCTCTCTCTCTCTCTCTCTCTCTCTTATATCCTCTCTCTTTTCGAGACTTGGGCATGGACTGTGATGTAGACATCAAATTCAGATATTGAACATCATACATAATCAAGCAAATATGGTTTTATAATTTATAGGTATTATTTTTTAGATTTAGTTTAGTTTTTTTTTTGTTTTTTTTAAATAATAGTTTAATATAAAATAATTTTTAATTTTAAAAAATATAATTTAGAATAAATTAATAAACAAATAAAAATGATAAATGATAAATAATAATTTTAATGATGATAATGAAATTAATATTAACGTAAGCATATATAATTTTAATATGAATAATTATAATCTCATGGAAAGGTCCAAAATTGCCGAAACTTTGTTTTCTACATTGGCCTCGACCCTAACATCTAAAAAGAAAAAAAATAGAAGAAAATCAATAGTTTAGACTCAATTTAATATTATACAAAATAAAAATATTAGTGATACCAATGAAGAATCTACACAATGCAAATATTATAAAAAAAATATTAACTTGTAGGAATTCATGTGGGATTGATCACGTTAATAGGCATGCCAAATAATGCACCAATAAATATGATGCATTAGATCCCAAGAAAACCCAACTGAGTGGTAGGGTCATTGAGGTTGAATCTAGTTTAGCCTTTATGTTGACTACCTTCATATACCACAATAAATTATGAAGTGATGACATGACTAAACTGATCAGCACGATGAGTCTTATAATGAGTCTTCATATATCATGTAGACTTATTTTCAGCCTACATATTATAGCAATCCTAGGTCAATGTCTAGGAATAATATATTAAAATATTATAAGTTAGAAAAAAAAATAATAATTAATAAACTTAGGAAATATAGTCGTATGGTGTCTATGATGTCTAATATCTAGATTAGTCATTATGATGCACCTTATGCATGCCTCAGCACCCACTATATAGATTCAAAATGGATACTAAATAATAAAATATTAAGTTTCTCAGGGATTCTCCATCCTCATGATGACTCGACCATTTATGAGTGCATGATGAGAATCTATAGAGAACATAATATTCAAAATAAAATATATAGTATCATATTCAATAACTTAATTAATAATGAAGTAGCCATTAATATATTTATTAGGATAATTAGAGATAGGTCATTAGGAAAGATTTTTATCGTCAGATGTATATGTCATGTCATTAACCTCATAGTATAAGTGGGAATGAAGATTATTTCTCCCACTTTAGAAAATATATGTAACTCACTAATATTTTTTTATATGCCTCACAAACAACATGAGTTTAGTAATCTCTGTTTATCTGCGGGACTATAAAAAAGAAATTTCAATCGGAAGTAAGACATCATTAAAATTACACATACCTCATGTGATAGATACAAACACTTGATATCCAATTACGTCAATAGTAAGAGTGATGAACTTATTATTGAAGACACTGACTAGACTACAAGAATTTTATTAATGAGATTCCTGAAGATTTTATATGGCATGACTAACATGTGTTTGTCAATTTATATTCTCATGACTTGCATTGTACTCAGGGGCATATGGAATATTAGTAATATGTTTAGGAAGTTTAAAGATGACTCAACATTTAGTGACATGGCTCTTGAGATAAAAAATACTTAAAGATCCTTGTATATTATTCCATCTCTTTATTGTTTGGCTACCTGTATGGATCCTAGGGTTAAGGTAGAATGGGCAGAGAACAATTTGATATGCATATCCTCGTGCTTGAACTAGGAACACCAACTTGAAAGGCTCGTTCACGTGAATTTGACTGAGATATTTACATATTATAATACTAGGTATGGTGGTAATAGTAGCCAAGCTGTGAGTACGGGCATTGATACCTTATTCGGGGATGAAGACTTCTCTAATGAATTAGTGAGGAGAAAATAACGAGGTGGACAGTCAAAAAGGAGTGAGCTATCTTGGTACTTATATACTGATTATTAGTCAATCCTATAACATACTAATAATAAGAACCTTGATATTTTACAGTGATAGAAATCATATGAGTTCACCTATTCCATGCTGTTTAAGATGACCTGGGATCTATTGACTCCTCTAGTGTTGAGCATAGCATCAAAGTCTGCTTTTCTATTGTAATGAATGTAATTTCAGATTGGAGATTGAGATTATGTCCAGATATTATTAATGCATTTGCATGAATAAAGGATTGAGAAAATATGAGCTTGGGTATCTAGGATCGTGCTGTAATCATAGCAAGAGCGTAGGATTTGGTGGATGATGATGATTTGTGTGACTTTGATGATGACTGAGATTGAGATTTGAGTATATTTCCTATTTTTAGTGATACCATCATATGCTTACAAGATTTATTAGTTATGTATTGTCTATTGATTTTTGTCTTTTAAGCTTGTAGTGTTATTTTGTTCTTTATTTATTCAAACCCTTATTGGATTAATGTTGATCTTTGATGTATTAATTTTTTTTTTGAGTTTGCTTTGTTTTTTTTGTAATTTATACTTGTATTACATTATGAATACAAGATATTGAAATTTATAATATTTATATTATGTTATTTTTTGAGTTGTGAGTTCTAACTTTTGGTCATAATTTTATTTTTTTTTGTTGTATTTATTAATTTAATTAATTTTTTTTGTATTAAAATTTAGAATATTTAGAATTAAAGATGACTTGATTCCAAATGAGTTGAAACATCACATCCCACCATGACACGACACAAAATTTCCAAGGCCCAACATGAATCGATCTAAATCCGACAAACTCAGCCATGTTGAGCCATGCTAGTCTTACCCTTTTTGAGTCATGACATGCCTAGCATGGCACGGTGGCCCAAGTGGGCCACCAAAAATTGGGTCATGCCAGCTCAGCACGACTCATTTGGCACCTCCACTAAAAGCCGAATATCCCTCTCACTCACGTGACTAAATCTCATATGTCAGAAATTAATATTGCTTTTATGATAAAAAAACATTTGCAAGAACTCTTGCCTAAATAGCATACAAAGTACTTTTCTTTTTACCTCTCGCAATGACAACTTGCCCTTGACTAGCTTTCACCGACCATCACCAAAATTACTAATATATTCCATTTTACCCAACATGCCAATAGATATCAAGTTCACATGAATATCTATTACATATTGGACATCTTTCATCATCAACCAATGTTATGTCTGCATCTGTAGACAAATATCTTTCATGCATAAAATTTGTGATGTCCCACTATTATCTATTTTTACTATGCCATAATCACATTTTGTGTAGTTATTAAAGTAATTGATATGCGTGATGATATAAAATAATGCTCATGAGTCAATAAGTTAATTATCCACTTATGATACAATATTAGTGAAATTATCATCGTTAACTAGTATCAAGTCACCTTCTGAGATAACATTGTCTCTCCCTCGAGTCTCTCTATTTTTGTACGATATTGTTGCAATCTTTTTCAAGAATAACAATCTTTTTTTCATATTTCCAACTTGTTATGTGGTAACACTTGACTATTTTTCTATTTTACGACCTACCTTTGAAAGAATGCTTTCTTCAATCAAGTTGTGTCTGCATCAAAGCACACATACCACATCTCTTAGAGATGAGAATACCAAAAGAAGCTCTCTCCTTATCATTTCTCCTTGCTTCTTCAGATAAAACTACAAAGTTATCTGAGATGTGGTATTCTCATCTCTTAGAGATGAGAATACCACATCTCCAAGTAGTGACAATGCTTAGAAAAACTACAAAGTTATCCTAGTTATTTGGAAGTTAGCTCAGCATTAGAGAAGCAATAACTCATCTTCGAGACTATTTTCATAGTTGAAAATTGATTTATCATCCCTTGAAAAATATTGATGTGTGTTGCCATTAGATTATCATCCTTAAATTTCATGTTAACTAAATAACTAATAATCATCATTTTATTTCTAAAACATGTTCATTTCAAATATAGACTTTAGCTTCTCCTATAGCGTATCTGCCCTCATTTTATTAGTAACATGTTGTTTAGTATTGCTATTTATCAATTATCAAATTGTGGAGGTGGCCCTAAAATGTAGGTCTTGTCATTTTTCTTTACTCAACTTTTTAGATTTTGTCTTTCTTCCTCACTAGGTCATACTACTATTTTGATTTTAAGATAGTCATGTATTTAGTTTTTCCAAATAAAATAATTAGCTACAAATTACTTTATTATTATAGAGTGATCCTCCATAATAATAAAAATAATACTAACCACAAGTAATCAACCAAAACAAAATATCCTGAAATATATCCAAGTTCACTATATTGATATCAGAATAATTGAATATCAATATATTGATAACAAATAGATTGATATCATCATAATATCAATGACAAACATTCTACTCAATATAAGTTTGGATACCACTTTTTGGATTTAATTGGAATCTCTCTCTGATACTAGTTGTTGAGCTAGGATATTTGGACTATGGTTTATTTGAAACAACAAAGTAACAGGAATGATGATTGATTAATTAAATAATGGAATCAAATAATCAATAACCTAAGATGAAGAAAAATCTCAAAATAAAATTTTGAAAAATACAATCTTGTGAAAAATAAAGTTCAAGTATCAACGTCAAATCAAATGATAGATGTTAAATACTTCTTCATGTGTACTAGAAGTTTGTAAAGTACACTAAGCCAAGAAATTATGTTTTAAACAAAAATATATTATGTAGGACATAAAGCTCTATCCTCTAGAAATCAAAATTCTAATATAAATATGTAAACTTATAATCTTTGGAGTGAATGCTCTGGATCTCTTTTTGCATTATTATTTAGGTGATAGAGTCATTTCGTTAGCTATTTCATCAACAATGTGACGACATAGCTATTTTTAGACCGAAGGGAAGATTATGTTTGTAACTTTCAATTCTTCAAAGTTGTCTATGATCCAATATCTTGAGGCATATATTCCTACACACACATAAAAGCAAAAACTTGTAGAATCAACACTACATACACTGAAATTATAGATATGTTGAGATTATATATATAATCTACAAACACATTATTGAAAATAAAATGCACATGCTTTTTTTAAAGAACAACATTGGGGCAATCCCTCATCCAAGAGGGCACCATGTGTGCCCTCTTTGCAAAAATAGGAATATTCCCATTTTTGAAGTTTTTAAAAATAATTTTTATTTTATTTTTTTTCAATTTCTGATTTTTTTTAACATAACAGAGGAATTGATCTCATGTATTTGGTCTACCATACTTCATGCTTTCAAAACAAATAAAACAAATAGAACAAATATAACAAATAAAACAAATAGAACAAATATAACAAATAAAAAAATATAACAAATAGAACAAGTAGAACAAATAAAAGAACAAATAGAACAAATAGAACAAATAAAACAAATAAAACAAATAAAACAAATAGAATAAATAGAACAAATAGAACAAATAGAACAAATAGATCAAATAGAACAAATATAACAAATATAACAAATATAACAAATAAAACAAATAAAACAAATAAAACAAATAAAAACATACAAACATGATCTACTAAAATTGGGCAAACCCAACAAAAAGTTTTTGAGAACTTAAATATATTTTAGGGGGAATTATGTTTTGAGGTGATTCCCCAAAAAAATTTAAAAATTAGAAACTAAACTTTTTATAATTGAAAAAAAATTCACAAATCTATAAACAAATTAAAAATAAGGGTATTCAAATTAGTAAGCTCTAAACTACCCTCACCCCTCTTTCCTAGGCCTCCCCCTAGCCCCTCGCCTAGAGGTGTCAAACGGGCCGGCCCAGCACGGCACGGTGTGTTAAAGTCGGGCACGGCATGGCTTGGCCAGGCGGCACGGGCGCACGGCAGGGGCAGGGCAGGCGGGGCGGGGCGGGTCGGGTCTGTTTGGACCCGACCCGCAGTCTTTTTACCGGGGGCGGGGCCCGGTTGGGTCACGACTCAGTGAGTCGTGAGTCGCGACTCACGACTCACGCCACGGGACGCGTGGCACGCCGCCAGTGCCACGCGTGCCTGCGTGAACCGGCACGGGATGGACCCGTGCCGGCCTGCCGTGCCAAGGCACGAGCCGTGCCAGGCACGGCACAGCACAGGATTTAATTCACCCGGGCACAGCACGGGCCCGGGAATAGTTTTTGAACGTGCCGGGCCGGCCCAGGCACGGCCGAATTCTGCCGTGCCTCGTGCCGAGCCTGGCCGGGCCGGCCCGGCAAGTTTGACACCTCTACCTCGCCCCTTGCCCTTACTTCTCGCCCTCGCGCTTTGCCCTCACCCATCTCCCCTTGCCCCTCGCCCTCGCTAATATTCCCTCGCTCATCTTCCCTTGCCCTTCTGCCCTCACCCCTTGCCCATTTGCTCTCACCACTCGCCCCTCTCCCCGCCCCTCTACACAAGATCCAGTGAGCTCCACATCAAGCTCACTGGAACTCTACGGATTTCCACAAAGGAGATCATCGACCTTTAGTGAGCTTGATCTTGGAGCTTGAAGAGCTCATCGAGCTCGACGTGGACCTCACTAGAGCTTATGGAGTTCTGTTAAGCTCCACAATGGAGCTAAGGAGCTCATCGAGCTCCATGAAGTAGCGTTGAGCTCCATTGTGGAGCTCTTAAAGCTCCAATGAGCTCCACAAAGGAGCTCCTCGAGCTCCATTGTGGAGCTTAATGGAATACCACGAGCTCCTTTGAGCTCTACAATGTAGCTCAAAGAGCTCCAGTGAGCTCATTCGAGCACCACAATGAAGCTTGAAGAGCTCTAGTGAGCTCCTTCGTAGAGCCCGAAGGAGCTCGAAGGAGCTCGTCGAGCTCCAGTGAGCTCTATATCAAACTTGTTGGAGCTCGACAGAGCTCCATGAAGGAGCTCATTGGAGCTTGACAGAACTCCACAAGCTCCACATAGGAACTCATCGAGCTCCAGTGAGCTCCACAATGGACCTCGTGGAGAGGGGTGGGGGGAGAGGGGCAAGAGAAGAGGGGCGAGGGGCGAGGGGCGAGGGGTGAGGAAAGAGGGGCGAGTGGTGATGGGAGACTAGCGAGGGAAGATAGGCGAGAGGTGAGGAAAGATGGGCAAGGGCGAGTGTGAGGGGTAGGGAAGAGGATAGTTTAAAACTTACGAATTTGAGTACCCTTATTTTAAATTTATTTATAGTTTTGTGATTTTTTTTTCAAATATTAATAGTTTAATTTCTAATTTTTAAAAAATTTATTGGGAAGAACCTGAAAACATAATTCCCCCTATTTTTTAACTAAAATTTTCTATGATCGCCTTTCACATGAATTAAAATCACAAAATATAGTTTGCAAAATTTTTTCCTAAAAAGTGTCATGTGAAGAGAAAGCAAAGAGATTTGATAGAGTGAGAATGAGAGAAATGAGGGAAAGAGGGAGGGAGGGAGGGAGGGAGAGAGAGAGAGAGAGAGAGATGAGGGAGAGAGAGTGGGGGGGATGAGGGAGATCGAGAGAGGATGGAGAGAGATAGAGAATGGAGGGAGATAAGGAGAAGGGATGGAGGGAGATAAGGAGAAGGGATGGAGGGAGATAGGGAGAGGGGATGGATAGAGATAGAAAGAGGGGATGGATAGAGGTGGAAAGAGGAGATGGAGAGAGATAGGGAGAGGGGATGGAGAGAGGGAGAGAGAGAGAGAGAGAGAGAGAGAATGGAGGGAGAGAGAGAGAGAGAGAGAGAGGATGCAAAGAGACAGAGAGGGATGATGGAGGGGGAGAGAGAGAGAGAGAGAGAGGATGGAGAGAGAGGGGGGATGGAGAGAGGGGTAAGAGAGGAATAGAGAGAGTGAGTGAGAGTGGGGAATAGAGAGAGAGAGAGAGAGAGAGAGAAAGAGAGCGGAAGAGATGAAAAGAGGAAGAGAGAGGGGGGAAGAGAGAAAGAGAGAGGGGGTAGAGAGGAATAGAGAGAGAGAGAGAGAGAGAGAGAGGTATAAAGGAATATAGAGAGATAGGTAGAGAGGAATAGAGAGAGATAGGCAGAGAGGAGAAGAGAGAGGGGGGAATAGAGAGAGAGGGGGAATAGAGAGAGGGGGGAGAGGGAGGGGGTGGAGAGGGAGAGAGGAAGAGAGGAATAAAAACGTGGGTAGAGGGGGGGAGGGGAGAGAGAAGAGGGAGGATGAGGTACGTAAGAGAGAGTGAGAGGAGAACGAATATACAGGAATAAAGAAGAAGAGAGAGAGAGGGGGGGAGGAGAAAGGGGGAGGGGCGAGGGAGGAGAAAGGGGAGAGGGGGAGGGAGGAGAAAGGGGAGAGGGGGAGGGAGGAGAAAGGGGAGAGGGGGAGGGAGGAGAAAGGGGAGAGGGGGAGGGAGGAGAAAGGGGAGAGGGGGAGGGAGGAGAAAAGGGAGAGAGAAAGGGGGGAAGAAGGGGGGGAGAGAGAAATGGGGAGAGGTAAAGCGAGATAAGAAAGAGAGTAAGGGTGAGAGAGAGAGGAGAGAGAATATAGAGAGATAAATAAAAGAGAAGAAAGAGGAGCGAGAGATAAATAAGAGAGAGGGAGAGAGATAAAGAAGAGGGGGAAGGAGAGAAAGAGAGAGAGGGGGGAGGGAGGGGAGGGAGAGAAGGGAGAGAGAGGGGGGAGAGGGGAGAGAGAGAATGAGAGAGAGAGAGATAAAGAAGATAGAGATGAGAGAGAAAGAGAGGAGAGAGGTGAGAGAGATGAGAGAGAAAGAGCAGATTGAGTCGTTCATGCTTTTAAAATTATTTGGGCATTTCGGAATTCATTTGATCAAATTTCAAAATCAACATATTTCATTCCGCATAATTTTAAAAGTGTTCTTTTTTTTTTTTTTAAGTGTTTATATACTTTCAACAAATTTTCTATTTTTTAATTTTAAATACAATTATCTATCTTTACCCACCCATTAATAATAATTCTCCCTACTTTATTCTCCAAAATTCAAAATGTTTGTAAAAATATCCATAACCAATTGAATTATTTAAATTGCAAAGCTTTAAAAAGAATTAACAATGACCAGCACCTGCACCTGTACCGTTGGGGGTATTTTAAAATAAGTTTAACATTATTAAGATGCCTAATTAATATTTTATGATTTTAGGGCTCGCAATAAAATTCTCGCCCCGTTTCTTAATAAGAAAGAAAGTGGCGAAAAAGAAAACCCGACGAAAAAACAAAGTCGGTGCAGTTTTAACCGGCCACGTGTCGATCACAAAAGAACAGATATTTTTGGAAGTTGGCTTCGTCGACTACTGTTGGCCTGATAAATGTGGAAATAACCGGCTCGTTTCTCTAGATTTTGTTTCGGCGACATCACTACGCAAGATTCCCATTATTCATCATCAAGCCCAGCCCTCAAGATCAAAGTGGTCGTAGGCTAGGTTTTCACCCTGCGAAAATGGGTATCCTTGATCACCTGTCTCTGTGCGACTGTACCAGAGCCGGCGTCAGTTCCAAGTTTAAGAAACGGAAGATGCTGCAGGTATGATATGGATAATATGTGTCAGTGAGTTTGCTGAGACCTGGGCGAAGCACTTCAGCCCAATTAAGCTAGGGTTTTGGCTTTTATTTGTGTTTTGGTTCATCTGAGTGGGGTCTGGTTCTTGCAGACGGTAGATATGAAGATTAAAATAGACTGTGACGGATGCGAGAGGAAGGTGAAGAGAGCGGCAGAGGAGATGAGGGGGGTGAAACAAGTCAACGTGGAGCGTGGGGCGAACAAGGTGACGGTTGTGGGATATGTCAACCCAGCTAAGGTGGTGGCACGGATGGCTAGTCGGACAGGGAAGAAGGTGGAGCTATGGCCATATGTGCCATACGACACGGTGGCGCACCCGTACGCTCCTGGGGTTTACGACCGGAAGGCTCCTCCTGGCTTCGTCAGGGACGCATATGATCAACAAGAGTTGCAACTGGCTCGTGCTGGCTCCAACGAAATTCGATACACTACTGCTTTTAGTGATGACAATACTCAAGCTTGCAGCATTATGTGATCTAGCGTGGCTATTTTGCTTCTCCTGGCAGATAATGGTTGCGGTGGCTTTGGTCAACGCATTGTGCCAGCTAGACTGCCAGTTCTGATAGTGATGCCATGTCTCTCATACGCCTCCTTCGCGACATTACCATATAAAATTAAAAACAGAACTTTTTTTTTTTTTTTGTCTCAGTTAAAGAAGAGACATATATGCAGATTGATTTCCTAATCAAAACTGACTCAAGATTCGGCATAGGTTGGAACTTGGAAATCTCAATAGGAACTGATTTATCCCAAAGTCATTTCTTATTGTTTGTTTTTTTTTTTTCTTTTTTATATTTTTTTGTTTAATATAGAAAATTTTACAATTTGCTGAATTTATGAAAATGCATATGTACTTTATTCTATATTTGAAGTTATTTTGAAAAATTATTTTGTTGATTTATGTATTTTTGAATTGGATAATATCATATTTCAATTGGCCGATCTTGATTATGATATATAATAAAGTTCTAATTTTTAATACTAGTATGTTTTTAGTGTATTTAACATGATCCATAGGATATAATTATTTTGTAATTATTTGTAAAATAAAATATATTGTGATTATTATAAGTGTTGTTGCTCCTATTTATGAAATAATTTATATTGGAGGAATTATGTTCTGTGGTGTACCCCCAGAGCTCCTATTTATCATCGCCCTCTCTCATTGGCCATCGTCCTCTCGCATCAAGCTTGATGGAGCTCGACCATGAACTCCTTCGATCTTCTAGAGCTCGTGGTCATGCTCATGGAGCTCGACCGAGTGCACCTTCGAGCTCCAGGAGATTGGAGTCGAGCTCCAGGAGCTCGATGATGACTCCATAAATGAGCTCGTGGAGACGGGTGGGGGAGAGAGGTAGGGAGAGAGGGCAGACATGCTAGGGGCGAGGGCGAGGGAGAGAGGGCAGACATGCTAGGGGCGAGGGCGAGGGAGAGGGGAGAGGGCGTGGGCGAGGGGCAAGGAAGAGAGTAGTTTAGGAATTACAAATTTGGGTGCAATTATTTTTAATTTATTTTTAGTTTTGACTTTTTAAAAAATATCAAAATTTTATTTTCTAAATCTCAAAAATTATAGGTAAACACCCCAAAACATAATTCTACTATTAATATTTATATATTTTTGTTGATGATTATTTTGATTCATATAGAATACAATCTTGAAATAAATTTTGAAACTATGAATTGGATAAGATATTTAATAAGATATATTTTTATGAATGCTAGTAATTAATATTGGCAAATTAATTTAAATTGATTTTTGATTTTATATATATATATATATATATATATATAATATATAAGCATTTAATAAGATAAAATAATAATAAATTATAATGTATAATTTAATAATGCATTAAATATTTGATTTTTATTATTAAAATATAAATATATGTCTCGATCATGCTGCACCACTTTACTGTCGTCTTCTTTACAAACCAAAGCTGGAACAGGATTTTATGAGAGATGATAGAAGCTGTTAGTATGTTTGTAACTAAATAATTCTCACATAAAAATATGTTTTAGATAGTGCAAATAATAGTATCCTATGCATGCTATGATAATAAATAAGTTTTGATTTAAAATAAAATCCAACATGGTATCAGAGAGATAGTTATGTAGTGATATTATGCTCGAATAAGTTGGGTTTTAATGGTTTGGGTGCTAGAAATGACATTGCCTCGAATAAACATGGGTAATTCAACGTATGTTAATCGATTTTATTGTAGTAATATGTTTTGATGGTTTTAATTTAATAGTTGTACTTTTGTGTTTGGTGTTTTGCCTGGGGATATAATTATTTTCTTTTGTTAACATACACGAGGCCACCCAGTATCGAGTGGAGCTCATTTTTGTTACATTAGATGAAACAACTCATGAAATATTAGATCTTTCTCTGATATCAAATATAATGACCCCATCAAACTTGGATCTAGCTTTGTTACTAAATGATAAGAATTGATATTGGCTCTTTTTTCAGAATCATATGACCCACTGTATCTCTCCAAATTGATATGAAGAAACCATAATAGCTCTACATGCTAATTATTGATGATAACACCCAAATGACAGTGATTTGACCTGAAGTTACATGGTCAGCTTAAGTAAACTTCTGAGACCAATTGTTGCATACTTGAGTGATAAGGATCCCCTGGGATCTTTGTCGCCATGTGATTCCAAATTAAGAGACAAATTAATCATAGATTCTAAAACTCTCAGAGAAGAATAATATTATGCACATGAGAGAGAGAGAGAGAGAGAGAGAAAAGTAGCATCACCACAATCATAAGAGAAAATGACATGGATCCCCATATTTATTCTTTTTCAATTCATTTCCTTTGATTTATATTCATTCACAATGCTTAAATAGTTAATAGAAAATTTTCTTAAATGAGTCATGACTTAACTGATATTGCGACATAACATAACAAAGTTATAACACCAAATTATATGTTACAACTTAAGTTGTGCAGCGACTTCAAAATCGCCTATTGCAATACTAAAATACATATTATAGCTTAATTAAGATGAGTCATGCTTCATAATTTTAGTCGTGCTCCAAATTATATATTACTGCTTATGATAAGTCATGACTCCGAATTATATGTTGCTGCTTAAGATGAGCCATGACTTCACAATTCAAGTCATGACTCCAAATCATAGTCTTCCAGTCACAAGCACATTGAATATGTTATGACTTAGTTGAAATCACGACTCCAAATCTATGTCACGATACTAAATATTAATTGTTGCTATTGAAGTATGAGTCAATCCTAACAACTTTTACAGTAACAAAACAACCCACGAGCATGATTATTAATGTGGTGTCGATTATTGAATGTTGCGATGCTCATTCAAGTAAGAGAAAAAAAGGACAAATAAGGGAGGAATATAATGAAATGGAAATAGCAGTGTACTACACAGTATATTGGTGGAAACTCTTAATTATTGTATGGCTTAGTTGTTAATTTGGATAAATAATACAAACTTGGAGAGCTTTACATATACACATGGATGAGTTTGAGAAAAGGTTGAAGTTGCGAAGAAGATTTTTGTTTTGATCTCTGAGTTTGATACCAAGTTTCTATTATTATTGCATTTTATTATGGTTCAAAAACAACAATAATCATTTGTTCTCTTAGATCTTGTTCTGTTGGTGCTAACTTTGTTTTATAAGTGGTACCCTGCTAGTATCCAAGCTAGATAACTAAAAAGACCATAATTTACCAGCAACATAATAGTTTGGTTGGCAAAGAGGATAGATATTTTTACCTCTGGGTCACTAGTTCATTTCTAAGAGATGTCAGATATACCCCACATGATATCTGTCAGCTAGATTTATCATATTGTTGGGATGAAGATTTTTCCTTCACTAACCCTAGGGGCCAGAGGTCAATATATAAGCCAGATAATAGTGTGTGTTAGATTTGGAAAGAGAGGAGGGGGAGATGGGGGCTATATATATAAAAAGTCCATATTTCAAAAAAATTATTCTGGTCTAAAATCAACCAGTCAAGAAATAGTTGTTAAGATTTGGTATAATAGTATTGGGATTATATATCTATTTTTTGTAATTTTTAACTATATCATTTCCATGTTATTGGATATTTCTTAGGAGGCTTATAATTTTTGAATTTTATACAGATACACATGGGACTGTGAAATTTAAATTGAGAATTAGAGAACATGTTTTATTTGACAGTGTCATTACTAATACAATTTGCATCCTTCATAAAATTATGTTCGATGAATGTTTCTTTTTTTCTCCTAAATTTATTATAAGCCTCTTCTTGCATCCTTATATCTAAGATCCACTCGCTTGTACTTGAATCTTATTTATTGTTTGCGGCTATTAATAATAATAATAATAATATTGTCGGACTCCAACATAAGAAAATAATTAAATTAAATAAATTTTATTAAAATAAATGATGTCATCATTTAAATGTTTGGTTTTCTATTTAATTTATCTTTATTTTATTTTGCTTCTTGTTTAAACCACTTAGTTGGCCCGTAGTTGTTCGACTCGTATTCGATTGGAAAAAAAAATATTTATTTTGCTAGATGTTTTTTGAATGAAAATTAGAAACATTTTTTCCCCTCATGTTGACATGTTAGCAATTTTTTTTTTTGAATAAAGGTGCTTACGAATTCACAACTGCTTTTCAAATTCAAATTGTATTTTCATTTTTTTAATAAAAAACTTGTGTGTTTGTGTGTGTGAATATATATATATATATATATATTTATTTATTTATTTATATATGTATATATAAACCTATTACCTTGTGTGTGTGTGTGTGTGTGTGTGTGTGTGTGTGTGTGTGTGTGTGTGTGTGTGTGTGTATATGTTGTATAGGTTATATATATATATATATATATAAAGAGAGAGATTTGCGCGCGCACACACACATGTAGAGAGTTGTTGGAGAAAGCATTATTAGTTTCTTATAAATAGCATCCTCATCAAAGTATAATGGATGCGTCAAAGTTTAACGGGAATCAATTTTAAATAACCATCATCATTCACAGAACCAAGTCCAAAAGTAATAACTTGTTCGAGTGAAAAATAAAAACATGTTTGTTCCTAATTACACATACATATAAACTCAAAGCACAAATGGTATCGCATCAAGCATTAACACATGGTACTATCAGTCAAAAATTATAGACCAATATCATGTTATTGTGTGATCTATAAGCTCATAGCTAAACTCATAGCCTCGGGGCTTTAAAAAAGTGCTATGAGAGATAATAGATTCAGCTCAAGGGGTATATGTGAAAGGAAGATCAATCTCTGATAATTGCTTCCATGAAAAAAGTTTAATTAGAAAATATACAAGGAAAAGGATATCATTTAGCTATTTTTTAAAGATAAATCTTCATAAAGCTTTCAATATGGTAGATTCGGAATTTTTTAAAGATGTTTTAACAAGCCTAAACTTTCCTAAAATTTTCATAGATGTTATATATGAGTATGTAACCAGAATTTTATTTTATTTGGTCATAAATGGACAGTTAATGGTTTTTTCAAAGGCAAAAGAGAGTTAAGACAAGGCCACCCCATTTCTCTTTACCTCCTCACAATATGTATGGAATACTTATCTAGGCAGCTTAAAGATGCAGAAACCATGAAGGAATTCTCATTCAACGTAGGTTATGCTTGTTTAAAGATCTCTCATTTAATATATGCAAATAATTTAATAATATTCTCCAAATGAGATAATTTAATAATATTCATAGCTGCCTCTGATCTAAATATTAATTCATCCAAATCGAATATCTTATTTGGAGGTATGAGGAAGAATATAAAAGAAGAAATTTTGGAAAAATCTAGTTTTATAGAGGGTGGAATTCTTTCATTTGTATTTCTTGTAGAGGTGTCAAATGGGCGGGCTGGGTTAGGCCGTGCATGTGCTCGGCACGGCACGCTACAGTGCCGTGCCTCGGCCAATTGTGTCGTGCCGGCACGTGGGCACAGAACATGACCACGTACCGAACGTTGTCAATATGAGTCGATGCTCGACAGGGAAGGCTTGTCGAGCCCCAAAAAGGGCGAAGACGCACATCGGCGCGGCGGCACGCCGCTGAAACCCTATTTTTTTACAAAATTAGGATTTTGTCCGACCTAAACCGAGTCGAATCCAGTGGTTTTCGGGCCCCAAGTCCGGCACGGAACAATAACCGTGCTGTGCTCGTCCCGGCATGGTAGCCCAGTTGGGCGGCCTAAAATCGGGGTGGCCATGCCGGGTTGGCCTATTTGACACCTCTAATTTCTTGGAGTCCCTCTATCTAGCCGCCATATAACTTCGTAATTATCTAATTTATTGGCTAAGATTACTTCAGTCATTCATCAATGAGCTGATCAAATTCTATCCATTGCTAAAAGATCAGAGCTACTACGCATGATTATACAAAGAATAGAAGGATATTAATTTTTAATATTCCTTCTACCTACATCTGTGATTAATGCGATAGAGAGTGCATGCCGAAGATTCTTATAGGGTGATCCAAAAACTGAGAGATACAAACCTAAAGTTTCGTGGGGAAAACATGTATGCTCACCTCTCTTGGTAAGTTGGGTATCATAAATATTTTTATTTGGAACAAAAAATTTTATATTAAAATACTATGAAGAATCAAAATAAAAGAGGACTTACATCGGATAAAGTGAGTTCATTATTTTTTTCTTAATTCCCAAAGTAGATCCTCCCTTTTGAAAATTTCTAATTTCAGTTAGATATATTTTGATTAATACAATTGATACTAAAGATCAAGCTAAGGGGTATCTCTACTAAAGATCAGTTAGAGATATCTCATCCCCAAATCCCGGTTCATGCCGGGATTTGGGGACACGCACGTTTTTGGGCGAGTTCATTGGAGGCGCTCTCCAAAATCAAATGGGCACTCTTGATGACCCGCTTGGCTTATTGCGTCGCCTGTTAGATATTGCCTGTCGCCGTGTCGCCCATCGTGCCAATGCCTGGGTCATGTCTGGTATAGAGATGTCAACCGGGCCGAGCCGGCCCGGCCTGCATGAGGCACGGCACGGTTCAGCCGTGCCTGGGCCGGCCTGACACGGAAAAATTCCATGTCTAGGCTCATGTCGTGCTCGAGACAGGCACGAGCTGTGTAGTGCCGTGCCTGGCCCGGCACGGTTTGGCCCGCGGCACGGCACACAGGCATGGGTTTGTCCCGTGCCGGGTGTCCCGTGAGCCCGACCCCACGATGGCCCCTCCCGCAAAAAAGACCGCGGGTCGGGTCTGATTCGACCCGACCCGCGGTTCCCCGTATTCCAAACCGCTCGGTTAGGCAAGCCCGAGCGGGCCAGGCAATGCACAGAATGGCCCCCCGTGCCGGCCCCGGCTTTTTTAAACCATGCCGGGCCAGGCACGGCACGGTACAGTAACCGTGTCGTGCCTGGCCCGGCACGGCGGCACGGCACGGTACAGTAACCGCGTCGTGCCTGGCCCGGCACGGCGGCACGCTCATGCTCAAAAAATTCGGGCTGGACCTGACACCTCTAGTCTGGTATGACATGCAAGCTGATTTCCCTCGGCACGGCACAACACAATTCGTGCCGAGAGTGCGCCCGACACGATTAAACTGGGTCAGGCCTGAGCCACCCAGCCCGGTTGACACCTCTATGCTGGACCAGGCATGATTCGTTGACATGGTCCACTGGCACAGTAACTATGACCCAAGACATTGGATCGAGAAGCAGACACGTTCCACGTGATGTATTTCTCTATATAACCAGCATGATTTGACACTACCCAAATTAACTCGTCACAAAAGGCATGATTATGTTTAGACTCGTGCTTGTTTTATGCACGGCATAGTACGTTTAATATATCTATTTATGTTTTGGTGTATCTTTTATTTAATATTAAAAATTTAGGTTTTTTTTAATATTTATTTGTGGGGGTGCACTAGTAATTCTAAAGGTGTCAACCGGGCCGGGCCGGCCCGGCCCGGCACGCGGCACGTCACGGAAAAATTTCGTGCCCGGGCCCGTGCCGTGCCGTGCTTGGCCTGGCACGGTTCAGCCCGCGGCACAGCACACCGGCAAGGGTTTATCCCGTGCCGGGTGTCCCATGAGCTCGACCCCACGATGCCCCTCCCGCAAAAAAAGACCACGGGTCGGGTCTGATACGACACGACCCGCGGTCCCCCGTATCCCGAACCGCTCTGACAGGCAAGCCCGAGCGGGCCAAGCAAGGCACGGCACGGCGCAGCACAGAAGCACGATCGTGCTTTAAAAAAACGGGCCGGGCCGGGCCGGGCCGTTTGACACCTCTAAGTAATTTCCTCTTTGGTTTCGTTTGGTGGGCCTAGATTTGGCGAGGCTTGAAATCGAGAATTACTGCACCGTGGACCTTGGGCCGGGCGGGTGCTAGCCTTCTAGGAACCAGGTGTATGAGATAAATCAGGAAATGAAAGCTTTATTTAAAACGAACCAGAACCGTCGTTTTCTTTTTTGGAGGGAAAATGGAAACATTAAGTTTTTAAAACCCTAAAACGATGGCGGAAAAGAGGGATTGCGAGCTTGCTCCCGATGAGGCCCACGAAGAATTTGCCGTCTGGAAGAAGAATACACCATTACTGTATGATTTCGTCATATCTCACCCACTCGAGTGGCCGTCGCTCACGGTGCACTGGGTTCCCCCCCTGCTACCATCTTCTGATCATAGGCTAGTTCTGGGAACGCACACCGCAGATGATATTCCCAACTATCTTATGATCGCCGACGTCGTGTTGCCTGCTCGAGTTAAAATCGATGGACACAGTGACAATTCGGCGATTCCTAATGTCGGTAATTTCTTTTGTCAAATTTTTGTTATTATTCCCAAGAATTTTGTTTTCCGGCGATGAGTTTCAGTTAGAATCAGCGCAAGAACCAAGGAGTAAATGTTGAATCAATGTCCTCGCATACCAATTATCACCATCGTATTTACTTGATGTGTTAATTTTCGGAAAAGTAGTATATGTTGAGTTAGGCATTCAAGTTTACTCAATTTTAAATTTTCGCCATTGTTGCATAACGACTGGAATTTTTGTTGTGCTCACGGGCTTCCAATTCTGTTGCATAACGAATGAGTTAGCTATACTTTTGCAATTGAACATGGCTGGGAGAAGTAGGTTCACACACCAACTTTCTTTTCGTCTCTTTCATTCCACACCTTCTATGGTATTTCTTGCATGAAGTTTAGAATTTGCAGGTGGAAATAGTTCAGAAGATACGCGTTGATGGAGAGGTGAATAGGGCGAGATGCATGCCACAGCTGCCAACAATTGTTGGTGCAAAGACTTGCAGCAGTGTGGTTTATGTCTTTCGCTGCATCAGACAGGCAGAGGATCAGCAAGGAAGCGATCTTGCTCCTGCTCTGAAGCTGAGGGGTCATGATAACGAAGGATATGGATTGTCATGGAACCCATTTAATCAGGGGTTACTTTTGAGTGGTTCCCATGATAGTAGAATATGCCTGTGGGACGTGTCTGCCATGGATCACCACAATGTCCTTGATCCATTGCAGACTCATAATGTAAGTTGTCAATTATCATTTTTTTGTTCTCCATTCACAATAACATATACATAGTGACGCTCTGGATGGTCCACCTCCATGATTATTGTGGCTGCAGGCGCATGAAAGTGTGGTTGAAGATGTTTCTTGGCACTCAAAAAATGCCAACCTTTTTGGTTCTGTGGGAGATGATTGCCGATTACTGATATGGGACATGCGAACAAGTGATCCACAACAGTCGATCATTGCTCATGAGAAAGAGGTAAAGCTCTTGCTGCTCTTGATTCAGAACTCTTACCGCTCTTCATCTTTGATTGCTGTTTTTGATTTGGATTAGTCATGATCGATGTGATCCTGTCGACAAGATCATAATAAACCCTAATCTGAAATAAATGGCCATGTTCAGTCATTTTTTTTTCTCAAAACTCCATGTTATAGTTTTTGTTTATTTATTTATTTATTTTTTTTTTGTAGAGACCTAAGAGGAAAAGAAAAAGATATTTCTAGATTTCATGAATGGCCATGTTAAATTATTTCTAGAAGCAATTAGGCAAGGAAATGATGAAAATTACTATCTTTTTATAAGTCATGAACTTATCTCTATCTCGATTATTATTATAAGAAAATTCAATTGTTGATCTAATTAAATTTATAACATCTTATTTATCTCAACTAAGCATCTAAGTACATCACCTAAATTATGATTAATAATATTAATCTAAACATTAGTTTAAGATTGAAAAATAAATAAAAATTTCAAAGCAGTACTTACATCTTCTAAGAGATTTTTAAAAATAATTAATAAATTTCACATGCTTATCTGATATAATGGTAGAAGGAGAATGATGCAACTCAATAACTTATTTAAAAATTAATTAAGCAATATGTAAAGTATTATTGGTTTTATCATATGAATCATATATTTACATTTTCCAAATTAATAAACTCTTCAATAATGTTCATGGTATGCATAATTTAGTCATTTTAAACAATTAATTATTGTCAATACGAAACTTGACATACTAACTCATAAATCTTACATCTTGAATCTTAAAATTATAAACTCTAAATCCTAAATCTTAAATCATAAATCTTAAATGTAATTATTGACTGAGTGTATCAATAGCTTAGTTTTCAAACAAAGTATCTTGTATTTAAAATTTAACTATTCCTTTACCTCCTAGCCTATGAATTTGATGATAACTTCTATACAAATTTATTTTAGGGAATTCATTAGAACTAGTTTATAGATCTAACATATTCTCAAGGTGATGGATAGAATTAGAAAGTATATGTTTGATTATGATCTAGAGGTGTCAAACTGGCCGGGATGGGCTGGCCCGGCCAGTTTTTTTAAGGCACGATCGTGCTTCCGTGTCTTGCCTGGCCCGCTCAGGCTTGCCTGCCCGAGCGGTTCGGGATACGGGAGACCGCTGGTCGGGTCGAATCAGACCTGACCTGTAGTCTTTTTTTGCGGGAGGGGCATCGTGGGGTCGAGCTCACGGGACACCCGGCACGGGATAAACCTGTGCCGGTGTGCCATGCCGCAGGCCGAACCGTGTCGGGCTAGGCACTGCACGGCTCGGTACGGCTCGTGCCAAACTCGGGCACGGAATTTTTCCGTGCCGTGCCCTGTGCTGGGCCGGCCTGACCCAGGCACGGTTGACACCTCTATTATGATCTTATTAATGATTTTACTTTTTACATATATTTGCTAAGATTAATTTTTCTTAGCCATTAATAAAGCTGACACAGTGCAACAACTAATAATATATCTAACAAACCCTTTCTTTCAAAGTGTTATTTGTCTATTCAACTTTTTTTTTTCTTTAGGATTTATCATTATAATGTGGAAGGTCAGGTAGTTGAAAACTTGAATCTAAATTTATAACATTCTAGATTATTCTTAAAGGTAATAGTTTATTAGGCGATTCTTTGGGCATCACATTAATAAAATTATCTAGCAAATTTTTTGCTACTAAAGAAATTATGACAATTGAAGATTCAAATGAAAATTTTTTATCACTAATCCTATGTACATACAATTCTCAATTTGTTTATTTTTAAATTTTTTTGCATTTAAAAATATGCAAATTTTGTTCAGGAAGTTTAGAGATGTGATGCTTATTAGTGTAACATTTAGGTTTGGTAGGTCTCAAAATAATAATCTTATTAACGTACTTAAAAAGATATATATTATTTTTATCAAAATTGATGATATTAAAATTGTAAAGGCAAGTGTAACCTAAAATTATAAATTGTATCCTTATAATTTTTCATTTGAATAAAGACTAGACATTGATGAGCGATAGACAAAGTATGGTCATACACCCATGATTCTCTAAAATGATATGTGTGATTTTATTTTTAGATTTAATAATTTGACAAAATTTTTAAAATTAATATTCATTAAACTACTTTCATTAATCATTAACTTAGATTTCTTATCTCTACTCTATATGATTGTGAAAAAATATTATTACACTTACAGTTATTATTACTTATAGTTGTGGATAATATATCTTGAACCATATCGACATACTCATCAACATTAGCAGGTTAATCTAGAGGTGTCAAACGGGTCGGGCCGGCCCGACCCGGCACTAGGCACGGCACGGTTCGGCCGTGCCTCGGCCGGCCTGACACGTTTTTAAACCGTGCCCGGGCCCGTGCCGTGCTCGGGTTAGGCACGAGTTGTGCCGTGCCGTGCCTGGCCCGGCACGGTATCTTCCCATGCCAGTTAGGTTTCACGCGGGCGGCGGGCACGCGTGGGCGTGACCCGGGCTGCCCCTGCCTCTCTCTCTCTCTTAGTCTCTCTCACTCTCAATCTCAGGACTCTGGCAGTTGGGCTCGGCCGCTCGGGTCAGCCTCTGCCCTGGCCTGCCTATATTTAAACCATGCCGGGTCAGGCAAGGCACGGTACAGGAACCGTGCCCAGCCAGGCACGGTAGCACGACCGTGCCGGTTTAAAATGGGCCGAGCCGTGCTGGGTCGGCCCGTTTGACACCTCTAGGTTAATCTAAGAGATCAATAATTTGGTCATTCTCTTATTGTAGATTGCTTTGTTCAACATCTAATGTTAATGTACATTGAGAATAATGAGCTACAACATGATCATTGTAATGATACTTATGGCATATAATTGATGAATTACCACCTTTAGACTTAATAGGAGAAATAATAGGAAGAGAGAGTTACTCAAACTTGACTTTGTGCTTCTAATGTAGTTATTTTTAGTATTACTATTTGATATTATAGACTATAACCTGGACTGACCTACATGTGTAGTAGAGAAGTCTCTATAGTGTGTAGAACATGCAATTTAATTATTTTTGAACGTCGAATTTAAAATCATTAACAAGACAAGAATAGACAATATATTATTTCTCAACATGGAACTTGCTATTCTTGAGTCTAGATTCTTTAAATTTAGCTGAATATTTAATTACACTGAGAGTCATTTAATTATAAATTTATCTTGTAATTTTATTTTTATTACATCCCATTGGGTAATGGGCAGTTCATTTTGATGAATCAATTCTCGCAAAATATTTTATCACTATATTTTAGCTGAATTGATTAATTTTATTTTAGCAAACCTAGTCCTTTTATTATTGATTATTTCATATTAATCAAAATATTTCTTAATACCAACTAATCAATCAGAGGAAGTATTAAGATCTATTATACCATTAAATTCAAAACTTTAAATTTGATTTATTTTTTTATATTTTTTTTGAATTAGTCTAATTTTTTTATTATGATTCATTTCTTAATTATTATTATTCCTAGGATGACATTGTTGAGGAGTGATATTTTTTCTCATTTGATTGGGTATGTAATTGGCTTAGGTGGTTAGTAATCGAATGGGAAATTGGTGCTAGTAGGTTAAAATTGATCACCTAGGTTAAACCAAAGGTCTCTGACCGTAAGTAATCTCACGTGAGGTTGAGCAATCAAATTAGTTTTCAAGTTCATATTATTTAAATTATGATGCAAGTTATTTGTGAATTCATTAGAATAATCTAAACCTCTGGTATGTAAATTGTTCATATTAAATTTGAATTACTCATTGGTATAGTGATTAAATCAAATTGTGCCCTATTTGCAGTATGATGATGTACAATAGAGATTAGTTATCAATAGAGGTGTCAGCTGGGTCGGGCTGGCCCGGTCATGCACGAGGCACGGCACGATTCGGTCGTGCCTGGGCTTGTGTCGTGCCTGGTCACGGCAATAATCGTGTTGTGTCGTGCCAAGGCCAACTGGGCCTCGTGCCGTGCCTGGCCCAGAACGGTACTGTGGCCCATTGGGATGGTACCTCGGCACGAGCCGAGGAACCTAATTTTTTTTTAAATTAGGGGTTCAGCTGTGTGGCGGCGCGACGGCACGCGCCGAAACCCTAATTTTTTTTAAATTAGGGGGGCGTATTCGTGTCACAGGCTCGTATCAGGCTAACCTTCACATAACCGTGTCGGGCCATGCACGACACGGTATAGTAACCGTGCTGTGCCCGGCCCGGTACGAAAGCATGTTCGGGCTGGCCCGGTACGGCTCGTTTGACACCTCTAGTTATCAATCAAATCTTGAGATGGGTAATAGAGAAAGGTTAAAATTAATATTTTTTTCAAAAGTCCTACATAATAATATCATAAGATGCTATGTGTATGCACGACACAGTCCAGGTCGTGCAAAAATACCGTGCCTTCGGGCTAGAGTACTGGGCTGTGCTAGACCCGACACGATGCCTAGGTTATCGTAGCACGACAAGACACGAGCCTTGTCAAGAGCTAGCCTGGCATGGGCCCAATCATGGTTCTTGACCGTGTCGTGCTAGGCTAGGCATAGCTGAGTCGGGTTGTGCCTCGGGTCGGGCTAGGGCTGCCCGGCCAGTTTATCACCCCTATGCTTGTGCCGACGTATAAAGTCTGGTATATAATATTGTGATTTTGTTAGTAAGTATTGAGTTTGTCTAATATATTTTATATTGTAGTATTAATTTTTATTATTTATATTTTTATCAAATTAATTTTTTATTATTTTATAGAATATTTAAAACATAATAAAAACATATGATGTGTGACATAAAAGGAATACATATGCATAATAAGAATAATTATCAATAAAGATTATCAAATACCTAATGTTATCTTAGATCATGGGACGAGGGTTGTAACTTGGGTTGGGTCAGCCAGAGTAACCCAACCCGAGATGAGACCGGGTTTGGGTTGGTGTTTTGTCAGGCTCAGGTCGAGCTCGAGTCGAACATTTTCAGCCCGCCCAGAGCATATATGGGTTGGGTTCGGACCTAAAGCTCTGGCAGCATGAGGAAGACCTGAACTAGAAAAGAAAAATAGTAAAAAAAAACACAAATTAATGAAATAAAAAATTGTATTTCTTTCAATTTGTATAATTATATGGTTCCATATATGAGATAATTATTATCAATATTAAATGTCAGTAAATTTTTCAAATAATAAATGGGTTAATTGTTTATTTTTTTATATTTATTTATAAAGTTACCATGGTCGTGTGTGGGGGGTTAACAGCTTCCTCGGTGCAGGTCAACAGCTTATCTTTCAATTCCTACAATGAATGGATCCTGGCCACGGCTTCTTCAGACACCACGGTTGGTCTGGTTGACATGCGAAAGATGGACGCTCCGCTGCATGTCCTAAGCTGCCATACGTATGCGCACACTTTTTCGGCACGTGCGTGTCCCTTCGGTATTCTGATTCGTAGTTGCACGTGCTTACAGGGGCGAGGTATTCCAAGTGGAGTGGGATCCCAACCAGGAGACGGTGCTTGCTTCTTGCTCTGATGACCGAAGATTAAATGTCTGGGATCTTCGCAGGTAGTCACCCCATCTCTCTCTCTCTCTCTCTCTCTCTCTCTCTCTTCTATTTTATTTTATTTTATTTTCACGCACAAGAATAAGAAAAAAAAGATAAAAAAAATGTTTTCTGCCATTTTGTTCCGAAACTCTTTCTCTTCTCCCACGGTAGGATTGGGGAGGAGCAGTCCGAAGTAGATTCTGACGATGGCCCCCCAGAGCTTCTCTTCTCCCATGGCGGCCACAAGGCCAAGATCTCTGATTTCTCTTGGAACCGCACTGTGCCCCGCCTCATTGCCACTGTTGCTGATGACAATTGCCTTCAAGTTTGGCAAGTTGCAGACAGCATTTATCATGAGGATGATTAATGCCCCCCCCTCCTTTCAACAAACTCTCTCTTACTATCATCTTTTTGCCCACTTTTTAGTCTTTTCCTGCTGATAACTTTACAGTGATTTCCTCTGTCCCTCTTTCACACACACACACACACACACACACATTACCCTACACACACACACATTACCCTACACACACACACATTACCCTACACACACACACATTACCCTACACACACACGCATTACCCTACACACACATTTTACACTACACGCACACACACTACCCTACACACACACACACTACCCTACACACACACACACACACACCACACATGCACATGACACACCACACATATTTGACACCACACACACGACACACCACACACGACACACAGACACCATATCACACACCACTCATACACACGCACACTTAAATACATGCACACTTGAAACACACACGCGCACACACCACACCTCACATGCGCACTAGAAGCATAGTGTTTTGCAATTATATGCTAACATCACATGCCATGGAAACAAGGAAAAGCAAAAATTACATCTGGCACAAAAAGACAAAAAAACATGTTTTCTACTAATTTGCCAACATTTAAAAAAAAAAGTAAAAAACGGCTGTAAAATAAGTTTTAAATTCCAATTAAAAAAATTAAAAAAATAACAAATTAGCTGTACAAATGCGGTAGAGGCGAACAACTTGCCACTAGGTGGCACCCTCTCACCTTAAAACCATCGCGCACACAACATGTGAAAAACAGAAAACTGCGGGATCAGGAAAAAAGGAGAAGCCACGTCCATCGGCCATTTCGACGTGGACGAACACCACCAGCAGCTGGCTTGAGCTTCAACCACCCGTTGCTGCGTGAGACCGACCTGGATGATAATAAGTAAAAAAAAAACACACCCCCGGCCCGATCTACCCCTAAAAGGGTGGGCAAAATTGGAAATATAAGATTATTCTCATTTATAATTTACCCAAATTATAAAAAATAAAAAAATAAACAATCAGGAGAAACATGTCCTAAAAATAATTATCACAGGTTCCCAGTTCCCACCTCCCCCATGACCTAGCTACCAATCTCAATAAAAACAAATTTGACATTTTTATGAAGGGTAAATTTGACATTTTATGAAGGGTAAATTTGACATTTTTATGAAGGGTAATTTTGACATTTTTATGAAGGGTAATTTTGACATTTTTATAAAAATGTCATCTTTATAATTATTTTCATATAAATAATTATTCCTCTCAATAATTTACCCAAATTACCAAATCATTACTATGACATCATCAAATACACCAAGCAAACAATATTTACTAAAAAAAAAAAATCAGAATTCTGAGTAATTATGAAAAGGTTGTATAAAATAATATATTTCGGGGTACCCAATAATTACAAAATTGCCCCTGCCCACCTACACGTCACCATAAAAAAACAAAAAAAAAAAACAAATATTAATGCAAATTAATGTTTATAATATTCTTATACTATTAATTAATCTTCATAATAAACATAGAAAATTTCATGATTATCATTAAATTGGAAAAAAAAAATCATAAAATATATAATAAAATAACCATCAAAAGAAAAATAAAAATTATTACACATGCATCAATAATCAAAATATCAAAACTCCAAAATAATAAAAGATAAAACTAAAATTTATTATTAAAACTAAAATTAATAATAATTATTATTATTACTACTTACATTAGATAAATATAAAATATAAAATATAAAAACAATTATCAACACCCAATACTTAGTCAATTTAACATACGATATAATGTAAAATAAAATTAAATATATTTTTTTCATTATGTGACAGTTTTGTTATGATTCAGGGAAATGGAGCAGTTTCGACGGTGGAGATTCATACCTTTGCTCCCATGAGTGGCAGATGTGTTCCCATCTGCGGATTCATTTGCATTGCCACAGCCGCTCAGCAGCTCCTTCCTCCCGGAGCTGTGATTCACAAGACAATCAAGATTCTCGAACTCACAGCTATTGAATCCCGGCTTGTGGAGCTCTGATCCTTCTCCCCTTTCAGCACCCACGTCTGGATGCAGACAATAGGCCTGGTCACCGCACTGCATGTTACAAGGGTTCATCACAAAGGCGCCTGGCATGCTCGGGTTAGCGAGATAAGCATTATTTGATTTCTGGTAGGGAAACGATCCAATTTCTCCTTCGATTCTCCCTCTGATGTCCACTAGCAGACACTTGAGCCTGGCGATCTCCGCCTCCATTGCCGCCTGCCCCTGCACTCGTCTCAGCAGCTGCTGATTCAATGCTCTCAACCTCACAACCTCATCCTCCAGCGATGCTGCCCTCGCCTTCTTCTTCTCCCTGTACTTTCGAACCGCCTCCCTGTTACCAGTCGATCGTTTCTTCGTGTTTTTATCTAGCGAGTCGCTGATTTCATCAGGCGCGGCTCCGTCATCCGTCGGCGTGGACACTATTTTGGTGTGCACGTGGAAACAAGTGTGGGTGTGGGAGTAGTCTGGACCAGGAGGATTACAAGTGTGCGTGTGCGTGCACGAGTGCGTGTCCTTGAGCAGTTCATCCAAGAAACCATCTATCGAGCAGCTGCTGTGCAGGCCGCCCATGTTCGGACTATTCGAAAACACTTCTTGATTCGAGAAATCAAGTTCGCCATCTTCCATGAAAGCAATCAAGATTAAGATCCTCTGACGCAAATTCCAGTCGCAAGAACGGGAATTTTCCGTTATAATCTATAATCGTGATGGCGGAATAGAAAAACCCTAGATGTTGAAGGGCTCCAGGCAGAACTACCTGCCATCTCTAAGAAGCGGGGATCGCTGATCGCACGGATGAGATGCCCTGCAAAACCCACCTCCAATTTTCACCGTTGCCGGCGTAAAACAGACTGGCACCTCTTTTCGATTCTTCGCAAATTCATGAAAAATCGTGCCAGGCCGAATGAAACATATTTAGTAAGAAGAATTTCGTTTCAATATTTCAGAAAAAATATCAACTACGCATTGACCTAGTTCACGTTTGACATTTTGGCTGGTGAAGAGAGGTGGAGAGCAAGGCGAGAGCTCGAATCCAAGTTCATACTGCCCCGAGGCATTACTCAGGGATGACCTTGGCATAAGCCATAACTTGTGGAACCAGAGCAAAGCTCATGCTATTTGGGCACTCGAGTCGACCCTTCTGATTGTCACGCTCCATGCCCTTTACCCCTCCTAGTTTTTTTTATGTTTGCCATGGCCCATGTGATTGGTGAATGACCCATTTTACATTCCTATGAAATACCCATTTTATATTATGGCCTTGTTTGTTTGACTCTTTAATTTTTATAGTTCTAAAGTTATAATTTTGTAAAAAAAAAAACTACATCTCTAACTTGAGACTAGTGAATTATATTAAATATAAAATCATATCACTAGGATGTGACCATGACTCATAATATCTAAGCTCTTAACTTGATGCTAGTTATATAAATCATGGATGATAGTGATGATAGGTTTGTATCGTTATCTCAACTTTATGTCCTAGATATTCGGAAGACAGCTTTATCAATAATTCTAGAAGATCCAAAAGAAAAAGAAAAAAAAATAAAAGTCATGATGAAAGTCATGGATTTGATCAATATTGCAACTTGGAGTTGCAGAAGATAAAAAAAAAAAAAGAAGTTGTGGCAAGCCATACATGCAACTTTGGAGTTTTGAAAAAAAAGCTACAAGTGAAATACAAGAAGAAATTGCAACAAAGCTCAATGTCGTGACTTTGGAGTTTGAGCAAGAAAAATCTCAAAGTGCAGCCAAACAAGAATCTGCAATAATCCAAATAGGCATGGCATCCAATGAAGATGATGATGTCAAGCAATCCTAAGGGCCATGACAACTTGGTAAATAAAAAGAAAAGAAGGAAGATCTGATAGAAAAAAATATAGAATATGATTCAATGATGATAGAAAGTTCGCGAAGAAAAAAATGAAATGAGAGATTATATGATAAAGCTAGGCTAGATAGCTAAGATCACAAATGGAGGTAATTACTCTTTGATGGCCTAGCTATAGAAGTAAAATCTAGCACTACTTGGGAGATGATCTAATGATTTTTTTTTTTTCTACATTGTGTGATAAAATAAATAGACTCACTCACATAGATCATTTTATGCCCACAAAATTTAGTTGGGGAATTCAAACCCCACTAGAACTTGTTTACATAATCACAAAAAAAAGTAGCCTCAACAATTATACATATCAACACTCTAAAATTAAATCATAGCAAATTCTTATAGAGAACAAATTAAAATTACATTTTTATTATATAGAAAGAGAGTAATTCAACAAAGATTCAATCACTTTAGTGTGTAGTTTTATTTGTTATGCCAAATAATAAATAAAACTAATTATTTTGGTGAATATTCATGATGTATTTTTATATAAAAGAGTTTTAAAATGAATAATTTCTCTAAATTATAGTTTTTGATGATTTATGACAAATAATAGTGAAATTGAGTGATTTTGAATGAAATTGAGAATTGGTGGATTATTAATGAGGGGAGCAGGGTGTCATTTAAATATATAATATACTTTGTGTTACAATATTATCATACCTCATTAAGCATATGATAGTGTTGATATTAATTCTTTATAGAAGCTCTACACAAATAATAATGGCAATCATCGTACACCATGATTCTACCATCTTGATGACCCAATTATTTTATTATGCAATATATTTTGTTTGGCTATAAAACTTTCTGGAATCACAACCATACTAGCTCATAATATTTTTTTAGCACTACAATATTAATTTCTCATCATATCAATCAAGTATCCCACTAGTGTTCAAAGTCATAACAAGCCTTTAGTGTTATAACTTTATCATTATTGAGCATCAAGTCTAAGGCAATACAACAACTTTGGGTTACAAAAAATTCCAAAGAATAATACTCGGGTCATAACCATTTCTAGGGCCATGTCTATCTACTTTTGAGGAATGTTAAAGCCATGGCTTATTCCTAGAGCTATGACTTTGAGTTATAAAGGCAAAATGCACAAGCAATAGCCATTCCAAGTGCTGCTACCATCAAATGCAAAAGAGAGGAGACCGATGTCATGGTCCATTCCGAGTGTCATGACTTTGAGTTCTAGTGAAAAAATATACTATCATTGTCATTCCTAATGTCATGATATTTTGAAGCTAGAAAGAGACCAAAGCTACAATTCATTCCAAAAACTCACAAATTCTAACTTAAATTATGCACCCATCTGATTGAGTATAAAAGGGAAAAACATGAAATTTCAAAATATATTCTAGGGCAAGAGAGAAAGACACGAAAGCTAGGGTTTTTGAAGTTAATTTTTTTCTAAACTTAAGGGAGATCCACGAACAAAGCGACAATCCTAGACACAACCATAAACCATAAGCCATGACTCATACCTGATATCAAGCAAAATTGAAGTCTATGATTATTATATTTCATTTCATGTGATGGATGCTCAATGAATAAAATTTGTTTTTTGATTTTTGTTGTGATTTATATATTGATGAATGTGGTATTTTTATATAAATGAAATTAAGGTTTTATGGTTATGGACTTGTGCATGCTATAATGGTGGATAGTGACATATAAGCAAAAAAGTATACTTGCCCATAATAATAGGAAGAAATTGACAACCATTCTGATCATTATGTACCAAACAAATCTATATATCAAAACCCAATATTAAGGTATGTTAATCATATGAGTATGCCACTTATAAAGTAGAAAGCAAAAATGCTTTTATAAGTAAATTCATTGTGTATGTCTTAGAAGAATTGAATCTTAATTAATGTGAGTATTTTATAAAACATTTTTCAAAAGGTTTTACCTTTAGTATGTGAGTTATGTGTAGTCATGGTAGATGGTAATATACAAGCCATGAGAGATTTGTGATTAGAGATGATTCATAAGGTAGTGATAATACTGTAATTTATTTTTTATCATATGACTACTATGAGTGAGATTCAAAGGAAAGCATATATTAATTATGCGGGTATGATGCTTATGAAACTGAAAGTACAAATACTTTTACTATCATATTAGTTTATATCTATATGACACATGAGGGATGAAATAAGAATGTACATATGGAGCAACCATCAAAGATAGTTCATGAGTTTTTTATAAGATATTAATTTATGGATAACTCTCAAGCATAAATAATTTATCAATTTAGTGATAAAGTACTAATAGAATAACTACAAGGAGACTATCATTGGGGAGGCCTAATAGTTCATAACTATCATGTTTCCCATTAGGGCTTCGACTTTCACAAGCATCCAAGTTTTATTATGTAACCAAGCAAAATAATATTCAAATTATTTAAATAAGCTATCATGCTTAATGGAACACACCAACCATAGAATAAATGAATCTCACCTAAAGCTTAATCTTATCCTTTCATCTAAGATAGTAGTTAATTGATATTTGGTTGGCTAAACTACTAATATAACTATAAAATTTATATATGAACTAAAAAGTTACTTTACTACTTATATGACATATATACTTGTGAGACTAGTTGGAGAGAAAGACTATCGTCCAATAAGGTTTTCAGATTGGACATTATAACAAAGTCATAATAAGTTTTTAGTACTACTAGTAGGGATTATTTAGTTTGATTAATCAACTTTAGTTGATATAATTATCCTTTAGATATAATAATTCTATTTATAGTAGTTTTGATATAAATATCTTAATATTATATCTTAATTTATATTTCTTATCTTATATTACATATTTATATCTTTTTGTTAGTATTTTTTTATTTATTTTGTAGCCACCATATACTTTATAAGTAAATATTTTATGATTTAATTGATACATCTGAACTTATAGATTAAAAAAACTAGAAGAGAAATTTTGAGACAAATAGTTGAGAAATTTTATAAGCAAATATTTTATATCTTAATATAACTAGTAAAATTTAATTATTTTGAGTCGAAGCTAAGTATAATAGTGATGGTTCAGTAACATCAATACATTTAGAAGATATCATAGGATCAAAATAAACATGCCAAGATATTTCTAGAGTTATGTGACATAGTTAAAATGAATGAAGTTGGTATGATTGTCATTAAGTTGTCTATTTCCTTTTTCTTTGAGAGATAAGGCAAGGAATTAGTTTTAGTATCTTGGGGATTGATTGAGAGTTAGGTCGAAGTTATACAAAATTTTCTCACATAGTTTTTTTCATCTTAAATTGCCTCAGTTATGGAGTGAAATAAGCTAATACTGTCATGATAAGTTTGAGACTTGGTATGATGTTTGATACTAGTTTAAGGAGTTGTTGAGGAGTTGCCTTCAACATGGGGTTAAGTTATGGTTCCAAGCCTAAACTTTCTGACAAAGGATTGAACTACATGATAATATTAATAATTGATGTTGCCTCGGATATGTTGATTATGAACAAATCACCTGGGGAAGCATATTATTTATTTTATGAGTTAGCAAAGAATAACTATCAAACTCTTAATAACCTTTTCTTTGGGAAAAAAATTAGCTGGAGTATTGGAGTTGGATAAATACACTATGATGGAGGAAAAGATTGAATCATTTCTTAAAAGATTGAAAGTCCAAAAGTAGAATCAAAAGGGAATGAGAGAAATCAATACTTTGCAATAACATGAAATAGTGAATTTCGACCATATTTATCAAGTGATTTTCGATCATATTTATCAAGTGACAGAGGTCAATAATTTGCAATGAAAATGATATGTTTATGACCCAATACGAACATCTTGATACACTACAATCTAAATGTGAGAAATCCGATAGAGGCTATGAAAATGGAAAAATGGAATTTTAGATAAATCCTAAGAATTTTAGAAATAATTCTATAGGACATAATACTCAAGAGGGATTGAGTCTGTATTATTCACATTTAAGACCCAAATAAAAGCATTTCGGCATTGATAAATTGATGTAATTAATGATCAAGTTGAAATTAAGAAATAATTTTCACGAGGATCATATGGAGAGGCTTGAGTCAAATTTAAGTAAATAAATGTGGCAATGAGGAGTATAAAAAATAAAATTGGATAATTAGTACTTTTGGTGAAGGGAAAGAGTATCAATGAACTATTGAGTGATACAGAGATATACCTAAAAAAGTACTTGTCAATTATGCTTAAAAATAATAAAAAATTGATATGTAATAAATAGTAGAAGCTGAAATAAAGGATACTTAGACTGATAGTATCATGACTTTTCCAAAAGTTATGGCTCCCACCAATGTGTTTTCAAAAATCATTGATCTCAATACCATGATATTTTTCCAAGCTATGATGCATGAAGAATAGAATGTCCAACTCAACCACACAGATGTGATAGAAGAAAAATGAGTATCAGAAGAGCAAATAGAGATTACCCAAAATAGTAGAAAGATGATTAAGATGGAAATTGATATTAAAGGTAATTTTTTTCAAAACCTTCCTTTTCCACAAGTTTACAAAGGAAAAATTGGACAAATAATTCGAGAAGTTTATCAACATTTTCTATAAGTTATAAGTTAATATCCTATATAACAAGGCATTATCTCAAATATTTAATTATGTAAAATTCATGAAGGATATCATGAGTAGTAAAAGAAATTTAGAATGTTTGCCAAGATTAATATGATAGAGAAATGTAGTGTAATTATTCAACAAAACTCCCAAAAAAGTTAAGATTTAAAAAGTTTTAGGATAACATGCACAATTAGGAAGCACAGTTTCCAAAAAGTACATATGATTTGGGATTGAGAGTCAACTTGATATCTTTGTCAATAGTACAAAGATTGAACCTCAATGAGATCACTCCAACCTCTCTACCTCTCTCTCTCTCTCTCACTACAAATGACCGATCAATCAATGAAGTACTCATTGAGTATTATTGAATATATTTTGGTTAAGGTTGGCATATTTATTTGTCCTATAAAATTTGTGATGTTGGCTATGGAGGAAGATTGATATACTCTATTAATTTTGGAACACCATTTTTAGCCACTAGATAAGTCATCTTTAAAGTCAAGAAGAGAGAGTTTATGCTTCACATAGGTGAGGAGCAGATGAAGTTCAACCTTGGTAAAGGTGTGCATAGTCCAAAAGATGATGAGAGAAATTATTGGAGCTCAACACTACAAGGCAACAAAATATAAATTTCAGTGGAAGGATTATTTATAAGACTGCTAGTCTAACCAAGATGAGTAGGAAGATGTAGAAGAGGAATTATAAAGTTATGAAAGTGAAATTGAGGCTAAAGAGAATGACTACTATGAAGTCATGGAATTCATCAAAGTCAAAATTTCAAAAGGATTTGATGAAGAGTAATCTTAAGAGGTGGAAAATAAAAAATGCCCAAGTTATTTTCCAAATTACATAAAAAAATTTATATAGAGGTTTCAGAGAAAATATCTGCAATGAAAATAGATATAGAATCCCAATTGATGACTAATGAAATAATTGAGGAATACAATTTTATCAGCAATTCTATAAGATCTAAAAGAAGTAGAAAAGGAAAAAGAGATGGTAATAAAAGTTATAGCTTTGACCAACATCACAACTTTGGAGATATAAAAGCTAAAGAGAGAAGCCACAACAAACCATACCTCAACAACTTTGAAGTTCCAAAAAAGAAAAAAATTCAAAATACACCTTAATAAGAAGTTGCGGCAAAAATCAAGTGCCACAAATTTGTAGTTCTAGCAAGAAAAAATTTAAAGTGAAGTCCGACAAAAAGTCACCACAATCCAGATAGTTGTGGCATTAAATGAAAATGAAGTCGTGGTAATCCTAAAAGCAACAATATCCTAGGAAAAAAAAGAAGGAAGCCCAGATGAAGAAAACATGAAATATGATTCAATACTAAAAAATACTCAAGAAGAAAAGATAAAGTGAGAAATTATATAATAAAGCTAGTCTGAACAGTTGAGATCACTGATAGAGGTAATAATTCATTGATGACCTAACTATGGATGTTAAATGTAATGATATTTAGAAGGTAATCTAATAATTTATTTTCTACATTATGTGATTAAATAAATATACTCACTCATATAGATCCTTTTACACCCAAAAAAATTTAGTTTCATAATTCAAACCTTGCCACAACTCATTTGCATGACAAAAAAAAGAAGTAGCCCTACTATCAAGATACATTACAATACTCAAACATATTCAAATAATTATGGCAGACAAATGGAATAGAATTTTTTTTTATATGGAGAAGAATTAATTGATCGGGGATAAGCAATCACTTTATTATATGAGTTCATTCAATATATAAAATACCTAATATGTTTAAAATGAACAAACACTCATACTAGTTATTTTGATAAATAATCATGATGTATTTATATAAAAAAGAGTTTAAATAAATACTTTTATGAAATTAATATTTTTGATAGATTATGATAAATATTAATGCAATTAAGTAATTTTTGAGTAAAATATAGACTTAGTGATTGTTGAGAAGGAAAGAAGCAAAAACCATATAAAATTATAATATTCCTTGTGTCACAACTTTGTTACACTTCATTGAGCTATATGATATTTTTGATGTCTATTCTTAACTAAAAATATACACAAGTAGTCATGATAATCTTTATATATCACGACTCAACAACATCATTGACACAACCACACTAGCTCTTAATATTTGAGTTGCAAACACCTTAATGTGTAATACATTCTTTTCAACTATGAAATATTTTTTGAGTTGCAATCACATTAGCTAATAACATTTTTAAGGCTGCAATAATACTTTTTTGTCATAGCAATTAAGTATCCCTAAGCTCATAGCAATTAAGTATCCCAAAGCCACTGCACTGCAAGTCTTTGGTGTCGTGACTTTCTCATTATAGAGTCATTGAGTCTAAAATAATATTCATGGTGTTATCCCCAGCTCCATCATTTTTAGCTACAAAAAATTTTAGAGATTAACACTCGAGCCACAACCATTTCTAGGGTTACACCTATCTGCTCTTGGGGAATGCCAAAGCCGTGGCTCATTATCAATGCTGTGACATTGGTTTACATGGGAAAAAAATGCATAAATCATGGTCATTCTCAATATCATGACCATCTAATGCAAAAGAGAGATCATAGTTACAATCCATTCATGGTGCCACGACTCTGTGTTCCTACAATAAAATGTACCACCGTGATTATTTTCAAAGCCGATGTATTCTAAAGTTAGAAAGAAACAAAAACTACGATTCATTCCAAAAAGTCATAACTTTCAAATTGAATTTTACTCCTAGCCATTTGACTATAAAAAAAATATGAAAATTTGAAATATATTCTAGGGCACTAGAAGGAAGATATAAAAAAGCTAATGTTTTGGGAGATATATCTCACCCAAATCTAAGAGAAATCCACGAGCAAATTATCAATGCAAGATAGAAGCATAAACTTTGAAGGGGCATAATTTTTGACTTACCCTAGGGGCAAATCAGAGGCACAAAATTGAATATTATGAATTTATAATTTCATTCCTAGACACCCTTGAGGGTCATTAATAGGAATCCAAAAATTCATGAGTTAATTCTATAATTATCTAGTGTTACTTCATTCCCAATATTAGTCTAGATTAAAGTATATGATTATATTTTATTTTATATGATGAATGCTTAGCAAATAAATTTTGATGTTTGAATTTTGTTGTAATTTGAATATTGATGGATGTAATATTTATGTAGAATTAAAATTAGAATTTTACTATTAGTGAGTTTGTGCATGCTATCATAGTAGATGATGATATATAAGCCATAAAGCATACTCATGCATAATAATAGTAAGAAAATGACAACCCTTCTGATCATATGATGTACGAGACTAAACATGACATTGAAGTGTGTTAATTTTATAAGTATATCACCTAGGAAGCTAAAAATATAAATGCTTTTATAAGTTAATTCATTATGTATGTCTTAGAAGAACTAAGTCAATTGATATGATCATTTTATAGAATATTTTTCTAAGAGTTTCACCTTTAATATAAGAGTTGTGTGTCATCATAATAGAAAATGACAAGTAAGCCACAAGGCATACATGATTATAGATAATTTGAAAGTGATGGTAGTCATATGAGTTATTTTCTATCATGTGACTATTATCGATAAAATTCAAGAATAGACATATATATTATATAATGAGTATATCACTCACAAATATGAAAGTACAAATGAGAGCACATAATAAGAATACGCATATAAAATAATCTTTAAGGACAATTGATAAGTTGCCTAAAATATATGGACTCAAAGATAATCCTTGAGCAGGAATCATTTATTATTTCTATGATAAAATACATAAGTGACAGTTATAAGGGGACTATCATTGGGAAAACTCAATAATTAATAATCACCTTGTATGTTATTAGGGCTTTGGGATAAATTATCATGCGTAATAAAATATATCAACCCCCTAGAATTTAAGAATCTTATCAAAACTCAATCTTATCCTTTCAACTAAAATAGTAGTTGATAGATAGTTCGTTGATTAAACTGCCAATATAATCTATGTGAGATTTATATCTTGACTAAAAGTATGTTTTACTTTTTTACGATCCATATACTTACAAGATTTGATGAACAAGAACTCTTTACCAAATAAAGTTTTGAAACTTTACATAATCCTAAAAATTAGATATTGTAACAAAGTCATAACAATGATAAGTGAGGAAGTCAAATTTCAAATGAAAGAATATAATATAATTTATGGCCATTTAAGTGGGCATGTGAATATCACCTTGCCCACATCAAAAATCCAAAGGAATTTATTATCTCTCCTCATAATTCATTTCGATCTCCAAACTCTCTTACCTTATATTTTTATTCATTATCTCATTTATTATAAAAATTTAATGATTGAATTTCCTATTTCAAATTACTATGCTTAATTTTCTATTTCTAGTTTATAGTTTTATTTATTATCTATTTCAAATTACATAATAGAGTAACTTAGCCTTGTAAGTATAACAATTCCCAAGAAGTTGGATGCTAGCCAACTACACTAAAATTTGTTTTCCATGATACAAAATAACTACATCCAAGGAAGACAAAGATGAAGGGAGGGATCAAGAAGAGAGAGAGAGAGAGAGAGAGAGAGAGGGGGAGAGAGAGAGAGAGAGAGAGAGAGAGAGATAATACATCTCATATGTTTACATGTGTTAAAATATAATTAAGAAAAAGCATTTCATTGTTCTTTTACAAGTTCTTCTAATGTTTCCCATCATTTTTATTATCTCATCAACCCCATATACATAGTTCTAAATTCTTCCAATAAAAGATTAATATTTTTAAAATTGAAATACAAACAACTTAAAATTTCAAATACAAAAAGAATTCTAATTAATTAATTTTCAAAAAAAAATCATTTTTGACTATTAAATAATTTCCAAACAAATGCCAATTGAGCCGCTTACAAATTCCATTACTTACACAAGCATGCCTTTACTTACACATCCAAATACATGACACTGCATCCATCTGCATACGCTGTCATGAAAATCCATGGTTCATGAAAACCCAACTAGTCGAAGCTTGATGACGATAGGGCCCACCTTTCTTTCAGGTATTCTTCCAAGGATTGACTGATTCCACGTTCAGCACTGCTACTGCACGAAGTAGAATCGTCTGAGGCATCGAGCAGGGCGAGACTGATATGCAGCTGTGATCTACCAGGTGGGCAGACTTCATCATCACTCTCGTCGGAGTTATCAGAAGCAAGGAAAACTCCATTTTTGGTGCCCAGGAGGAGCTGCAAAATCTGCAAAATTATGACGATAAAACTGACATGTTAGGGTTGAATACGCCGCCTTCACATCATCATTCAACAATGAACAAAACGTATTCGAACTTGGGCCCAACACCTTGTTCATGTTAGGCCGCAGTCTAGCTGCTTGGGTGATGCATAGGGTTGCTGCAAGGACCATTCGTTGCAGTTGAGCTTCATCAAAATTTCCATCCAAACAAGGATCAATCATGCATCCCGTATTGCCATTCTTTATCATTGATTTTGCCTAACCTCAAAAAAAAAAAAAAAAAAAAAAAAAAAAAAAAAAAAAAAAGATGAGTTTGATAATATAAGCATACATGATTTGTATAGCTTCAAGATTCTTAATAAGATGTGTTTGTTTGATCACACAAATAATAACACACCAGATCTCATAAGAATTTTAAAGTTTTTTAACCTAGAAAATCCACTATTTGAAGTAGTATTTTTGGTACGATAAAAATTGCCTTAATCCGAGAGGAGTATGTCTCGAATTTCAGACATTTCTACTTTTTGAGGATAAGACTGTCAAGATATTAATATATCCCAGACTCAATGCTGAAGCATGAGTCTTATGCACAGAGTATGATCTCCAAGTTTCTTAATGAGTTAGAATAAATTGACTGTTTTGTTATGCTGAATTATTTGAACATAAAATCATGCATAATTTTCAATTAAAAAATATTTAAATTGACTATATATGGAACGAAAATAATAATTTAATAATATTAAAAAAAATATACTTTGATTATTTTAATAATAGTATGATCTCCAAGATTTATGTTTATGTATAGTTTAATGGGAGGATTATTTTTCTTAAAAGAATTAAATTACATTTGAATAATTTAATAATATTACTAATATACTTTGATTATAACGATCTCATTATAGTATATAAAATTCTTAATAGACACACACACACAATGAGTGAGAGTGAGAATGAGAGTGAGAGAGTGTGTGTGTGTGAGTGAAAGTGAGAGAGAGAGTGTGTGTGTGTGAGTGAGCGAGTGAAAGTGAGAGAGAGAGTGAGTGAAAGTGAGAGAGAGAGAGAGTGAGTGAAAGTGAGAGAGAGAGTGAGTGAGTGAGTGCGAGAGAGAGTGAGTGAGTGAGTGAGTGAGTGAGAGAGTGCGAGAGAGATAGTGAGTGAGTGAGTGAGTGCGAGAGAGATAGTGAGTGAGTGAGTGAGAGTGAAAGTGAGAGAGAGGGAGGGAGTGAGTGAGTGCGAGAGAGAGAGTGAGAGTGTGGGAGAGAGAGAGAGAGAGTGTGTGTGTGTGTGTGTGTGTGAGGGAGAGGGAGGGAGGGAGAGGGGGGAGAGAGGGAGGGGGAGAGAGGGAGAGGGAGGGAGAGAGAGGGGGGGGAGGGAGGGGGAGAGAGAATGTGTGTGTGTGTGTGAGGGAGTGAGAGAGAGAGGGAGTGAGGGGGAGAGAGAGAGGGGAGGGAGGGAGAGAGGGAGGGAGAGAGAGAGAGAGAGAGGGAGCTTACCCACATTACCAAGCTTGTTTGGCAGCTCTCATGGCTCTCAAAGCCAATTGGCTTTCTTCCAGATAATAGTTCTAGTAAAACTACACCAAAAGCATAGATATCAACTTTATTGCTCAATTTTCCACTCATGAAATATTCAGGAGCAAGATACCCAAATGTTCCAACAATATCATCATGTATCACAAAAGGCGAAGTTGTAGGTCCCCAAATTGCCAGCCCAAAATCAGACAACTGTCCCATAAAAGAACCAAACCTAATCATAAATATTTTCATCATCACCGAAATACATGCCTTATACTATATAAAATATCAAATTAACAGCCCAAAATCAAGTTTTTATTACAAAAAGCAATCAAATCGGACCAAAAATACGAACATTCATAGCCATGAAAAAAAAAATCTAGCAAAGACAAGTAGAGCCATGGTTTCTAGTTGAAATAAATCAAGCAGTTGCTTTTTAGTTGTGTTATCTTTGTTTTATTTTTTTAACTAAATCAACAAAATATGCATTACCATTTTGAAACTATTATTAATATATATTTTATGTCCCCTTAACCTCCCCCCAACCCATCTCATATTATCTCTCAGCCCCTCATACATGGGTCTTGGAGCCCTAGAGTAGGAGCAGGTAAGGTCACTATCTAAATAATATGTGGCAAAACATTTGGCAAAGATACCCTAAATCACATTTTCGGCATCATTGAAAATTACATTTAGCTAAAATTTTATTTTTTATTTTTTATTTTTTATTTTTTATTTTTTATTTTTATTTTTATTTTTTTATTAGCTAGAATTTTATGTTATATTATATTTTATTTTTATTTTTATTTTATTTTATTTCATTTTTCATTTATTTTTAATTTATTTTTTTAGCTAGAATATTATGTTGAATTCCAAAGAGATATGATTTCTTTTTAATTAATAAGCAATTCCTCAGAGTTGTACAAGTATGAACCCTTAAAAAAGATTCATGCTTAAATAAAATCACATCAATATAAATAATGATTATAATTATCTTTATAAAAATTATTTATATTCTTTTTAGGTATTAAAATAATTAAGAAAAATATATTTTACTTCCAAGGCAGATATACTGAACAAAGTACAAAGACTTGGACGAGGTTCAATTTTATTTATGTTGTATTTCATTTTATTTTTCTTATTTTATTCGTATGGAAACAACTGACATATCAGCTACTCCAACTTAATTATATATTTGTTGCGTTGACCTTTTTAAATTTAATAAAAAAAAAACAAAATTTATTTAATTATTTATTTATTTATTTATTTCTCTCTACTTCATTCCCCTCAAAACCCTATCATGGTATTAGGTGCATGACAACATGTGCGGTGGCACACCATGCCCGAGTGCTAATGACAACATGCACCAGTGGTGGGCACCTATAACTACAATGTTGTCAATTGTCATTATGTGGTAGTGTAATTGAGTTTCCCTACATAGTTGCATCTATGATGGCATAAAGTGTGTGGTGGTGTGTCATGGTGGTTGTGGTTGTGGAGGAGTCATACACACATTTTGGAATTTTTTATCTTTTTTTTTCTGTTTAGAGAGATGGTGGCAATAAATATAAGAGAAATTTGGGGATAACCTAATAAAAATTAAAAGCGAATACATATTAATTGTGAGCCACTTAAGTGAAGGTTAAGTTCGTGGGCTAAGAATACATAAGATATTTGTTAAATGAGTCACGAGATCGAATTAGATAATTGGTTGATGATAAATAAATAATTAATAGCTTATTTATGGTAGTCGATTGATCCAAGTACGTACAACATATGTGATTCATGTTAAACGCACAAAACAATTTAAAACTTAGCTATATCAATTTATTCTTCTAAAATATTTCACTTATATGATAATATTACTAAATTATTAATGTACAAATTGAATAATCAGAAAAAAAATGACTCACCATGTAAGTAGAATCATAATTGTTAAATCAAAATTTGAATCAAAAATTAAAATGCTTGATTGGCGAATCGAGAATCATAAATCAAATTTTTTATGATTTTTTTTTCACGTTAATTAATTTTTATTTCCTACAGTTGATATTTTTTTTTAGTATTTTATTATTTTTTCACGTTAAATTCATAATAACAAAGGTTAAAGTTGATTTTTTTCACGTAAATTAATTCATACAGCTGGCAACTTTTTTTTGATATTTCAATTTTTATTTTTGTGATTTTTTGAGAATATTAACCTCTTGAGAAACGGTATTAAATCGACTCATATGAAACAATTTGCGATTCAGGGATTCAACGATTCAACGATTCAGCCATTCAGTCTTCAATTCATATATATTTTTAATTCTTTTAAAGAGTCGGATCATTTATTCCTTGAATCAGAAATCAAATCATAAATCATATGATTTTAATAACAGTGAGTAAAATATAATTGTGTGAGATGATTGATGAGAAAATACATGTATTGAGAGATATGACTATTCTGAGAATATTGAGATACCATAATCACCATATTCTATACTTACATTAATTGAATGAGCAATTTACTATTTTACAACATAAATCTTTTGTGAGAATACACTTTTAATTTTCTCAAAGACTTATTAGAGAATGAACCTAGTTAAATATACCGTTACACTCATAAAGAACAAAATTAAGATGATCTGCCACACTACTCTAATGACTTCTTCACATGATAATAGTGACAGAGTCAAAAAGGTGCTTATAGAGGAAAAAAACCTATAATAAGTTGCACTTTTTGTGGGAGGTTGAGACACTCATGAGAGAAGTTTGATTTTACATCCTAACTTACGAAGGATGATCCAAGATTAGAAGATTATACAACAAACTATTAAATCTATTTATATTTAATATTTCACATATACATGCATTAGTCTTATTACAATTACTCTTAAAATTTATTCTAGACTTATTTTCTTGGGAGCTAATAGCTCCAATCAGGACACTTATTATGCTTATTCTCTATACATGATTGGCAATTCAAATGGAAGAATCCCTATGGATTGATCAAGATAAAGTATACTTATTTTCCTCTGCCATTAGAAGTTACTCTAGGTTTTTAGCAATCACTGATTTATTAATTACACACTCTCAGCTTGGATATTCATATTCATCATTGGTTAAGCTAAAAAATATATAGCCAAGTATTAATGAAGTAGCATATATTTACTGAGAGGCATGTACGTTAATAAACCATACTATATCTTTCTTTCTAATACATGAAAAGAATGTTAGTAATGACTCATTCTATCTAATTCATTCAAATACTGAGAACTTTATGGGACCACAATATATCATAATTCAAGATATTTTATTATATTTGTTTATAATTATACTAAAATTATATTATTGTATGTTTTTAAATAAATATTTTATTTTATTTATTTTTATGAAATTTTATTAAATGATAAAAATATTATTTAGTTAAAATATTAAAATATAAAGAAATAAAAATACATTATAATATATTTCTCATTAAATTTTTTGAATCTTTGTTGAGCATGAGATGACTCATCTTACATTCTATATTGACACTACTACATAAAATAAGATAATTAATAGAAAAAACTAATAATTAGTTAAGACAATTAGAACATCTCTACAACATATTAACATGCCTATGTCCTTCGGGATAAGTAATATTAATTGCTAATTTTTTGATTAATTAAATATTATTTTATGCATCTCAACCTCTCATGTGTACTGTGTAAGGGGCAAACCAATACTCATGTATTTTTGTACTAAATTATTTAAATAATCAGGAACTTAATTATTATTCACATATTTCATTAATGCTAGAGACTAATGATATACCTAGTAGAATACTATATTTGTTAGAAAGATTGAACATAAAATATACTGAGTAGGGGGCAAAGATTCCAAATTAGTTGGTTGATAGAATTCAAGGTCGAATCATTTTGAAAATTAGGATAATGATACACATCAAGAAATAACACTGAAAAAGAACCATTACTATAACAATTAGGCTAAATATCAAAAAAAGGATTGAATGAACTTATTTGATAAGCAAGAGATGATCACACATGTTTGGACTCTACTTTAATTCAAAGAGACATAATAAATGCCATTAAAGTATTAGATGATTCTATATGATATGTCAAACTACATATAAGAGTGTTCTAAGCAATATTAACATTAATAATCTTTCAAAATTTATTGCATTAATTTTGTTATAATACCACCTCTTATTTTTTGATTTTAATTTTTAAATTTTCTTTTTAAGACTTTTCTTTACACTATACTTTTTTACTTCATATTATCACTTGGAACTACTTTTATACAAATTGAAGCTGCTCCAATACAATCATATTGTATTTAAGAAGTATTGTATCAATTTAAAAAAATATTACTTGTGATCATTTTAAGAACTCATATAATAAATTATTATTATTTAATTTTTTTTATTCCCGGATGATAATAGCGAAATTGTGAAAAACTCAAACTAGACATCTATCAAGAGAGAAGCCTAGGTGGGAGTACAAAGCCCCACAACCCTTCCCCTCGAATTCTCAAATTCCAATCAAAGATTCTTAACATTAGCCCTAGCAATGAAGTCCCACCCAAGAACTGCCTTCCTGAACGAAGGAATCTCCACATAAAGGTGAAATTTATTGTGAGTAAGTTTACTTAATTATCTAAAGTAAATTATCATGATATTTTGTCTCTAACAATTAAAATAACTTACGCATTAATACTTATATCACTAGAAGTGTCTTACATATAAAAAATATATTAATTAAACATGAAAAATATATTTTCATTAAAAACCTTGAGGAGGTATACATAACATAGTCTCCTTATTCTTGAGCATTAACAGAGTAGTCAAAATCAATTTGTACATTTTAAAATATATTATACAGCCTAAAATAAGTAATAAGAACTTGATTTACATAATTTTCACTGTCAATCATCTATTTTTATTTACAAAGGTGCACAAGTGAATTGAAATTATTATTATTTTTTTAAAAAGATACAAACAGCAAATTTATCTTGCTGAATTGTTACGTGAATAACATCCTTATTCTAAGAGATAAAAAGTTAGAAATTACTCTCAACACAAAACACATCTTCAATTAAAATTACAGACAAAATTTTAGGAGCCTTGAATATTTCCTTATAATATAAGGATTAACAATTGATACTCTCATTAAAATTAATTATTTGTAATGTGCTCCAACAAATACTACTATTAAATCAAATATTAATTTATTGTATGATATGAACCTTTCTGACGACTTGATTATATATAAAAAAATTATAAAAATTTTAATTATATGATTATAATTAAACTAGGTATAACTTATGCAATCAGAATAATTAATTATTTCATATATCATTCACGAAATGTTCACTAACATACAGATCTTCACATACTTGAGTATGTGAAGAAATCTTCAAACCTTGATCTTTCTTATAGTATTCACGAAAACTTTCAACTAGATAATTTTCCAAATTCCAACTGAGCACCACCTTGCATAGAGATGAGATCACCTTCAATTATATTATATTTTATATTTTTTTAATATAATCTTATCTCTTAGAAAAATAAGGAATAGCCAGTAATCTCAAGATCCAACATGAAATGAGGGTTCAAGTGATGATGATAGTCAGTTAGAAAGATATGTTAAATCAGACATCTTAAAAAAAATAAACCACAAACTTCTATTATTCTCTACTATGCCAATCAAGAAACCAAATATATGACATTTAATTCATTATTTCATAAGTAGACAAAACATAAGTAGACAAAACATATATTCCTACAACAAATAAGCTAGTTGATACATTCATAAAAGCCTGAAAGAAACTTCAACTTACTTTTTTTTCTAAAAGCTTAATGTTCAAGATATTTATACACCAGCTTAATAAGAGATAATTAGATTTTTTATTTGTGTTTAAATATTGAATGTATTTATCTTTTTATGAGAATACTCAACATGTGGCCTACGCCACGTTTTTTTTTTCTCTATGTATCATTTAGGTTTTCATTTTATTTATTATCGAGAGCATATTCATTATGAGAATTTCTTTATTCTTTTTTCCTCGAGATTAGTTTTTCACATTGTGATTGTATAAAAGAGAAAATAAAACATCAAAATATTTTATTATTTATATCACACGATAATAATCATATGAATATTTATAACCAAAAAAAAAAGAAAAATAAAATAATACTAAACACAAAATACAAAAATAATCTAATCACTCATTGATTTTTATCATCCAATTCCTTGGGGGTAGCAAGACATAGTGAGACAATGGTTTAATTGGCACACAGAGGGTGCAATGATAAAAGCAAAGACAAAGGGCAAAACAAAAGAACCCCCTTTCAACATTCACATTGCATAAAGACTAGACATACTAGCTTTCAAAATTCTAAGTAGATCTCTCATAAATGCAATTTGGGTGTGTGCATAAAAATATAATAAAATCGTTTCTAGACTCGCCATAAACTTATCCCAACTTTCATGATCTACTAGTCTTGTTTCACACACTTATTCTTAATTTCATGAACTACTACTCACTTTGCTAGTATTGTTGTTGCAATCGAAGATACAGATCTCCAAGATTAGCAAATATGAAAAATCAAAACTTGGCAAGTTGTCTTATTTCGCAATGTGAGACATATCATAAAGCGATACAATCAAGCGATACAATCATATATTACATAATTTTCACACCCAGGCAATACTAGTACTAGAAAAGAATATCTCAAATTCCTCTACAAATTCATCACAAATGCTGAGAAGACTACATGTATCATTATTCTCTCTCAGATTCCTTTACTCTTGCTTTGGACTCCTAGAAATTTATTTTTTATTTTCTGATTTAACTTGTGTCATGTGCATTAAAAAAATAAAAATTATTTTTGATTGATGCTTTAACTATTAATTGGCTTGATCAACCCTACAATAGAGAGTACCTGGGGCTCAAATTCATCAGAGAGAAGGATATTTGATGATTTGACATCTCTATGAATCACAGGCCGAGAGGAATTGTTATGCAGACAAGTTAGAGCTTCGGCAATTCTGCAAGCTATATTAAATCTCACTTCCCATGATAACCTTGACTTGTCTTTGTTCTTACCTGAAAATATTACATGAAATTGATACCACCATTATTTTTATTGAGATAAGCTATCTAGAACAAGAAAAAAACATCAAGTATACCATGGAGATTTTCCTCTAAGCTGCCTCTGGAGAAGAAATCACAAACAGAAATGAGATATTCATCATTGATACAGACACCTCGAAGAGGTGTTACATGATTGTGATTCAAGGACGAAATGATATCGATTTCACGTGCAAAATCCGTTCTTGCTTCCTCAGATGACTTGCGAATCTTAACTGCTATTGCTTTCCCATCAGGAAGAACTCCTTTGTAAACTAAACCAGAACCACCTTTGCCAATTAAAGCTTCTGTCAAATATTAACGAACCAATCAGTTACTCCCTGTGTTCCAATTTTAATTTACACACCCCCCCTTATAAGTTGTGAAGTTGCAGTTCATGAAAGCTCCGATTTGGTTCCCACTACCTCATAACTTTTCGAAGAAAAAAATCTCAACTTTGTATATATCAAAATGCGTTTTTAGGAGAACATAGAGTTCCTACCCAGTCTAGCACACAATACTCTTACATAATCATGAGATCTGAGAGAGATTAATATCTCAACATCATTATCCCTAAAAGTCAAAAGAACTTAGAGGTGTCAAGTGTCAACCGGGCCAGGCGGCCAGGGCGCGGCCAGGGCACGGCCAGCAGCACAGCACGGTTCAGCCGAGTCTGGCTTGACACGACACGGTCTGGAATTGTGCCTGATCCAGGACCATGCCTCCCCGTGGCATGGTTCATGTAGTGTTGGCTAGGAACGACCCGTATAACTGGCACGGTCGCATGATCCAATGGCCTAGGGACCCAGAACTAAATATAGGACACGGGTCAAGTCCCATCGGGTGACTGCCCGATGGGATGAATTATTTTTTAAAAAAATAATGCGACCACATAAACCAAATCTTGCTTACGTGGCCGACTGCAATTGACCGGCCACGTAAGCCGGTCACCCATTATGTTTTCATGATACAAGTTCTGATATAGACAGTCCGGCATGACACATAAGTGTCAAAAGACTCGTGCCGGCACGGCACGGCCCGTTTGTCACTTCTAGAAAAGCTACATCTGATGAGTCTCAAACCCAAGACTTATTGTCCTTAGACGAAGCTATTTGTCATCACATCAAGACATAATCTCTAATATATATATGTGTGTGTGTGTGTGTGTGTGTGTGTGTGTGTGTGTGTATTAACACAGAGATTTCCTAAGTAATCAGCCATCTCATTAATATTCTTGCTCATACATTTAGCTTTGAAACTCTTATTAAATATGATATATTAAAATTTATGTAATTGTATATATTATTAGGAGATTAATTTTCTAGATAAATATTCATGTAATTTACATTTTTCTCCTAGAATTTATAATGATTTTGTTTATGATGATTGTAGTTGAGATCCTCAAGTGTTTTCTACAGACTACTTCATGAAAAAACTATTAGATAATCAAATACGCCTTTAATGTTTTAAGCAGTAAAAAATGTGTGTGTGTGTGAGTGTGCGTGTGTGTGTGTATCTAATTATAATTTATTACATAGTGTGTTTATGGTAAGTTAAGCAAAATGTATCAGACAAAAGAAAAAGTATTATGTTGTGTGTGAACCTGGGCTGAATTTAGAAGTTGCAGCTATGAGATCCTCATAATAGAATAGTTTGCACCCAGATGGCCATGTTTTAGGGACCATCTCCATCATCTTGTCTAGTTTCCCCAACTTTGGTAAACATCTAGCGCTTTTTGATATATCGTGTTTATTTGCAGGAAGATGGTTGGTGCTGAAATCTTGAAAATTTTGTTGGGAGGAACGATTTGGCAAGCTCATTGTCCACTGTACAACAGACGACTGTCTTGCATGCAGATCTAGCAATGCAGAAGAACTTGCCCTGTGAAGAAGAGGCCAGCCGGGCCGATGATCCAAGACATCTCCAGAAAAGAGGGAAATTGATCTCTGCTTCTGCTTACATACATGACTGGAAACATCATCATTCAAGCATCCACTGGAACAGTTCTCCAAATTATCAATTTTGGAAGAAAATTCCTTTGGAATTGACACCTTGATTGGATTTATACTCTGCACTGGAATTATTAGGCCAGATATAATCAAAATTCCACATCTAAGAACATGTAAAAATGGGTTTTTTTTATTAGAACGCACAAATAACAAACCTGGCAACGCAGCATTGTCATGCCTTTGGAACACGATTTTGCCCTTGTGGATGCCTAACAGATCAGTGGCTAAGGGCAGTCTTCTGGTACAATAATGAGCAATGGAGGCCCAGCTAACAAAAGTGAAAAGTGTTCTGATTACCCATAAAAGGAGCTCAAGATGATCATAATCATTGTTTTGAAAAAATAGACTTGACCGGCCGGCTGATCTAACCATTGACTGATCGCCTTTCTTGGCACCTCCTGGTTTGTGGGCCAGTCCAGTCCATTACCCTATCGACCCCCCTTTCCAAACCCAAATATTGTACGACAAAATGTTAAAATTTTAATTCAAGGAAGCTCTAAGCCAAGGCCTTATGTCCTATAAATAAGATGTATGCCACCAGGCTAATCCTAATTTGTTAGTTGATATGACGAGAAAAAATAAAAATTTAATTTGATATGAAAAACTACAATGTTAAATAAAATTAATAGTCATGACATCATCAAATTAATAATGATTTACTAACAATTCACCTATTAGTCCAAACAATGAATCATGAACTTATAGAAGTGTCAACCAGGCTGGACAACCCAGGCAAAACCCATATAATGGTTCAGCCATGTCTGGCCCAGCATGGCACGGTCTAGAACCGTGCATGGTCTTGTAGCATGCCACCCTGGGCTGGCACGAGCTGTGCCTCGTGCCAAGCCATGAACAACCAGCGTGCCTAGCACAATTCACTGGCCTGGAGACCAGGGACCAAGGACCTGCTACAGGCTACAAGTCAAATCCCGTCAAGTGACCGTCTGGCAGAGTAAGTTATTTTAAAAAAAAATCCAACCACATAAGCTGAATCATGCTTACATGGACGATTACAATTAGCCGGCCAAATAAGCCAGTCACTCATTACATTGTCACACAACGGGCTTCCGAACGGAATGGTCCAGCATTATCTTGGATGGTCTGGCACTATCTGGCAAAGCCTTGCACTATGCAGGTCGACCACGTCATGCCAGGCCGAACAACTGGTTACCATGCCAGGCGGGTTGGTTGGTTCCTGTGCCATGCATAATCATACTGTGTCATCTCCGGCATGGCACAGTGGCACGACCATATCACTCAAACAAGTCATGCCGGCACAACACAACCCATTTGATACCTCTATAAACAATACTAATAAAAATGGTTGACAAAGATTGTGACCTAGTACGATTGGAAATACCTTCATCCAGAGACGGTAAATCTCATTTTCGAGACTCATCACATACAAATAAAACAACCTCTTCAAATTTTGAGGATAATACTATAAAGATATTAGCATCTCTCAGACCCCGTACCGAGTAGAAGCCATGTGCACTGAGTAATGCCTTTTACTAATAAAAATGGTAAGACTAAAATTCAAAACATGCAATGAACCATACCTTTGAGAATTACGATTACGGGCACCAATAACAATTGCAACAGCATCATAATTCTTGGCCTCTCGAACCAGAGTTCTACGAACTGAAAATCCCATGGAGATCTTGCCAATAAGTTGCACCTGAAGATGAATGGAAGAAATACTGAATTCAGACAATAGTAACTTAAGTCGAGTTTGAGCGAAAAAAGTTCCAACTTGGTCATTTAGCAAGCTTTTTCTAGCTCAAATTAAGTAGCAATCTGCTGGTCATTGTTACTTATGGTTTGTTTGATAAAACATTTCAGCAGTAGTTTATAGCTACACATAATCAAACAGATCCTACCCAATTAGAGTGGATTGTTTGGAACCCATAATTGAGTTTCAAACTGATCAATCACACCCCAAATTAGTCAGACATTGACTGTGTGTGTGTGTGTGTGTGAGAGAGAGAGAGAGAACTAATCACAAACCCTAATTGCAGAACAAAGACCATCATACACTTGTAAATAACTATCCAACAATGGTTTGTCTTTCGTAGCATGAGCTGCAGCAATCAAATATCCAACAATGGTGAGAAATTACACAAGGCTTGGAAGAAAAGTAAGCACATCATCAACTGGTTCAGAAATTCCAGGTATGACCCACCAGATAATCGGCAGACATGAACAGCAACAACACAATCTCCAGGTTCAGCAGCATTTACAAGAGTCCAACTAAGCAACTCTATGTTATGATTATCGATTTGCATTGCCACCAATACATTTCTCTTCCCAGAAACCTTAGATTCATCCATTACAGGCAATATTTTGCCCTCCCGATGAACTTGATAATATCAGACCATCAGATGCAAGTTCTCTTATTCCTTTAACTTCCAGAAAACCTGCAAATTCATTATCATTAACACCCTTTCCTCTTATGGAATGAACACTTAAATTCGTGCAAAAAAAATGGACTGCTAGAGCGAGGAAATTAGGTGATGTAATCATAGCCTCCAAATTAGGCAAACAACTAACGTTGATGGGTGTAAATGCTCTCCAAAGAAGAAACAAGAATATAGAAATATGAATCATAACTGCGAGAAGTACCAATTAAGCAGCCCCGCGGTTAAAAAAGATAAAATATCAACTGCGACAATTGGTGCTGCAGCACGAAACATAAACCTCAAGGGAAGAACACGGATTCGTGCTGAATACTTTTGACGAGAGAAATTCCTACTTTTTTAAGAAGCTTAGTGATCATAAACTGTTAGCAACAAACTATGCGAGAAACGCGATCAGTTGATACAAAATTGAGACCGTTGCTCTTGCAATAAATTCGCGCTCACTATGAACTTCCAAACTAGTAGCTTTGTAGATGTGTTGATGAACATTTAATTTAGCTGGAAGTATGAAATAAAATAAGTCCCGAACATCACTTCCAGCTGCCTATGGCAGCAAATTTCAGCGAATCGCAAATCATCCCCAAGTTTCAGTAATCTTTCATCGTTTAAGCAGAGTCATTTGTCACCTATGAGAAGCTATTAGCTATGGAACTGGATAATTTGGAACCATAAAGTTAGAGTGAATTTTGGAGAAACAGTTTCGGCATGAAAGCGACTGCTGCGACAAAGCCGCGAGTAATTAACGTACACGTCAGAGAGAAAGAGTGTGTGTGTGTGTGTGTGCTTGCGTGTGTGTGAGACAGATTACATATTTTGTTTGACATAATTTAAATTTCAAATATTTCTTCTATTAAAATTAAAATTAAAATCATGTAAGTTTACATTCTAAGATTCTAGATTCTAATTATAACTCTTTTTTTTTTTTTTTGAATGTTATTATCCTTATGTCAGTTTAGGTTGGTGGTTTGATAATTAATATTTTATTTCAATCCGGTCTCAAGTAAGAATTGTTATATATATTTATGCTGAGAAGTGAGTTTTATATGAAAATAGAGTGTTTGAAAATAAAAAAGATAAAATCATTTTGCTGGAGAAAGTATTGACTAAACTAGTGCACAATGACGACAACGAGGATGACTATATTTGAATTAAATCAAATGTCGTCGTCCAAAATAGTGGCATTTTAATTAATTCAAATGTCATCATTCACAACGGTAGCATTTGACTGAATTAAATTTGTATGCTAGGACTTTTCTTTCCCCATTTTTCTCTTAGCATTGTCCTAAATGCAACAAAAGAGAAACTAAGAGTTAGAAGTCTCTCTTTTTTTTATTCTATTAATGATTCTCTAAAATGGCACCATGTTAGCTATGCATTTTGAGATTCTATTAAGTTGGCCTGCTAAGTTTTTTTGTAGATTGAGCTCTTACAATGATATAGTACTTAGCTTTCATTCTTTTATTTCAGAGAATGACTTAGTTAAAACATGTTTTTGAGCTCTTTGTAAAAAAAGACTTGGAGATAGCTAGGCATTTGAATTAATTAAAATATCATCGTTGTGTACGATATCATTTTGAATTAATTAAAATGCAGTCATAAATTTATGTGGAATGAATGAAAATTCCACTGCAAAGAATAAACACTCTTTACAGCATCATTATCATACCATTTTTTTAGATAAATCAAAAAATCATGAAGAGTGTGGGTAGGGTCAGGTCTCATAAGGACAGAAAAAACATACATTTCATTCATCTGTTAGCTTAATACAAGTGCTGAATGTCGCAAGGAGGACCAAATCATAGATAATGAGAACAACTACATTCATATATTCGTACACATTCATTTACTAAACTTGATTTCTGTTCTTACAAGTAAGATGATTGTGATCCATTTGTTTGCACAACCCACATGTGATTGAGTTTTTCCCTCCCTAATATCCATCTCATTATGCAACCGAGTTGATCTAGGATGTCCACTTCCCATGCGTTGCATTAAATCAAGTGTTACAATTGTTGGACTACCATAAAGAGGCCACTCACCTTCATTGAATATTGGATGAAAAAGGCTTGACCATGTGTCATAGTAGGACTTAGTAGTGTAGTAGTCTTCCACAAATAAACAAAAATTAACATAGTGATGCTGGCATGCTGCTATCATATGGCTACAATTGGAAACTATATATCAGTGTCTTTTCACATGTGCACTTTTTTTAATTTAATTGAGGCGATGAGTTGGACACCTCCTTGACTTGATATGAAATAAGCCTTGTACGTGGTCATAAAGTATAATTTTTGTCAAATCTGCCTTAACAACATGAGTCTGGATCTGCGCATCAACATATGGAGTGAACTGCTTAGTAGATATCAATTTATTATCACCTAGTTTCCTTCTTGCAATAAAGTAACCATTGAGATAAAAAAAGGCCAATTGTACTAATGCAGTTACTGGTAGGCAAAGAGCTCATTTTAGGGCATTGTTAAATATATCTGAAATGTTGGTTATCATTAACCCATATCTTCGATCACTTTTATGTGAAAGAGCTCATAACTAGAATGGGATAGCCTCTAGACATTATAAGACTTCATAATTAATTCTACCAATTATATTCATATGTTTATTGAATTTGAGTTCTATACCCTCTAAAGTTGCTCTGCATACCAAATTCTTCAAATGTTATCTTTGAACCATGTCATGAAATTGCTTGCAAAATGACTCATGCAAATCCTGTGATAGGCAGATAATGCAGCCCAACCAAGATAAGGACCAAACATTGTGGTCATGATACTTCGATGTCAGTCAGATATAATGTAATTTTCTGTCCATTGAGTCACTGTATTTCTTATACATACCAAGAACCATCCCCAACTATCAGTATTCTTGCCTTATGTAATTACAAATGCCACGGAAAAAAAAACTAATTATTTTCGTCACACCCCATAACAATAAATAATTTTCATTTATACTTCCCATATAAATGTGTACCATCATATCTTATTAGGGGACTGATAATGTTTGAACCCTTCAATCTATGACTTGAATGACCAGAGCATGCATTGGAATATCTCAGTCTTAGGCATATTAATTTCATGTGTTTTCAAAATAATCATACATCTAGGATTTGCTTACTCAATGGCGAAAAACAAATGTGGTAGCTATGTATATGACTGAAAGAAATCACCAAAAAACTATCTAATTGTTTTATGCTTTCCATCCAATGCCATTTTATATGATATTTGATATCCTCATTTCTCCATCATAATGGTTGAATATCAACCATAGACAATATGAATTGTGTCTTAATTAATACCTTTATATGACTAGAAACCAATTTGGAGTCTGGTTGGTGATGGCCCCGGTTCAAACAAGGATTAACACAAGTATGTGACCTAATATATTTGTTGATAACAAATAATGAAATATCTTTTACAACCATTGCACAAAGCTTCCATGGACAGCGACATTCTTCCACCTTATTACATCTTAAAATAAGTAATTTTTTTGAGGATGGAATGACAATATACTCTTGGTGTGTTTTATTGAGTAAATCATTGTAGCCTCTTGCAAATCAAATTTCAAATTTAAAACTTAGCCAATAACAAAATATCTGCTTGAATAACTAGTAATACGTTGCACCCATGGAGTCCAATAACTTGCAATGGCATTATCTAGGTTTTCTACATGCTGAAATTGAGGTATTGGTGGTGAGAGATAATTAACAGGAGATAACTCATCCATTGTCCTAACATTTGGGTGATTTGATACATCACAAAAGGGTGCTTGTGTTGAGACATATATCTTTTGTTCATTCTCCAAAACTTGGTTAAAAGTTTGAAAGAATGATGTACATCCATCAACATCAACATCTTCAGCATCTTCATCATCTCCATTACATTCATCATTAATATCTTCATCATAATATTCATTATCTTCTTCATCTTCATCTTCATCATCTCCATTTAATCTAGTATCCGATACTACATCGGTACTAGGGTCACAACTATAGTCAGATTTTGCAATATTGTAATTCTCGTGAAAAAATAAATCTACATGACCACCCACAAATTGGTTCATTTGTGCCTTAACTCAAACAAATTTAATAAATAGTTTAATTTCCTCAATGGTTGTTGTGTTAATATGATTCAATATTTGGTGCACACTACTGTCATCCCATATTGAAAAAGATTGAAACATATTTCCACTTCTAAGTGTAAACTTACAATTGAGTACTAATTTGAACCTTTGTTTGTCAATGTTTATCCTTAAGTATATCATATCAATCAAATCTTCAAATGCTAATTCAATTGGTATATTCATAGGCACAAAAATAGCTTTTCTCTCCTAATATGTGACATCTATTTTAGTCCTCAAAATTTGTCTATTATAGTAACATATCATGATAATTGTTAAGACATACATATTTGACATGTACGAAATGGTCCCAAATGAATTAAATAATACGAGGTCACTAGCCTGATATCAAATCAATTTTATCATAAAGATTACAATCAAAGCATCCTCAATTTTAATTAGCATCATTTTGTCTTATTTTTGTATATATTTATATTTCTACATGTTTTTTTTCTGTCATTTAAGTACTTTATTCATTTTCTAACTCCTTATATAATAATTGTATTACAACAAATTTCTTAGAGCTTGAGATTTTAAAAAAATTTATAATTTAATATAGTATTTGAGTTTAGTTTATAACTAGAGGCCCTGAATTCGAGCCATTAATTTGCAAGTCATCTTAAGGGTGTAGACTTTGTGGCCCATGGAGCAAATATAATGATACTAAGAAGCCATGATATGCTATATCCATTACTTTATCACTCAAAAAAATTCAACTTATATATCACTTATTGTAGTTGATCTTCTTTTCATGGCATGATGGAACATTAACAAACAAATCCAAAGTCAATCTCATAAGGAATTTGAAAATGTCTACATTCTAAAACCCATTAAGTATTAAAAAAACCATAATAATGATAATATCACTATTGATTAATTAACCAAATGCTTCTTATCTTCGCTACTGATAATTTATTTTTTAATTTTGGTCCTCAAAGAAGTGCATCTTATTTATATGATTTGGTGTACTACTTAAAAAAGCCAGTGACTTTAAAAATTTTAGGACCATATCTCAATAGTGTTAGAGGCTGTCCCATATATTTTTTTATATTTTCTTTTACTTGTATTTTAATCTATTCATTTGAGAATATTCATTGTAAATAAGGTAAAATACATGGATCTATACATTTCATAATAACTAATTGTCTAAGTATGGTAATATTTACAATTTATTAAAATAGTATTTAATTATTATCATATCTAAAAATACAATTATTTATTTTTATAATTTTTTTTCAATTAAGTATTTTATATATTTTTTTTCATTTGTCAAAATCAACCACACTAGGAAACATAAATACGAAATGAGAAAAAAAAAGTACAAAATCAAATATCACAAACATAACCAGTTTTCATAAAGGAGAAAAGTTTATAATATAGAAACTGAAATAGAAACAAAAAATAAATAAATAATCTCCTAACATCATTAATTTCAGTCACCATTGCAAACAAACACATGAAAATAATTAAATACAGGACATGTCCTTATTTGTTAGTTCCTTACCATTTCCATGTATTTATTTGTAAAGAGCTCAGAAGACATGTTTTAACTAAGTTGTTGTCTTGAAGTAAAAGAATGGAAGCTAAGTACTATATCATTGTAAGGGCTCCATCTACAAAAAGAATTCGCAACCTAACTTAATATAATGAAGGACATAATGAATTAAGTGAAAAACTACCTAAAAAGTGAACACATTTTTTCAAGAATCTTTTCACATGCCTAGCCAATATGATATCATTTTTGGGTAATCGTTAATATAATAAAAAAAAAAAGGCTTCTAACTCTTAGTATCCATTTTATTGCCTTAGGACAGTGCTAAGAAGAAAATGAGGAAAGAAAAGCCCTAGCATGCAAATTTAATTCAGTCAAGTACCATTGTTGTGGATGGTGGTATTTGAATTAATTAAAATATTGTCATTGTGGATGATGACATTTGATTTAATTCAAATGATGCCGTCCTCATTGCCAGCAATACCCACTACTCTGGTCAATATTTTTTCCAGCAAATTAATTTTATCTTTTTTATTTAAAAACACCCTATTCCTTACAAAACTCATGAGAAGTTTGGTTAAAATGTTTGTAGGTGAAGTTCACTTAGCCCACATAAAAAATTCATTATGAAGTTGCAAATGCTAAAAAGAAGACATTGATAATGTATATTATTTAGTATCAATCATGTTACTTTTGCTTAAAAGATCATGAATATATTTATGCTGACAAAGAAATAATCTTTTGATAAGATATGAATAATCTTAATATTGAAAAAAATATATAGGTCACCAAGATTTTTGATGAAAAACTTTGCAGCCAAATAATGAAGAAATTATTCAAGAAAAAGTGTATCATTATCAGTGATGACTAAATTATTAACATACACTAAAAAATAAATAGCGATAGTATAGTTATGATAAATAAATATGGTTGTATCACTCTTAGAATTGACAAAACCATAATTCAATAGAAATCTTTTTTATCCATTGTACCATATACAAGGAGCTTGTTTGAGACTATAGATAACTTTATGAAGTTAACACACATAACTTAGGATTATAGTATCAGTGAACCCTGGAGGTTGTTGCATAAATAGTTGTACGAATAATGTACCAAGAATGAAGACATTATTAACAATTAGGGACCAACCATGAGATAAAGTAAGGGTAAGAATACCACATATGGTAGTGGATTTAGCCATGGGACTAAATGTATCATGAAAGTCAATGCTAAACTGCTAAGAAATCCCTCTGCAACAATGTGGGGTTTATACCAAGAGATAAAACCATTAGGATAGAATTTAATACAGAACAATCACTTGCATTGAACAATATTCTGAGATGAGCTAGGTGACATTAGCTCCCATGTACCATTACAAAAAAGGGCAATAAGTTCATCAAACATAGTCTGTCTCTATTCAACATGGTTAAGAGCTTGAAATACACAAGATGGTTCAATAGACTCAAGCAAAGGATTATTGTTAGTAGTGTGATAAAGATGTTTTGGTTAAAAAAATTATTGTTGGAATGGGTGATCATGCTGTGAGAAAGAGGGGGAGGTAGGGTTAAGAATATAGATGGAGTAATAGTAGTTATGATGAGAGGTGCAGAAGAGATAGAAACCAAAGAGAATGTAGAAAAAGATGATGATGATGATGAAATATTTATTCCCGGAGAAGTGGGCAATAGTGATGTCGATGATGACAGTGGTATGATGTGTATTTGAGGGGATGTCGCTTCTAGAATTGGTGTATGTTGTGTTGTAGGAGTTGGGGAAGAAGATGATGGAAAAACAATAGAAAAAACTAGTTATGTTATGGTAAAGTTGAAGAGGTGGGAGAAACATATTTAGAGAAAAGAAAGTATGTTTCAATAAAATGAATATGATATGATGTGTAGACTCTATGGGTTATTAAATCCAGACAAAAATATCCACTTTGATTAGAGGAATAACCAAGGAAACACAAGGAGTGGACTTAGGTTCAAGCTTATTGGTGGTGTAAAGTTTTAGCCAAAAAAACATAAACAGCCAAAGATCTGGAGTTATGTGTAATTCAGTGACTTAGAAAATAGTTTGTGATAAGGATAAAAGAAATTAAGAATTAGCATATGGAGATAAATAATAAAATAAACAATAGTTTGAAAAATATATGTCCAAAATTTAGAAGGAAAATTGGTTTCATGAAGAAGATTTAATCCAATTTCAACAATATGATAATGGTAGAGTTCATAAGTGCTATTATGTTATGGTGTAAGTAGCAGAGTTTTAAAATGTTGAATTTCTAGATCACTTAATAAATCTTTAAGTGTAATATATTCACCACCACCAAAAGAGTAAACAGAGATAATAAGTCGATTACAAAACTTTTCAACGATAGCTTTAGATTGATGAAAAATAGTGAAGATATCAGATTTTGGGATTAAATGATAAAACCATATAAATTAGGTAAAATAATCAATAAAAATGACATAATAAACATGACTCGTAACATATTCAATAGGAGATGATCCCGAGAAATAAGTGTAAATCAAATCAAGAAGACAATGACTTTTCAAAGTGGATTCACCAAAAGGTAAAATGATGACTTTTATTATAAAAACAATGAGTATAAACAAAATAGAGGAACATGAAGAAGATAGTGAAACCATAACTATATTAGCAAGTTTATTTATTATTCAAAAAGAAGAGTGACTAAGATGACCATGCCGGGTAGTTGGAGAAGCAGTTTGTAGAACACCAAGAGTGAGAGCAACACAAGAATGTTTAGTTGCATAGTCTATCGATGGCCATTCATAGAGATTACGTTAATTCCTTCATGTGGAGTAAAAGAGTACTCATCTATAAGTCCTTAACAATGAAATGTGAGGAAAAAATTCAATAGATGATTGTTAGAATGACTAAATTAAGAAACAAAATTGAGATTATGATTAATTGTGAAAATACAAAGAACTTTATATTTAGTGAAAGAATATGAGAGAGAAGTAGACCCAATATGTATGATTTCCAAATATGAACCATCACCAATAATAATATCATCAGGACCTTCATAAGGTTGATACATAAATAAATTTGAAAGATGAGAGATTACATGGTGTGTGGCACCTGAGTCTAGGATCCATGAGGATGAGCAGAGGATGACATGGTTGCATGATGATTGATGAGCAAATAGACTTTGAGGACATAACCATGGGAAAAGCTTAAAAGAATGGTTAGCATCGTGACTACATTTTGATAGTATTGACAAATAATAGAGCCATGAGGGATAAATGTAGGGAAGGTAAGCTCCAATAGTGATGATGATCTAGGCAAAGACAAGATGAGAAATAGACCAATTGAGTAAGAGAAGGATTGGTACTTGGAATAATGAGGCAACGAAATGGTATGCTTGGTAAAACTGACTAGAGGTGGACATGATTAGATTTGAATTTGTAATCATGAAGATGGAACATTTCATGGTCACGAGTGTGGATAGCAGTGATAAATTTCTTGTAGATGATTCCAAGGTTGCAGGTAGCATAAACAAGAAGCTCAACATCAATAAGAGGACAACCAAGAAAAATGAATTTATTGGCAATTTGTTTCATTGAAACAAGGAAGTCATTGATAAAGAGATAGCCTCAAGTGGCTACAGTTAACTTATATTTGAGATAAATGATGTGTTGAGTCGAGTGTTTGGCATATGATAAACAAGTCCAAGCATTATTACTAGAGGTTACAGAGGAAACAAGTAGAAAAATAGATTTACTTAAGGAACTAAGTATGACATGGAGGATGAGTTGATCTTGATGATGCCAAGAAAGATAAGTCAGATTGGAAAGTTACGCATCATCTTGGAGAATAGTGGTGAAGGGACAAACAAATGTACCATTGAGGTAGCCAAGAAGATCCACACTGAAGAAGAGGATAGTGAATTGAGCTTTCTAGCAAAAGTAGTTAAATTTAACGAGTTTAAAGAGAAGTTGAGTTGTAGGATTGATGTCAATGAGAGACAATGAAATGGTGAAAAAAGTGGCAGTAGTAGTGAAAGAATCAGAAACCATAAAAAAAAACTCATTGGAGATATTGAGCCTCTTATACCACACAAACATAAATAATATAAGAATATTGGATTATATTACTAACTACTATGAGCAATTACTAGCAAAGGTAGTTTTGATGGTTCCTATTTACAAAGAAAAATGTAGGCAAATATTATGCAAGAGCTTTTGAAATATTCTTGCCTGAGGTATCAATTAAACTTAATGGATGAGTAGTTGTGCATGTTGCTTATGTTGGAGAGTCTTGTGGCAGCAAAAATGAAACAAATTTATCATTCCCCCACAAGATAGTGCTCCCATTGGAGACACAGAGCTTGGAAAGTAACTGCTAGAGTGGCATAGCAGGAAGTGACTTAATGAGAGCATTATCAAGGTTGATCCTTAGAAAAGATATGAGAAATGATGGAGCCTCAAATAACATGATCGCGAACAAAGTGGTAATCAAGCACAATGTATTTCATTCATGAATGAAAGACCAAATTAAAGGAGAGAGATGTAGCACCGATATCATAGAATAGCTTGTGCAATAAGTTGTTAATCCAAAGAACTTTAATAGCACATGAGGCAAAAGAATAATATTCGACCTCCATGGAGGATCTGGCAACTATCTTTTGCTTTTGAGAACACCAAGAAATAGTATTACCTCCAAGGTAGACTATATATACTAAAGTAGATATGAAATCATGGTTGCCTGTCCAATCAGTGTCGATGAAGGCAGTGAAGTAAAGTGGTTGGCAGTGCTTAAGAAAGATACCATGATATAAATTTTCCTGGAGATAATACATAAATGTAGATATACATGTGTGTGTGCGTGCGCGCGCGCAGAGATGTGTGTGTCTCGATAGATAGATATACACACAGCGAAATTATTATACACAAACAAACGCACACACACACACACACATATAGTGAATCTTGTGTAATTTCACTTAATTTTGAGCAAGTTGCATTACAATTTAGGAATATATATATACATATATGTGTGTGTATGTGTGTGCATATATATATATATACATACATGTATGTATGAATACACACACACACACATAGTGAATCTTGTGTATTTTCCCTTAATTTTGAGCAAGTTGCATTACAATTTAGGAATATATATATAAATATAAATGTATATATATAGACATGAATGTATGTATGTATGTATATATATGTACACACACACACACACATACATATAGTGAATCTTGTGTGATTTCCCTTAATTTTGAGCACGTTGCATTACAATTTAGGAATATATATATAGACATATATGTATATATATATATACATGTATGTATGTATGTATGTATACACACACACACACAAATACACACCCACACACACCCACACACACACATAATTCTCACCAAAATCTATTTAGGATCTAAACTAAATCTTACAGTATCAAATTGTTGCGGATAATCAATCTGTCAAAATTTGAGTAAAGAGAAGATCCATGTGATTGAAAAAGAAACAAGTAAAAAGAAAGAAAATCACAAGTCACAATTCAGAGGATGGAGCATAATGAAGTGCTGCTCCGGCGTGGCTTCTTCACATTCGCAGACGCAGTCCGTGCCTGAAAGGCGACTCGGATGGCGGAATCAAAGACATCTTTGATATTCTGTAGATTCCGAAGGGCAAGACGAAAATTGCTGAAGACGATCACTATCACCGTCCGGGGAATATCAATTTTGAAGAAATCGTGCGACAACTTAAGAGGTATGTCTAGGTTTAGATTTACCAACCAGCTGCGTTTTTGAACTGCACTCGTGATAAACAACGGCGCCGGCCTTCTTTCTGAGCTCCTCCCCCTTCCAGAATTTTTCCAAAAAAACAGAATCAAACATAAAATTAAATGCTAATTATGTGCCTCCACTGGGCACGAAGCGCATGAACTAGGACAATCATCGTCGTCGTCGTCGATCATCGTAAAGAAAAGAGCTCGTACCTGATCTTTATTAATGGGCGTCACGCTTGGGTACTCCGACAGAAATTTCTTATCGTCTCTAAGATCTAGAAGATGCAAATTGAGTGACTGATACAATCTACGATAAACATCATCGCTCGCGGGGCAATGAGATCCAACAATGTGAATTATTCATGCAGTTCAGAGATATCACAACAGCGTGATTTTTTCTGGCCAAGATCTCCGCCTTCCCCCCTAAACCATCTCATGCTATCCATTAACCCATTTCACCCATCAACATTGACAAAAATACCCTAATCCCATGAATATGAATAAAGCCAATTGACGAAAATACCCTAATCCCATGAATATGAATAAAGCCAATTGACAAAAATACCCTAATCCCATAAATATGAATAAAGCCAATTGACAAAAATACCCCGAAACGCATGGCCATTAGCCCATGCATGGACCTTGGGGCCTACAATCCCAATAGGATGCATAAAATAATTGACAAAAATACACTATCCTCGGATATATTTACATTAATTCATATATGGTCCAATAAATTATTGGTATTAACAAGAATAATTTATTTACCAATAAATTATCATTCTCATTTTTTAATATATTTAGACTACTTTATGAAAATATGTGCCCTGGATTTCTTGAAATTAATTTGTTCCCATTTTTTTTCCCATTTTATTAACAATGAATATTAAATACCTAATAATAAATAAAAATAAAATAATATCTATTAGTTAATATTTTAAAAAATCACATGAAAAAACAGGAACAATAAATAAAAAAAAACATAAAAAACAATAATTAAGGCATGCAAATATACAAAAGAAATTGTATTTCAAAATATAATTATATTATTCAATTAGATTTCAAATACTAAAAAAAAAATATTAAATCCATGAAAGTATAATTTTGTGATGAAAATATTAAAATAAATATCAAATTATATAAATAATAAAATTAATAAATTAATCATAGAGCATATGAACAAGACTTTGAAAATGAAACAAGAATTAAACTACCAAAGCATTTTCTCAAATAAAAAAAAAATAACTATAGAAAAAAAAATAAAAAAATATTGTATACAATTTTTATTAATTTAGAGAATGCTTAGACTATATATATATATATATATATATTTTTTATAATTCAGAATAGATAAAGTACACAAACAATAATTCTAATTATAAAATAACCTAAACAAACAAATACTATAGAAACCAACATTGGAGCATCCAATCTCATAGGAGCACTCGTAGGCATACATAAAACAATAATAAAACATACATCATTACATATCCACAAATCCATTAGCTAGAAAAATAAATATAAATAAATATAAATAAATATAAATAAATATAAATAAATATAAATAAATATAAATAAATATAAATAAATATAAATAAAGCTAAATTAAAATAAAGAAAACTAAATTAAAATAAATAAAGCTAAATTAAAATAAATAAAACTAAATAAGAATAAATAAGAATAAATAAAAATAAATAAGAATAAATAAGAATAAATACGAATAAAAATAAAAATAATAAAAATAAAAATAAAAATAATAATAATAACAAAAAAATAACAAAAAAAATAAAAATAAAAATAATAATAATAACAAAAAAATAACAAAAAAAATAAAAACATTAACAAAAATAACAAAAATAACAAAAATAACAAAAAAACAAACAAAAAAACAAAAAAAAAACAAAAATAACAAAAAATAGCAAAAATAACAAAAATAACAAAAATAATAAAAAATAACAAAAATAACAAAAATAACAAAAAATAACAAAAATAACAAAAATAATAAAGATAATAAAAAAATAAAAAAAAATAAAAAAAAATAAAAAAAATAAAAAAAATAAAAATTAAAAAAAATTAGAAGAAAAATAGAAGAGAATAGTAGAAAAATAGTAGAAAAAATAGAAAAAAAAACAGAAAAAGGTAGGAAAAAAAAAAACTAGGAGAAAGAGATCTAAAATCTGCATTTTCGACGAAGAAATTACAGATAAAAATGGGCAACGGATTGTTATTAACGACGGAACAAACCAAATCGAGGAAAATGAACAATAGAGCAAGAAGATTATGATTTCATTTAATAGCCGCATGAACTCCGAACAGTGTGTGTGTGTGTGCGCGCGCGTGCTAGTAGAGAGCAAGAAGACCTGACCTATCTTCGTGCCAACAAGAACAATCGGTACCTTGGGAGCATAGGTCTGCAACTCAGGGATCCACTAGAAAATGATGGACGGAAAGACGGAGCGCATCAGCAAGGCATGGGGGGATGGGAGGAGGAACGAGCAGGGGGGAAGAAAAAGCTTTGAAAATGGCAACAACTTACCTTATTTATAATATTCTCGTAGCTCGCCTTGGAAACGATGGAGAAGGCAAGGAGAAAGACGTCCGTTCCGCGATAACTCAAGGGTCTCAGCCTGTCATAGTCGTCCTGCCCTGGCAAGCCACACATCAAAGTCAAGCAGCAGCAGCAGCAGCAGCAGCAGCAGCAGCAGCAGCAGCAGCCACACGAGAATGTCTACTTTGGTACGAGGGGTGACCTGCAGTGTCCCAGAGCCCCAGATGAATCGTCCTGTCATCCACAGTCACGTTGGCAGTGAAGTTGTCAAAAATAGTCGGCACGTAATCCTGCTTTCAACCCAAATAAATCACTAATATTAATTCACTAATATCTCTGTCACCCAAAATTAATTAATTTTAAAAAAAAAACATTGATAAAATTGATAAAATTAAATAATGAAAATAAGTAAGGAAAAATTAAGATTTAAATTTTATGTGTGTTAAATTTTTTGTAATAAAAAATTGTCTAATAAATTACTGATAATTGAATGCTGAAGATAAATATATTATTTAATAATTAGAGATGCTAAATGCTGAAAATGATATATTTTACATATATATCCTTATTATTATTGCATTACATTTTATTCAACATAAATAAAATTTCTAATGAATTTTTTTTTTCACTACAATTATTAATTATTATAAAAAATAAAATTCATAAGAAACATATCTATAAATAAATCATAAATTTTAAAAAAAAATAAAAATATTTAAAAAATAACCAATAAAATCTTAACTCTTTAAAACTATCCAAATTTTTAATATAGAAATAAAAATTAATAAATAACTAGTTAATTTGCTATTTACTCTCTTAAATTAATCATGAAAAAAAATTAGAATTATAATTTGTGATGGCGAAGAAATAAAGAGGAGAAGACAGATTCACAAACTAAACTGTAGCGTGAATGAGAAAACAAAAAAGAAAGAAAAAAATAAAATAAAATAAAAGCTTAAAAAAAATTTGTTAACAATTTTTGTTGAAAATATTAAATAAATCTCTACCTACTTTATATTTTCAATGTTATTTCACTTAAAATTTTTAATTAACAATTCCTAAATATTTTTTATCAAACACATTAATTTTTTCAAACCATTAAAAATTTTCATTTTCACTAATTTGGAAAAATTAAGTGGTTTATCAAACAACCTCTAATTTTATGTGTGTGTGTGTGTGTGTGTGTGTGGCACAACTTACTTACATTCATATATCTTCTCATTCATTTACGTATGATAAATTTTAAAAAATATATGATTGTAGTCTTATATTCTTATCTAAAATAATATTAATAATTATAAAAAAAAAATAATATATTAAAAACTATAATAATTGATAGATCACATATCATCTTAGGTAACATAAAATTATAAATTTATATAATTTTTACCAGCTCATATGAAAACTTTTTATATCATTATAAGAAATTTTATACAATAGTCACATCACCAAAATAAAAATATACTCTATATCAGCTAATCATGTTACTCTTGTTATCTATGCATCTCAATGTAATGCAAGATATGAAAACACATAGAGACGAACACAAATTAATTATATCATAAAATAATAATCTATTAATTATTATTTTATTAATTTTATCATTAATGAAATCAAATATAATATATTAGTAATTAATACATAAATTCAACAGCAGTCATATTAAATTTATTACATAATATATACATCTAACATAAAAAATCTTAATCAGAGAACCCCCTCAAATAGTTCTTACAGATATGCCTGCCATTAAAGATGAACACAAACCATGAAAAACCATCAAAACTAAATCGAACCAAACCAAACCCATTATTTTTAACATCCAAAAATTTGGATTGGTTAAAAATTTTATGAGAACTAACACATCAAGAAGGCATGATTGAAGATCATGATGATTGTATCAATGATTAATTATGCTTAAAATTCACATAATCAAAGATTAATTATGCTTAAAATTCATAGGATCAATGATTAATTATGCTTAGAATTCATATTATCTATGATTAATTATGCTTAAAATTCATATGATCTATGATTAATTATGCTTAGAATTCACATAATCAAAGATTAATTATGCTTAAAATTCATATGATCTATGATTAATTATGCTTAGAATTCACATAATCAAAGATTAATTATGCTTAAAATTCATATGATCTATGATTAATTATGCTTAGAATTCACATAATCAAAGATTAATTATGCTTAAAATTCATATGATCTATGATTAATTATGCTTAGAATTCACATAATCAAAGATTAATTATGCTTAAAATTCATATGATCTATGATTAATTATGATTGTGTCAAAGTTTAGCCAACCAACATTTGCAATGATATAGAACTCTAAGCCATGGTTTAGTTTTCTACGATGGGAGCATTCTAAGGCATAAGAACCACATCTTCCTCATAGTTTCGTGTAGTTTTTCACCAGCGAAGCAAAACAATCAAACTCAACAGTAGAATTAGCATGCGCTAGTTGAGAATTGAGATGATCCTCGAAGAAGAAACAAGGCTTAGGTCAAACCGGTAATTTGCACAACACATCGCAATAGATTCAAAAACAGGACGATCGCACAGGATTCTTCCGGTAAATCAAGCAACTCACGGACTCGATAATCATGCGCATCAAGAAGCGCCGACAGGTTGTTGGCTGAGATCTTCCGCCAGCACAAAATTCCTCGCTAGCGAGATGACTAAAAAATGAAACAAAACGCCGATACGTACCGTCGAGAAAGTATTTTGTGTGTAGGAGATGAGCATGCAGGTCTTGCCAACAGCGCCGTCGCCGACTGTAACGCACTTTATGAAATTCGACGAAGTCATGTTGGCTCCTTGGATTCGATGCTCTGATTTTCAGCTGGTGAGAGGCGTCTCTCACGCACAAAATATTAACACACGCATCGAAGCACAGGGAGGAGTCAACGGAGGAGGCCTGCGGAGAGAAGAACCAGAGGCGGGGCCCGCCGGCGAGCATATGAACTATGAAGGCGGTGAGCTGTGAGCATCGTCCTGGAAGTGGCCGTTCGTAATATTAATAGTTTTTTAAATGAATATCAAATAAAATTCGAACCCATTTAAATTTTAATAAAATACAAAATCTGTTGAAGTAGATAATTTTAATTGTATTTTAATAAAATACAATTAAATTTTAATAAAAACTTTAGAAATAATAAAATAATAATTAATAATACGGATATTTATGTTTTTTTTAGCGCCAAACACAGATTATTTGATTATTTGGGAATTAAACTTTTCGTAATTAATAGAAAATACACCAAGACCTAAAATAATTAAGTTTTTATGTGCTGAAATTTTTTATCCAGATTTTGCCCTCCGAAGTCTGAATTTGAATAAAAAAAATAAAATAAAATTTAATTAATTTAGAAACTTTTGTTTACGTAATATACAAATAATATATATACGAGGGTACTACCACGTGGACAACAAATCAAAACATTTATATACAAATAATATATATAAATGGAAACAAATATATAAGTATATATAAATATATTTAGATATATAAATATATATATATATATATATAAACAAATATATAAACAATAAACACACACACACACACACATAACTATATAAACATATTTATATTTAATTATATATCAATATATATATATATATATATATATATATATATACACACACACACATATATGTTTATAAAGGCGTATGTGTGTGTGTGTGTGTGTAAAATATGTTTACGTAACATTTATAAAAAAATATCATATATGTATTTAGAAATATTTGTGTGTGAGAAATTTATATTTTTGTACGTCAAATATAAAGTAATAAAAAAATGAATTTTAATAAAAAAAACTATGTTTAAGGGACATAAAACTAAAATATAGGTAGATTTATGTTTGTGTACCAAACTTTTAATAATTAAAATAATGTATCAGATTTTAAAATTATTATGTTTTGGTGTACTATAATTCATTAACCCGATTTTGCCCACCAAAATTTTAAATAAAAAAATTAATTTAATTATTTAATAAACTATCATTGGAAACGAAAAATCATTTAATGCATAGCACCAAAACCAAAGAAACCACAGTCACATTTTTATATATAAATACAAAATAAATGAAAATACACACACACACACACACATATATATATATATATATATATATACACACACACATAAATATTTATAGATATATAAATATATATGTAGATATAAAAGCATATTTATAAATCAACAATTATATATATATAAATATAATTATACATAACTATATAAATATAACTATATATCAATATATATAAATATATGTAAGTTTGTGTGTGTGTGTGTGTTTTTTTTTATATATTGTTTGACTTATATATACATATAAACACACACACACACACACACACACATATATATATATATATTTATTTATTTATGTATTTATTTTTTACATATATATATATATATATATATATATATATATATATATATATATATATAGTTATATATAATTATGTGTGTATATGTTTGTTAATATATATATATATATATATCTACATATATTTATGTAAACTTGAATATATGTTTCTATTTATTTTTTATTTATATATAAATATTTTGATTCATTTGTAATGTAATAACAAATGGGTAACCATATGGCTTCTTTGGTTTTAGGATTTTGGCAAGTGGAGGAGAACATTGTTTTGAATCCCACGTTCTCTCCTACATCAATAAATGATTTCTTGATTTTCTATAAAAATAAATCAAATTTTATTAATTTTTAAAAATTTTCAGAGTTCAAAATCAGGTTAATGAATTTTTGGGTAAAAAGCTTAATTATTTAGAATCTATACTTTTTTTTTAATTATGAAATTTTTTATAAAACAAAAATATCCTAAAAATATTTATGTTTGAATTCACCTTTTTAATCTTAAAAAAAAATATATCCTGATACTATATATATATTAGGGCTAAAAAAATTGGAAACCCAATTTTGTCCGTATAGTTTTCCATTTAATCATTTTCCATTATTTATTTATTTTTTATTTGCTTAAAAAATTATTTAATGCTAAATGCTAATAGCTTAGTTGTTTTAGGCATCAAAGGAACATTTAGGACATAGGTTTGAATTCCACCATTATATTAATTTTAAAGTTTGTAAATTGTTTCAAAAACTACTAGTTTTTTTTTTTTCTAAAACAAAAAATATTGAGGGCCAAATTTGATTTCTAATTTCTTTGGCTAATTTTTTCTTTTTTTTTTGAGATGCATTTTTTATTTTGAGATCATAAACATAATTTTCCTAACTTTATATTTAGAAAAAAAAAATACATCAAACTTATAAATTATTACCCTCAAATATTTAAAATAAACTTTAAATCTTGATTTTCAAAATTCATAAACTGGTTTTTGGGTTCCAAAACAACTCTTTGAAATACAAAAAATTATTTTTCTTTTTTTTCAAATTAAGAATTTATCTGATGGTATATAAAATTAAATTCAAACCAACCATTATTTTGATAGATAAATAAATAAATATATAAGAAATATATATATATATATATGTATTGATGTACAAAAATTATTTTCATTTTAAGAATTGTTGATGAAAAAATATTTTCATTTTGACATAATATATATATTGACAAATTAAGAATAATATATATATTATTCTTAGATAGACAAAATATTATTATTTTTGATGTACAAAAATTATTTTCATTTTAAAAATAATATATATATATATATATATATATATATATATATATATATATATATATATATTATTTCAGATTAAAAATTTTTGATAGATAAATATATAAATAGAAAAAAAAGGTTTAGCATATTTTCATTTTAATGCGAAAATATTTTAAACATTAAAACATTATATTTTCATTTTAATGCACCAAATAATCAAATGACTTAGAAGAAAAAGAATAATAATAATAATAATAATTATTATTATCTTTATTATTATAAAGAAAGAATGCACATTTAATATAAAGCCAAAATCAGATTTTTTATCAAAATTGCAAAAAAAAAAAAAAAAATCTGATTTTTACCATGATACCTGAAAGCTAGCACCGTCATTTCTCTTCGTCAGAACTGAACAGGTCTAATTCGATCATCCTCCCTGTGCCATGTTGGGCAGTGTCACTTTTCTTTCTTTTGGCGTCTGCTTGTTTATTAATTACTCCAAACGCACCCAATTTAGAAGAAGACGATTTCCTATAGATGAATTTAGCATAGTAAAAAGTGTAAGTATCTACACATATAGCATGCCCGTATCCCCAGCAAAGAAACATGCACACATTTCAGAAATATGTGTGTAAGTACCTACACATGTATTTTTGACCCAATTCATGTGTGTTTAAGATTACGTCATGCATGATTGGAGTTGACCTACACACAATTTTTATCTATTTTTATTGTTCGTTGGTTAATATGGAAGATACAAAAAACAATATAATTGGAAGATAAAAAATGAAATATAAGATATATTTTAGATAAATATTAAAAATTTTAAATTTATCCTATCATAATATATTTAAACAAAAATAATATTAAAATTGCTGATTGTCTAGAATGTCGACTTGTACAATGTGTACAACCATATTTTGGTTTAAATTAAAATAAAAAAAAATTAGTAATTTAATTTTAAAATTTAAATTTAATATTATTAATATTAAAAAAATAACATTAATATTAATAAAATTAAAGAAATATAAAAAAAATATCATGTATTTCATATATAATATTAAAAAATGTAAATTAAAATAAAAATGAAAATAGCAAATATATTATATCTTGGTTTAAGTGAAAATAAGCGAAAATAATAAATTGTTTAAATTGCATTTCATAATCTTTTGATAATCTAGTCCACAATGCAATTGATTAACAATAAAATTTAAAAAAAATATATATTTTTTTAATAATTTCATCCTTAAAAATTAATATTATAAGTCTTATGTTCAAGATTTACTACTCTTAAACAAATTAAAAAATAAAAAAAAAATAAAATATAAAAAAAATGAAAAAAAATGAAAAAAAAATGAAAAAAAAATGAAAAAAAATGAAAAAAATGAAAAAAATGAAAAAAATGAAAAAAAATGGAAAATTTGGAAAAAATAAAAAAAATGGAAAAAGGGAAAAAAGTGAAAAATTAAAAAGGTGAAAAAAATGAAATAAATGAAATAAAATAAATAAAAATAAAAAAATAAATAAATAAATAAAAAATAAAAAAAAATAAATAAATATATATATATATTTGTCATTACACTAGGGCACAACATCTATAAAACCAAAATTAATACTAAATACTAATGAAAAATAGGATTTGGGTTGTGTTTATACCTCTCTAGTATGGACCATACCAAGAGATTTATCATGGGAAAGAGGCTCATCATCACAAAGATTTAATGAGATGAACACCCAAACACTTTGCTTATTAAATTTTTAAAAAAAAACCTTGAAAAAGGAGATTAAATTCACCTTTTGAATAGGCCATTGATTTGGGGAGTTGTTAATACTTTAGGCGAGCAGTTGGAACTCATTTTTTCTGTAAATCGAGAAGAAAGAAAAGAGCTCAGAACCAAAAAAAATGGCACATAGGAGCAGCACGAGCAGAGATTAAGTTAGAACCTGTCGTATCTTTAAGCAATTTTATCCCTTGAGAATGAGGGTTCGTTGTCACCTTGCTTGCCTTGCTGTTATTCGTTTGAGAAATGCAGAAGATGAGTGACTTACTGGAAGAAATCCTTTATCGATACTAAGTGATAACACTCACCTTAGTGTTCTCTTAAGCTCTTCAACAGACAACACTCTGCTATGTTTCTGCTCAAGGTTTGACTTATCAGCCATGGGGTCAACCAGATATATGCCACGTGACCTGTGAGAGTCCTTGAATGCAGTTCTCAAGTTCCTGAGCCAGAAATAAAGAACGAACCAGATACAGTCATTATGAGTTTCACAAGGAAGATGTCAAATGATGAAGGTGGATAGTCACATGGGCATACCCTCCTTTAAGCTCAGTCCTAACAGTGGAATATCTCTCCGAAGCTTTCTGTGTTCAAAAGAATTGTGCCAGATATGAACTTAACCCACTTTCAGATGCAACACATCATGTGAAAAACAAGAACGATTAATGGTGATGCTTACTGATTTGTGATATCTGCAATATATGCCTTGACGCCTAAAAGAACATAATCTGTCAGCTAAAAAATATAATGAAGTGAAATTACGAATCATCTTAGAACAATGACGAATGCTGGCAAGATTGATCTTGATGCCTTAAAAAAAATCTATTATAAAATAAAATTAAATCCACAATAATTTGAAAGATAAAAAAATTCAAAGTTAAAACAATAAATTACATCATGAAATAAAATATATTCAAAGAAAATAAGAAATTGAAAATACATGGGAATGAATTTTAAAGAAATAAGAAAAGTCTTTTTATAGGAAAAATTTTAGAAATCTACCCCCGATAAAATAACATTCTCCCACTTGAAAATTATTTTTTTTGCTTGTCAATACTTGCTTCAATCTTGTTAAGCCACATGAAGTTCTACACCATTCAAACTTGTTAGTGTTGATCAGTTTGATCAAAACATCCGCTATGTTTTCTTCGGTATGAATCTTTTACAAATCCACACTTTCTTCTTCTTCTTTCTCTCGTACAAAATGATATTGTACCCTAATTTGTTTTGTATTTGAGTGAAATACTAAATATTGTTCTTATGTAGAACTTCGATTTCTTTCACCATTGCTATCATCCACAAAGATGCATCTGAACTATCTGAAGCTTCTCAAAATATTGAAGGTTCTTCATCTTTTATTAGGAGACAATATACAATGTTATTCTCCGTAATATACTCTGAGTACTAAGCTAGTGGTCTTTTATTATGAATTGACCGACTAACTTCTTAAGCCTCATACACAACTTATTATTTTGCTTCATGCTCTAGTTCTTTCTCTATTGATTTTGAAATATCTTGTATGTAATCATTTTCTACATGAATAGTAGTAGTTTTGAAACTTTTTTTAATGTGCTATAATCTTCAATTTTTTCTTTAAAAATTACATCTCTGCTGATAATTACCTTGTGGTCAGTTGGTTCCCACAAGCGATACCCTTTCACTCCTTCAGCATACCCTAAAAATATGTATTTTCTGAATTTTGGATCCAGCTTTGCTCTTTCTTGGGTGTTGTACAACACATATGTAGAACATCCAAAATAATATAAAGTAAAGTAGTCTACTAGCTTACCCGTCCACATCTCCATCGATGTCTTCAAATCAATCGATATTGATAGGGATCGATTTATCCCATAGCATGCAGTTTTTACTGCTTCCGCCCAAAAGGATTCGGGTAGTCTTGTAGTCCTTAATATTGCTTTCATCCTTTTTGCAAGAGTTCTGTTCAACCATTCTGCTACTCCATTTTATTGTGACGTGTATGTAACTGTGAACTATCATTTGATACCTTCTTGCTTACAAAAAACAAGAAATTCACCAACTGTATACTCACTTCCATTATCTGTCCGCAAACACTTAATTCTTTTCCCAGATTCAAGTTCAACACATGCTTTGAATTCTTTAAAAATTAAAAACACATCTAACTTTTTCTTAATTGGATATACCAAATATCTCCTTGAATAATCATCAATGAAGGATACAAAATATTTTACTTCTCCATAAGATATTTCAGGTGATTCTCATACATCAGAATATATCAAGTCAAAGTATTTTTACTTCTTACATTTAATCTTTTAAATACTAATCTATTCTGCTTACTAGTAATACAATACTCACAAAAAGATAAATTTACCATTTTGAGCCCCGGAAATAACTTTTTATTAGAGAGAATCTTCAAATCTTGTTCTGATATGTTGCATAATTTGAGATGCAATATCACATTAATTCTTCTTCTTTAGTAATTGATACAACACATACATTTTCTTCATGTTTTGTTTCTCCTTTAAGCATGAATAAATTTTTCGTGATATTTTCTTCCTTCATTACTACAAGTGAACATCTCACAATCTTTATCATCTCATTTTCAATACGAGTTTTATATCTATGACTATCTATTTATCCCAATAACAATAAATTTTTTTTTCAAGTCAATCACATATCGTACCTCTTGAATGGTATGAATCATACCATCAAATATTTTATTTTTAATAGTACTCATACCAATAATTTTCAAAGTATGATAATCACCCATGTACACCGACCCACCTGAGATTGATTCATATTTGTGAAAGCAATCTCTCCGAGATGACATATGTCACTATGCTCCCGAGTCTAGCTATCATACATCACTAAACTATTTTTTACTTTCAAATATTATTGTTATCTCACTGTATAAAATATTACATTCATCATTGATGCTTGCAACATTTCCTTGTGTCTTAGATAACTCATCATCAATATTTCTTTTCTTAAACCAACAATCTCTTTTTAAGTGTATTTTCTTACCACGGTTATAACATTTAATATTTTTCTTACTTCGAATTTTGATCTACCATAATTCTGACTCCCACTGTGGCCATGCTCTATTGATCTTCATTGTATTATCCTCAAAGCATCTATTTATTGTGCATTTACATATCAATTTTCTTTATTTTTCTGTCTATTTTCTTCTTCTAAAATAGTAGAGACAATATTATTAAAAATTAAACTATCAGTCAATGCACCATTCGTTAGATTGATGACAAATTGATCATACGAATCAAGTAAATTCTGAAGTAAAATCTCAGCACCTTCAACTTTTTCTATCTTATGACCCAACATAATAAGTTAGGAAAATAAAGTATTTAATATGATCAGTTACCCTAATAGATTTCATCATTCGTAAAGTGTAAAATATTCTTTTTAAGAAGATCTTATTGTAAAATGATTTTGTTTTGTATAACCTTATAAGAGTATCCCAAATTTCTTTTACCGTATTCTTTTCTGCCATACTCGATAATACTTTATCAGCAAGTGTCAAATGCAGATCAGCTATTGCATTACTATCAATCTCATTCCACTTGTTATCAGGAATTCCTGCGAGTCTTTTTCTAATTACTTCTAAACAATTATCTTTCCTCAAAATTGTCTTAATTTTTATTTTCCACAAAAAAAAATTTATTTTCATAAAATTTTTCTATTTCAAATTTTAATATCATATTTCACTTTTACAGTGAACAGTAACCGAGAATAATAATAATAATTTGTATTATTACACTAAAAAAGTTTTCAGGTAAGTGAATGGGCACAATTACCCTCTTAAAAACCACAAACCTTGAGGATCTTATTGCCCTTTTGACAAAATTTTTTAAAAATGCATTAACTATAAAAGTTACTAACTAATCTCATCTGATATCACTATTATAAAATACAACTAAAACCGCAATAATTTGAAAGATAAAAAATTCAAAGCTAAAGCAATAAATTATATCATGAAATAAAATACATTAAAAAAAATAAAAAATTAAAAATACATGTGAATGAATTTCAAATGAATAGTATAAAGTCCTTTTATAAGAAAAATTTTTAAAATCTCCATAGATATTTTCGATGTGGGCAAGGTGATTTTCACCTACCTCTAATAAAATAACAATATCGCATCAGATCCATCTTATGCTCTTAGCAGGAACAAATTACAAATGGTGGTTGATAATGATGGAAATGGATTAACATACTTGTTTACGACCATTGTACATGCCATCCCATCCTTTCTTTTCCCCTTGCAAACCCCATAATCAATAGAAGTACCCATCTTCAACATTTGATTTATGTAACTCACACTCAGGGAAAAGCTTGCTCCCTGCACAAAAATTAAAATTAGAAACATCGCTTAGGATGCCGCCATGCCACATTCTAGTGAGCTAGAAGAATCATGGCGAACAGGAGAAGAGGAATCAACAGATGATACGGGATACCACATTGTCTCTGCGTACTGCACTGTTAAATAGCGCAAAAGCAGTTCCAGCTGATTCTCTTAGGTAATGGTGATGGGCATCACCAAACAAGAAGAGAGAGATACTGTTTTCGTCCAAACAACTAATCTTCCATATGCAATAGGACTGCCCAACAGAACTGGTCTTTGGGCTCCCTTTCTCAATCAGAACACCGACAGTTGCCCAGCATCCGGAGAGAGTATCGCCCATCAATAAATTCCTAGAAAGAAGAAGAGATATAAATCATCTTCAAGCAGATTCGACTCAAATCTGACGATTTGAATAGCTGGTAACTTAATCAAAGGTAGCGATTGTGGCCGAACTTAATAGTTGGAAGCCTCACAAAACGGATTTCGGAGAAACGCTCGCTCAACTCTGAACTGGTGACCAGCTGGTTCCTGTGATACAAAGCCTCGAGATGAAATTTTAGCTTAGATTTCCCTGGCGCGAACGCGTAAGAGAATTTCAGGTTTTCAAACGAGAAAGATGTACCGTATCCTTAAGCCCGAATATTTTTCGACACCGGATTCGTTGGAATTCTTTAATCTATCCATTTTTTCTGCTGCACGATGAACAGGTTTAGGCTCGAAATCCAAGCAATCCTGAACGACATCTCTAAACACTGAAAGATCCGACGGCTCTCTTGGCCCGCGCAAGCCTTCATCAGATAGATAACCTTCAAAATCAAGAACAAAATCGCCTGCATTAGATCTCTATATGAACCGACAGGTAGCTCGGCATCTTAGAACAATCGTGATATAGGAGGCCCTTCAGAAAATTAAGAGGATTCTACTACTTTCTGGTACGTCACCGGTTAAAAAAATTCATGCACAGGTGAAATTAAGCGGAATTGACGTAAAATATGACCATGGTGCGGACCTGTGGAAAATGAATTTGTGTTAGATGGAGAACCGGGAGGAGTTTCAGGAACATGATCTGGAAGAGATAAGAGAAGATCGAGGTCTTCTTTGTCGCTTGGCAACGACTTTTTTTTGCCGTTTTCCATGAAGCACGATCTCTGAAATCAAGTTGCAGAGTGCACACGTCTTTCTCACTTCTAATGCGTGGTGACGACTCTCTTCCCGCTTTTTGGCGGGAAAATCTGAAATTTTGAGCAACACCAAATCTAATAAAATGTGCATATCATAATATTAAAAAAAATTGTTATTGCAGGAATTAATAAGTAATATATTTACTAGTTTGTGATGAAAATGGGGTAGACATTTAAAAATTAATTGTATAATTTACAAACAAATTTTTGAATTTTTGTTTTTAGTTCATAATTTTATATGAATATGTATAAATCTTAGTTTATGACTCTAAATAAATTTTTAAAATTTTAAATTTTTTATTTTTAAAAAAATTATCAAATATACAATAAAATTATATATAATAGGCACGTACATTCATTCTGGTAGGTGAAGACTTAAGTTCTAATTCTTGCTCACATCACATCACCTATTTTATATTTTGGACGCTTTTATACATATATAAAATTAAGTCATCCTACTTTTTTGTAATGATTTTTTAATAAGTAAAAACAACACTGATAAAAACTATCTAGCTCTGGTCTAATTTCAGTCTATTACATATATTATATAATAAAAATAACATAAATTTCTATTTTATTTTTCTAAAATTAGAGGCAGCATCCTGGAATCTTCCTTCGTGCAATCTCATGCTCCGTTTATGCCATATATAATATAAAGTTGCAGCAAGAGCAACCTTTCTGATTGTGTTCCCTAGAGATGACAATGCATATTCTTTTCTCATGCGGGTAAAGATATCTGAGATTGAAATTTGAAATCAGCTCACCATATTCCACTTGTATTCCTGCCCAAATCTTAATTTCCTACTAAATGCTCTTAAAGAAATCACATTCAAAAAATAGATGTTCGTTTGTTTCTGTAAGACCATGAATTTGCAGATTGTGTTAATCAAATCACTGTAAAGTTGATCTTTTGTATATAGTTCCCCCAATTTAGCAATCCACAAGAAAATCACATGTTTTGGGATGTGATTTTTCATCAATATGAAATGATATAATGAGCTTGTATGAATCAGATGCAATCCTCCCATCTTCCCCCCTTTTTTTTAGGAGATTTTTGACTCGGGGGAATCCTACAGCTTTGGCAATCAGTATGTTTCTGGTCAAAGTTGTAGACTTCCAGAATTGATATTCCTCTTTATTCAATTGGCAGGATCATATATCTACTATGATAAGATAAGTGTGGTGAATTCATTGGATCCACAAAGTATTTTTTTTTATTTTTTTTGTTTATTATTTAGAGCATTTTGATGAATAATCCTTTAATTTGTTCCATGTTGCAAGATCCAACAGCCCAATACCATCTTGTTGTGTTGTGGTATCTACCAGGTTCCAAGTCACCTCAGGGTGATCTATGCCCAAAAGAGGGCTTCCCTAAAGAAATCTTCTGCAAACCCCTTCAATGAAAATCATTATTGAGGAGAGAAGGAGAAAGAGAACTAGTATCATTCTATTCATTGAATTACAGTACAAAGTAACTCAAGTCTTCCTACAATTGAGATGATTTTTTTGGCCCAATGATGGATTATCATTGTTATTTTTAATAATAGAGTAGAACAATGGGAAGTATTAAGTTTGATGGAAGAGAGGAGGACCCCCAAGAAGATCAAAGGCAAATAGCCTAAAGAAAACCCAAGATTTTTGATCTGATAATTTTAAGTGTCCCTCCAAAAAAAGATATTTGATTTGGAGAAATTAACCAATAAGCCTGGAGTTTTTACGAATTCTTTGATTGTAGTTATTATGATATTTGTTAAGCTAAAATCTCCATGGAAAAGATAATTAGGTCATCGAAATACATAATGTGAGAAATTTTCAAAGAATAGCAGCCTGGGTGAAAGGAGAACTCATCTATTTGTATTGTTTTGTGTAAGAGCCTTGAGAAGTACTCTATGCAAATTACAAATAAATACGGAAAGAGGGATCTCCTTATCACAATCATTTTTTTGCTTTTTAAAAGACCATGTAGTTGACCATTAATAGATATTGAGTAAAAAGTTGTTGAAATATATTCATATATTAACTATATGAATCTATTTGGAAAATTTAGGGCCTTCATTATTTCCTTCAAAAAACTCCATATCAATGAATCGAAAGCTTTTTGGAGTTCGATTTAAAAAATATATATCAAAGAGAGATTCTCTTCCTTGCATATCTTCTTATCAAGTTTTGGGCTAGTAAAAAATTATTAGATATCAATCTTCATTTAACATAAGTAGATCGAGGTGAATCTATAATGTCATGTAATAAAAGCTGTCATGTAATAAGTGCTATGTAAGCATAGTTTAATTGCCTAAGCATTTTTCCACTATGAAAAAATCATTACACTTCTTTTACTACATCAGCACCTGTGGTACCCATATGTGCATAAAGAATTCAACTATAAACTCACCCTGACTCAAAGATTTATTGTTTCCCATTTCAAAGAGAGACTTATTTAATTTTTTAAGGAAAAAGATAAGGAGAGCAAGTTTTTATGTTGATCTAAAAGCTTTCTCACATTTGCTATATTTATTCTCGAATATTTACTCTCTCACTAGATGAATCTAGGAGATTGGTGAAATAATTAAGGAATTCTTCACTAATCTCTTCCTTAGAAATAGTATGTTGTCCATCCTCCTTTACAATCAAAATTATTATATTCTTTTGAAATCTTGCATTCATAAGAGAGTGAAAAATATTTGTATATCTATTAATTTCTTTCAAATTGCTAATCTTTGGGTTTTTGCCTCAAGAAAAATAATTATGATTATATTAAATTATGTTGTCCATCCTTTTGGAGTGCATGCAATTCTTTCTTCATTAGCACCACTCTTGCACTTATATGGTCGTAATGTTAGTTTATTGATCTTTTTCATAGGATCTTTGAACATTTTGAATTTATTGACTAGTCTAAGAACATGTGAGAACATTTTATATGAGTACACTAGACTTTCTTCGCCACAAGCAAAAAGTCTAGGTGGGAAAGCCACTTGTTACAAAACTTGAATGACACTCTATGTCTTTTGATGTCATGTTTAGTAGACACAATTACTAGGCAATGATCCGCTATGATATGAGGAGAGAAAAATGAGAATGGTTATCTATACAAAGGTTTGCCCATTCATAGTTTATTAAGACTATATCAATCTTACACAAAACCTTCCCATTACTCCAAGTATGATAAGAGCTTGAGGAGTGAAGATCTTCTAGATTTAGTGAGGAACAATAGTTTATAAAGTCTGAGCATTCAGAGTTTGAAACTGACCTGCCTCCAATTTTATCAAATCTTGATAAATGTGAGTTAAAGTCTCTCATCACTATCCATGGAAAATCTTCAAATGATCCATCTGATATGAAGATTTCCCATTGTGACCTTCTAGTGACCATCGAGTGCAGGCTCATACACAAGATAAATTGAAAATTATTCATTTTTCTTATCTAAAACCGATAAAAAAAGTGTTGGCCATAGCGGGACATAACATTCACTTCTGAGGATTGTTCAAATCATAACAGAAGAATACAACCATTTTATGATATTCAAAGTTATCTAGATATTGAAATTTCTTGAATTTAGTTTTCATCAACTAGGCTAACTTCTAATTATTTAGTTCAGTTTCAATAATCCCAAATGCATCTATATGATGAGAGTTGACCAATTTTAGCACTTCTTTGTGTTTTATTAGGCAGTTAAAGCATCCTCTTATATTCCAGCTTTGAGATCTTTATTTTTGAAAAAATCAATTTTGTTACCTCCATATCAAATTACATAGTCATACTAGTGGACCTTCATACATGCATTATCACGAATCACATCGCATTGCTTTAATTTAAAATGTGCCTTTGAAAATCTCATATGTTTCAATTAGTTGTGAGATATTGGAAATGTAAGAGATTTCACCTGCAATGGCAAGAAAACCACAAGAAAAGTCCTATCGCATCCAGAAAACTTTGTCCAACTAGACTTGACAAAGTATCCACAACATAACTATTGTATATAATTTGTTTTGATTATCTATTTTTTATAAGCGAATATGTTTTTGTTTTAATATTTTCATGTAAGTACAGGAAAAAAAATATTAAGAGACTAGGAATGCATTAATAAGTAATAACACAATAACGAGGGTCCCGCTGACTGAGAAACTAGCCCGTCTGAGTGATCTGACCCACTCCGGCGAATTAAACAAAAAAACTATTATTAATATAAATTATTTTTATTTCTATTTTTTATCTGCTGTAATTTTGTGTGTGGAACTGTTCATCTCCATTTTTCTCCCCTCTGTGTGATTTTTCTTCGCGACTGTTTCTGCTCACAAATTGTAAGAACATTCTATTTTTGGTTATAATTTGTAAATTCATAAGTATTTTTCTGGTGAATGTAGCTAGTTATGTTGAACGACTAGTGAACCACGTTATTTATGTTTTTAGTTGTGATTTTGATTCTGCCGTGGTTTTGTTGGATTGTGGTTGTGGATACATATATCGTTTGCTGTCTTTTTTGTTGTTTTCTTCTTCTGAATCTCTAAAAGCATGATCGTCTGAAGCAAAATTGCCTACCAATAACTATATGACCATGATATACATGTCATACATCCATTCTTCAAGGCACCCCTAACTCTTTCCAAAGCTCCCTTATTCTTGTCTTGTGGGTATGCCCAAACGATATTTTTATGGTAGCCTTCAAAACTTCATACTGTACAGAAACTCCACACATTAATTAACAAAATATAAAAAACACATATTCTGAGTTGAGAATGAGTTGAGGTCTCCTATCTAATCTTCATCCAAGGCCATACTGAGATGGTCCCTATGTTGTTTGTCTTGGTAATGAACTCCTTCCTTTTCCTCCAAGTTTTAACAAGGGTAAAACTTCATATTTCTCTAGTTGGAGCTACTTTGTTTGCTCTCTCTTCTTGCTAGGCTAGCGGCATTGGATTGCTCTCTATCACCTCTTATCTTATAGATATTAGTTTCCCTTCTTCTTTAGGAGAGTCTTTTGAGGAATCTCCTAAGTGTGTGCCTTCATTTTCAGCCAGTTGTGAGCTTCTCATGAGGAGCTACTTGTGCTGGCACATAGAGGAGAGTAAGTATCATCCTCTGAATTTCCTTTTCCATTCTTTCTTTGATAATTATGAATAATATTACCAAATATAGAGTAATGCTAGCAATAAGTGGGGATTTGTCCATAAATAAATGCTAGCACATATAACCATCTTGGAAATTTAGGACTGTTTTATTCGGCAAATCTTTATCTAAGTCCACTTCTGTTAAGACCCAAGCATATACAAGTTTCTTTTGTACTCATGATAATCCTATGTATAATGTCATGCGATTTATTTTATTTTCTATTTATCACTTTATTATTTTAAAAATTTGTACTTTATATTATTATTTTGGGTCTTATCTTCATAACAATAGTATAAGAGACAGTAATTAGAATAGTAATTTGGGTAGCTAGTATATGTTAAAAAAGTTTTGTCAAACATATGATAAGAAATTAAGGTAAATAGTTTTTAAGAGAATTTCAATCTACTATAATCATTTCATGCACCTAAAAATATTTTAAGTATATTTAATAAAAATAGTTATTATTATTCTTATGTACTATTTGCTGTAAAAGTAAATCAAATGATAAAAAAAAGTGAAATATAAATTTTTGATGAGTGTAATTTCAAGCTATGGAAAATTAAGATGAAAATCATCTTGAAAAGAAAAAATTACCTAAGAGTGATTGGCAAAAATCTAGAAAAATATTAAAGATAAAAAATATAATTAAATGAGTTATGATGTTGTTGTAAGTTTGTATTTGATGGTGATAAATAATATATATTATTAAATATATTTGAATTATAATTGGCAATAAAAATTTGAGATATTTTATAAAATATGTATGAGTAAAGTCCATGCATAATAAAATCTTTTTTAAAAGAAAGTTATATCACTTCAAATGATAAAAGTTTTTTAATATTGGAATACAATAATACTCTTAATATATTATTTTCTCAACTATCATTTATGGAACATAGCATAAAAAAGAAGTAATATGTTGAACTTTATCTCCAAAATGTGTCTTTAAATAATTAATTTCTAGCATTCATATGATCACCTCATAATAAATATGGACAATTATGTTTTGATAACAAAGTTAGTCTTTAATGATCTTGTGACTATTATACTTGAGAAAGAAAGCATGCATAAAAATAAGAAAGATTGTATATCATACTCTCTGCAAACTAAGTGTTTAGATGAGGAATATAAAGAAAAGAGTATTGGCTATAAAGAATAGAGTATCAGCTATAAATGAGGGATAAAAAAATATTAGAAAAAATAGTATGAATCACCAAACACTCAGGGTTATTTGCCAAAAACTAAGATGATGATAAAATTTTATATCATAATATGATAATAGTTACCAAAAACAAAACAAAAAAATTTGCTAATGTCATGGATAATATAATATTTGATTTTATGTAGAGAATGGTTACACTAATGTGAACCTAACTCAAATGGATCCATGTTCAATAGAGATTATAATACCTTTAAAATCATTGGCATTAGTATACTCAAAATTAAGATGCATGATCACATAGTATTTGATGATCTTAGATAATGGTGGGTGTAAAATTCTTGTTCAAATGAGATGATATCCTAAACTTCACAACATATCAAAATGATACTTGAAGATTCTCGTAGTACAAAAGCTTTGAGGACTTAAAAAGATCTTCTTACCCTTTTGTGAGCATAGATTAACGCTTAATACTTTTAATACTAAATTAAGGCTATGTTGGAATTGATTCAATCTGATATTTTGGAATCATCAATTTTATTCTTAGAAGACACCATATAATTTAGATCTTTTTTTTGATGATTACTTCAATGAATGTTGGGTGTATCCAATCAAAAGAAATATAATTATGTTTCTAGTTTTCAAAATTTGAAAACTAGAAACATCTTAAATTTGAAAAGAATATCAACTGTTTAAGGAAACAGAAAAATGGGCATTATACTATAATAAATTTTGAGAAGTTCTATTAATAAGAAGGTATTAAGAAGTATTACACAATAGCATATACTCCACAATATATTAAATTAGTATATACAACATATGAATATAACACTTTTAGAATTAACAAATATCATGTCATGAACTATGAGGGGTGACCCACTGAAAGTGATTTAGTTGATTATTCCCAATTAGATTTCTTTGGAATTCTTGTGTATGTTATCTATAATATCAAAGAAATATCAAAATTAGATTCAAAATCTATAAAATATATATTCTTGGGATATGTTGATGGAATAAAAGACAAAGATAGCAAATGAACCATGGTATGGCCCATATAAAATCAGTCTTGATATGTTCTGGCATGGCTAAATTCATGTATGGAACATGCACATGCTAGCACATTTCTAGTGGTCCTAGTGATGTGTGTATTTAGAGAAGTTTGATGTATAAACATTGTTTCTTCATGAAAAACTTGAAGAAGAAATATATATATTCCAATCATGCAGTTTCGAAGAATAAGGAAGAGAGATTTTAGTTTGATATTATGATTTCATTATCTTGTTGCATTTAGACACCATATTGGTAGCAAACCCTAGCAAAGATCATGCCCAAGAGTCAATTTTATGTTTGACGAGATAATCTGATACAAAAGATATGGGTTAGACAAACATGATTCAAGAAATAAAAATTTATTAAGATAGAGATAATAGGAAGATTTGACTTTTACAAAACCATTATACACAAAAAGTCTTATAGTGCATAAATATACAAGATTATAAGCCAATTTCTACTTATTGGTTTATTAATTTCAAGTTTTCTATCATTACGAGTCATGGTAATGAAGCAGATAATATAGAAATATCTCGAATATCATATATGTTAGTTGTGAGAAGGGCTCTATAGTAACTATTTGAAGGATATGGACAAAAAAAATTTATAGCTATATAAGCTAGTAAAGAGGTAATATTATTATAAATATTGTTGGAATTGCTTAGAGATGAACAATATAAGATTTAATTATTTCTTGATTGGTAGAGCGCGTTACACTTAACAAAGTGTCTAACATTTTTCTCAAGAATAAAATATTCTAGAATATAATATTACTTTGTATGAGAAATGATAGAATAAGGATGTATTGATGCTCTATTAGCATATAAAAAAATGTGTGGTTCGTGATATGGCAAGACTTATAATGTGTTGGAAGAATATGGTAAGATAATCTCTACTTAATGGCCAGATGTCCCACTTTGTATTTTAAGCACTTTTATGCACATGTAATAGGGCCCTCCCCCATCTTGTTATCATCATAATCCTAAATGTCAATGGTTTGATTTTTTTTTTTTTTTCTATTTTTTTATTTTGTTAGATTAGAGTTTTATAATTCAAATCAGTATAAATTTTATTTTCATGATGCACTCATACACACCAATTGTATATATATATATACCACAAGAACCGTGGAGAGATCAAACAACGCATTTCTTATGATATTTTACAACCACAAAATTAAATACACACAACACTCAAACCCCACCAAAAATAAAAATTATATTATGCCCCCAAAAATCCAAAATTTCAAAAGAATAGACACACTATCAAAACCAAATAATAATAGAAAAAAAACACCAATAGTTCAGAGTTCAAAATCAAATACACATTTGAGTTTTAAAACTCAAAAAATAATAAAATGAAATTACTTAGAATTTTATGTATTTTTTTCTTAGTATATAATTTGTTTTGTTATCTATTTAACCATTTGTTTTCTCGTTTCTTTGTTTTAATTAAAGGTGCAGGTACTGATATATTGAGAGATTAGTCACGTGATACTGAAAAAATAATGGGAGTCTCATTGCACGGTTAGCAGACTAGAGAAATTTTTGAAGCATAACCTGATCCACTATGTTGATCCGACTCATTCCATTTATAAAACCCTATTTATTTTTTTAATATATTCATTATATGCATAATTTGTTTAGCAAACTCAGTTCTTCATCTCTCTCTCTCTTTGATTTTGTCCTATAATATTTAGTTATTAATCTGTAAGCATTAAGTATTTTTTTGGTGGACGTAGTTAGTCATGGTGAACGACTAACAAACCATATTAAAACTGATGTTTGATTATTATGGTGTGCATTATTTATATTTCTGCGCAATCCAATAGTTTTACATAATCACCATCGAGAGACAATAAATTCTAACATTTTTCTAATAGAATTCCTTCATGAACTTGTACACATTCTTTTCCATTATCCTTATTCATTCCAATGAAAAATGCCAAGCAATCATATATATTTTTGTGTGCTTCACAACCAAGCACACCCATGAATAATAATGACAACAACTAATAGAAGAAAATCATATTAAGCACATAGTCAATAAATCACACCCAAATAAAATCAGAATCATGCAAGTCAAAGAAATGATATTTATTTGTTCAATTATAAGTTTATCTTTTGGTTCGTAATATTAGTGCATAAAAACTAGAGGGAGCAAGAAAAAAAAGAGCCTACATGTTAGGTTTTTGTTTCCGTTTATTTTTTTCATAATAGATGAGTTGCAATGTGAGAGATGGGGATGAGAAATTTCCCTACTTTCATCTCGAATTTTTTCATAAAACATAGTGTTCTTTCTCTCTCTCACTCGCTCACTCACTCTCTCTCTCACTTTCCCACCCTTATCTTTTTTATTTGCAACACCATACTTTCCAACAAACTATCTCATCTTATTTCTTTTGTTTTATCTTATTCTGTCAATCATCATGGGTAAAATTGGGTTTATTTAACATTTGTATTAATTTTTTATTTAATAAAAACTACAATATATCATGGGTTTTAATTCTAGAGTGACTTTCTCTAGTTGATTCATTGTTGTTATTGTTATTTAATATTTTTTAATATTTTCTTTTATTTTGTAAATCTATTAACATGTCATATTAGAGGTAAAAATTGGATTTCTAATTTTTGATGCAACAAAACATAATTATTTTATGATTTTATGTATTTTTCAAATTAGAAAAAAAATTCATTTTTAAGTTATTTTGTTTTTGATACACAAACATGAAATCCCACTGTGGGAATATTGAACACTGTCATAGAGTTTGAATAGAGAGAACAAACTAGACTGAGAGATTTATTTTATTCATTTAACCCACACTACTTCATAAATAACTAGTATAAATAAATAAATAAATATATATATATATATATATATGTACATGATGAAGGAATGTTCCAGAAGAGTATATCAACATAACAAATTTGGTTTAGAGCATACCAAACTTGGATGCTTTTGGCTCCTTCTAGAATAATCACATATTCTATAGCCCTCCCTCAAGTTAGGGTTGGTGAAGGATCGAACAATCCTAACTTGAAACATAGAAAACAAAACTAAGGAGTAGACAAAGCCTTGGTAAATAAATATAAAATATGCCACTCGAAGACGTGAAGAAATATGTTGAGGGCAAACGAAACCAAGCTTAAATTGATCACAAACAAAGTGGTAATCTATATCCAAGTTCTAGTGCGCTCATGAATAACGGGGTTAGCAACAATATGGAGGGCTACTTGATTATCACACCAGAGAGGTATAGGAAGAGTAACAGTGATATCAAAATCACGAAGTATATACGATATCCATAAGAGCTCACAAACAGTGGAAGCAAGGCTCAGATCTTCAGCTTCAGCCAAGGAGCGAGATATAGTGGTTTGCTTCTTAGTTTTCCAAGAGACAAGTGTCTGACCAAGGAAGATACAATATTCCATAAGAAAATGTCTAGACTCAGAGCAAGTGACCCAATCAACATCATGGTAAGATGATAAATATATATCATTATTGCTGGATATAAAAAAACCAATAATTGGAGAATGCTTGAGATACGAAGTAGATAAAGAGTTGCATCCCAATGGGTTTCCTATGGAGCAGAAACATGTTGGCTGAGTTGCTGGAGAACAAATATGATATCGGGACGTGTCATTGTAACATATAAAAGGCATCCAATAAGGCATCGATAACGATAAGGCTCGCCCATGAAAGGAGAATTAGTAGAGAATCTGTGACCTCTTTGTATTGGAGTAGAGGCAATCTTTGCATGCAGGAGGCCAACATCAGTAAGAATATCCAGCACATATTTGCGTTGGTGTAGAACAAGCCTTTAGGACCGTGGGCAATCTCTAGGCCCAAAAAATATTTAGCGTAGCCAAGGTCTTTGATGCTAAAAACTGAATGAAGAAATTGTTTAACCTATAATATGTCATCCTCATTGGTGCTAGTGATGAGCACATCATCAACATAAACTAGCAGTACCAAAAATAAGTTATAAGAATGCTTTATGAAGAGGCAATGATCATGTGCAGATTGAGTAAAACCAAATTGAGTAAGTTTGGAACAAAATTCCAAATTCTATTGGCGTAAGGCTTGTTTTAAGCCATAGAGAGATCGCCATAAATGACACACTTGATCAGGGGCAACTTTATAGTAGCCATCAAGAGGAAGCATGTAGACTTCTTCAAAAAGATGATCATGAAGAAAAGCATTGTTGATATCCAATTGATGAATAGGCCAAGCTTTGGTAGTAGCAATGGCGAAGAATAATTGCATGATATCAAGTTTAGACACAAGAGAGAATCGATCATTATAATCAATACCCTCAATTTGATGGTAGCCTTAGGCTACTAGCCGTGCTTTAAATCTATCAACAGTACCATCAGGGTGAAGTTTAGTTTTGTATAACATTTAAAGCCAATTGGAGACTTACCAGGAGAAAGATAAGTAAGATCCCAAGTGTGATTTTGGTCTAGGACATTAAGTTCGCAGTCTCCATAGCCTATAACCAGCGGGTGTCTTGAGAAGCCTACTTATATGAAGTAGGTTCAGAAATGGAGGAGATGTTTGCCGAAAAGGAAACATTAGATGGCTCAAAGATGGGATGAAAAGAAGAAGAAACATGAGCTTGAAACTAAACACCCATAGAATGGAAAGTAACTGGAGTGGAAGTAAAATTGACATCATGCCAAGCCAATGTGGTGTGGAGGTGGGTACTGCATCATGGAGCTATGGATTGAGTGGGGCGGAAGAGTGGTTGAGGAAGAATAGGTGGAGCAGATGGAGTAGACAAAATAAGTGGAGCAGATGGGATAGGAATAATAAGTGTAGGGTGGGAAGAAGTCAAAGGAGAGGTTGGATTGTCAAAGAAGGGTGGTTGAAGGAGAGGTGTAAGAATTGAATGTGATGGTGTCTCTTGAAAAGGAAAAATGTGCTCATGGAACTTAACATCCACAAAGACAAATATATTATGAATGGAGAGATCATAAAGCTTAAAGGCCTTTTGGCCAGGGGAAAGACCAAGGAAAATGCAGCGGGTGGCAAGATGGCTGAATTTATCCCTATAAGGTGTGATGGTCGCAAAACAGAGAAAACCAAAGACCTTAAGTAGATCATAGGTTGGGAGTTTTTGATATAAATGTTTAAAAAGGGTTTTCCAAGAAAGAAGAGAAGAATGTAGTCAATTGATAATTGAGGTAGCTATGAGAATGGCATGACCCCAAAATAGACTCATAAGTGAAGCTTGGAACATTAAGGAATAGGTTGTGTTAAGGAGGTGACAGTGTTTGTGTTCAACAATGCCATTTTGCTAAAGAGTATAAGGACAGCTACATTGGTGAATGATGCCATACGAATGAAGAAGTGTTTTAAAACGAATGCTAAGGAATTCACCACCATTGTCACTGCGAATAGTCTTAATGTAGGTTTTAAATTGAATTGGAACCATGGTTAGAAATATAGAGAATATGTGAAATATATCAGTCTTATGATGCAGAATAAAGGTCCAAATGGTGTGTCTAAAGTCATCCACAATAATAATAAAAAACCATGCACCAGTTAAAGATGGAATTTTATAAGGGCCCCAAATATCAATGTGTAAAATATCAAAACAATTTGACATATGAATAGTGCTTACAAAAAATGGTAGCCTAGATTACTTGACCAAAGGACATACATAACAAGGAGGTGATTGTACAAGAATATTTGTACAAACATATAAGTGTTGAATTGTCCTATAGGAAGCATGACCTAAACATTTATGCCAAAGAAATGATATACCATTAGTTTTAGCATTATTACAAGCAGGTAAAAAAGTTATAGTAGAGTCAATCTGAAAGCTTGATTGATCAAGAACGTAGAGATGGTTGACAAGCTAGACCATGGCTACTAAGTGCTCAGTCTTCAGGTCCTGTAAAATGCAATTGTTAGAATAAAATTTGAAAATAAAATTGGATGTAATAGCTAGTTTTGGAACTGAAAGGAGATTAAATTAGAAAATGGGGATGTAAAGAACATTATGGAGTTCAAGAGTAAGTCTGATGACCACAGTGCTGCTGTACTGAATTGAGATTTGAGAACCATTAGGTAAAGATACATGCATAGGACTAGTCACAATTGTAGGGTTGACAAGTAAAGAAAAATCTGAGCACATATGAGTGGATGCTCATGTATCCACTATCCAAGCCCCAATATTAGAGGAATCCTAAGTGGTACAAAGAATATAAAGTTATGATACCATGAACACTGCCATAGAGTTTGAACAGAGAGAACAAAACTATACTAAAAGATTTATTTTATTAATTTAACCCACACTACTTCATAAATAATTGGTACAAATAAATAAATAAACACACACACACACACACACACACAATGAAGGAATATTCCAGAAGAGTATATAAACCTAACAAATTTAGTTTATAGCATAACAAACTTGGATACTTCTGGCTCCTTTTATAATAATCACATATTCTACAAATATTATACATAAATTTAAACATTAAATTAAACTAATTAGAATTAAACCAAATTTAATTTAAACTTAAATTTAATATAAATTATATAATTAGTTAATTGAATTAGTTTGACTAACACGATCTATTTAATTAATTTGAATAGATCCCACAATATATTCACCAATCCAAGTTGGTAGATAGGTGAAACTAATTGATAGTATAATTTTAATATATAAATATCATAAAAAAAATTCAATTCCTCATGTAAACCCTAAAACTAATTATCATTACTTGCTCGAGAAAAATTTTAAAAAAATTAATTTTTCTAGAAGAATTATTTGAGAATAGTATTATTTGAGAATAGTATTAATTAATCTTCATGAGCACTTAAAGTAAAAGTATTCAATATTACCTCTAATACATAGCTCCCTCTTGATTTAGCTCATCTATTGAAGTGGTTGAAGTAAATATATTCACAAAATAAAAAACACTTCCAAGAATCATGCTTATCATAGAATAATCACCTAACTTAACTAGATTGACAATTCATGATCTCTTCAAATAAGGCGGTAAATATGATATAACTTTATGTCTTTTCTTAGTCGAATGAGGTGCCCACCTATTGTCAAATATCATTGAGATAATATGCAGGGACTAATTTCTTATATAAAGCTAATTTTCACACATATATATTTATATCTATGCTAGCTAAAATTCTAATAGTTTTTCTTGTAAATCACTTAAACGATTCAAACAAACTCTATTTTGGATAACATACATGAAATATATACCTATTTATCACTCATAATTACTAGTAACCTTTTGACTAATTTATGTCGGTACTCAATGAATCTCCCAACAAAATTGTCACTAATCAACATTCACACTGATAATAAGTTCATCCAAATATCTAGGATTAATGATATTTCTCAGAACCAATTACTAACCAATATTCTTCAGTATGCATACATCCTCAATTCCTGAAATCCTCAATATATTGTCATTGCATATCCTAACTGTGCTATAGTCATCAAGCATATATATTATAAACCAAATAGGATTTATATTGACAAGTGATAATGAATTTCTTTTTGCAAAGTACTTATCCAATCCAAATAAACTCTATCTTTGATAATATACATGAAATATACCTATTCACTACTCACCCTTTTAACAATTTCTATTGGTCATCAATGAATCTTCCAATATGACTGGCACTGATCAACATTCACATGGATAATAATTTCATTCAAATAATTGGGACACATATGGAGCCTCTTGAAACAACTAGTATCCAATTCTCTTGACCATACATACATCCTTGAAGCCTAAAATATATGTTGTAAACCAATTAGAATTTTGTCATGAAAGGTGCTTCCCTAATTAGCCACCTAGTCATTCTCTCAACTCACTTTATTTTACAAGGCAACATCATTATCAGGGCAATGTCGCCCTCTATGGAAAAGGCACTTGCCTACCTTATGGTGTCATCTTTTCTCATATGCACCTTTTGGAGTGTATCTCATATTGGATAGTCATCGTTGAAGTATCATATTTTATCATAATAGTATAACCTCATTGTAGATTTACTCATGGATTTCTCCCTACAATGATACTTTCATCCCTCTTCTGGTGAATGTCGAATGGTAGTTCAACTTCTCCTCTAATTCTCCCCTGAAATGAAAACATCTAGAGAAATATCTTTTTTTCCTCTATCTCGCTACCTTATTTACAAGATTATTAGTAATGATAATTTAAATAAAGTTATCTATGATTTTCATGAAGTGAGATTAGAAATAAAGATGCATGGAGCCAGTCAACTAAGATAATCTTCATAGATGTCGACTAGTTTCTCAGTTGACATCTCAGCTCCAACCTAATATTTCATGTTAATTAAACAACAAATTAATATCATTATGTTCATTCATATATTGCCTCATCCTTTTTCTATATGACATCCATTTTTATTATTATAAAAATATGTTGAAAAGTACTTAATAGATTAACCCAACCCATTACTGAATCATGATAGTTACCTTGTAATTCACTTTTGCTTAGTTTTTTTTATCCATTCGGTCCGTTTTTGGTTCTCATTCAACCTTTTCAAATAAATCTTTACCACTAAAAAATTTGGTGTTTATATTTTCTATATCAAATAATTAGATGGTGTCACATTAATCATAATGACTGAATTATTTCTTTCATCCCGAAGATCCAAATAGTCTTTAACCAAACAAAATTTATAACCACCAAAATTAATTAACCATTTTGAAATAATTGTTAAGTATCAAAGAGACTCTCATGCTACTTATTAGGGAAAATCATAAATTGAATAACAAAAATCTAGCATTAGAATATTTCTCATTCCCACAAAAATCTTTGTTAATTAAGTATGATAATTCCAATCAAATCATATAAATTTTATATTTTTTCGAAAACTTACCAAATACATATTAGAATTATATATAGTAAGCCAATACATATATCACTATTATATACACACCTGACACCCACATACATACATGGGAAAAAATCATGGAGAGATCAACCGACATAATATATATTTACATTGTTTTAGCAACCACTAAATTAAATGTACTTCACACAAAATATTAAAATTTTACCAAAAATAGAAACTATATTATACCAACAAAAAATATACAAATCCAACATAATATACACTACCAAAACTACACAATACTAGAAATAAAAACAACTCAAATTCCAAAGTTTGAATTCAAATACTTCATTTTTAATATTCTTAAAATAATTTAAATACTTGGAATGAATTAGAAAAAGAAATATATAATTCACATGCTTTAGAAGATGTCTGAAATTAAAAAAAAATATATATCTTATGATCAAAATAAAATCATTACTAAATAGATTCTAAAAATAATTGAAAATATTTGGGTGAGAATCCAAGATGTTCAATGAATTTGTTATCACAAATGGAAAATATGACCCTCTTTGATTTTTTTTTCTCTAGAGAATTAGTAAATAAGAATCTCACAATAATTAGAAAATAAATTATTCTCAATAGTGATGATATTTGTGTGAATAAATTTACCTTTAACATCAAATTTAAACAAGTATAAGTAATGAGCAATAAATTTTAATTATTACTGCCTTTGCACGTGAGGATAGTTCTCCATTGAATTTATGGAAGTAAATAATTATATTCCTAGCTACTAATTCTATGATTTACTAGAGCAAACAAATATCCATTGTATGTTTTCATTGACAACTTTTTTGTAACACATGAATTTATCTTTTTCACTAATTTCAAATATTTCATGAAAATTTCAAAGAAAAACTCAAAGAAAAACATCTTTTTAACATGTAAAAAAAGTTCATTGGTTCATATATAAGGGTAGATTGTATATATTTTAAATATCCTATGGGTCTATAAACGATTGAGTAAATGTGACTTATATATTTGGAGTTTAATAATTGAAGTAGAAAATTCAATACTTATAATTAAGGGAAAGATTGAACAATTTTATGCATATGTCCAATTGCAATAAACCATACCAAAAGAGATGCCAGAGATAATTATAAATAGATAAATAAATAAATGTTCGGCGTGGTGTGGTGTGGTGTGTGTGTGTGTGTGTGTGTGTGTCAAATTGAGCTAAATAATTTTTGAAAATCATTTGCTTTACCTTTTATCCTAAAAAATTATAAATAGATAAAAAAAATCAAATGATAATAGATGAAGTTAGAGAACAAGAGAGATGCCAGAGATAATTATAACTTATAATGATAAAAAAGAACAAAATGAAAATGTAGACTTCAAATAGAGTAGCACTACCCAACCCACCCCAAAAGAATTTTTAGTAAATGTTAGAGATAAAAAATCTACATTCTATTGCAGTTTTGTGGAAAAATCCCTTCTCATGAATTTTATCTCTATTATTTTATGGTTTTTTTTTTTTGTAAATTTAGTTTCATTTACCATCTATTACATTATTAATATGGAAGAGATTTTTAAATCAAGTATTTAAGAAAATTAGCCAACATATAAATTGAGTTGATTGAAGGAAAGATAAAGCATCTCTCATTGTCTACTTCCTTGGAATTGAAACCCAGACCCTCTATGATTAAATCTAATTATTGAGCAGCTTCATTTTTTATCTTGATGATCTAATAACTTCCACCTTCCTTGATTGCGAATAATTGCAAACATGATGAGTACCTTCTCACCATGGAACATAATTAGGATACATATTGAACTATGCACAAAAAATAATACCAATGCTCATGAGTTTCTCTGTGAGATGAATAGTACACAAGAACTTCTCCAAGTGTAAACTCTAACATAAATATGTGACCCATGTAAGAATAATAAAAATGTTTCTGGCACTCCCCCAACTATTCTACCTACTAAGTCATTAGATACAAATATGGTCATAACTAGTGGCAATCACAAAGCTCCATGGAACAACCATTTCACATGTAAAAAAATTAATGTTTAGTGGCAATAAATTATCTTATTTTCCATGTTTTGTGTTAAGAATCATATCATGTTTGTGGATGGAGACTTTAATCATAGTAAAAAAAATTAAGGGATTAAATCTTTGTTAGATATTGTCTCACAACACCCCTGGTAGATTCTTCTTGAGAAATTTACTGATGAACACTAGAAAGTTCTAATTTCAATTATCCATCATTGTAGCGGCTATATTTTTATTAGGGTTTCAAGAAAACATCTAACACATGAAAATTTTATAGGAAGTGAAGATATTCATTGTCTTTAAAAATTTTTTTAAGAGAAATTATAAATGTATAAAAATCTTAGGACCATTCAAAACAATAAAAAAATATAGCGAGAGAAATTAGTCAATAGCATAATATAAAACATGCTTTTTGAGTGTTGATTGTACCACAAATATGTGAATGCTATATTTTTTGCTTTGCAAGTCACAAGTGAGTCCAAATGTAGAGAGAACAAAAATACTCTATTAGTTTTTTTAAAAATGTAGCAACCATCAACAAGTAATAATAATTATAATAAAAAAATCACAATACTATTAGTTCAATAAGCGGTAACAATGACAAGATCGAGGAAGTTAAAAACTACAATAATACATGAGAAGACAACAACAATACAACAAGTTAAAAATCACAACAATGCAGGAGAGACTATAACATTATAATAAGTTATAAACCACAACGATTCAAAACAAGATAGCAAATAATACAGTAAGTTAACAACCAAAAGAATATAGAGACGACATGATTAGATGGAGATATGGTTGAAGAGCACAATCCCTAACTAATCTAGTTTTCATCTTTTCCAAGAGAGATAGAGAGTACGTGAGTGAGAGAGTGAGTGAGTGAGTGTGTGTGTGTCTTGTGATGTGTTTTCTTCATGTTCTCTCTCCCACACACCACTTTTTTTTTTCTTTTTCTCCATGCATATCTCATATATATTCATAATAGTGCACATGTTTTCCATGTTTTTCTTTTTCTATAATTTAATAAAATGTTGCTTCCAATTTACAATAGCACGTATAATATAAAAAATATTTTCATATTATATGTGGTTAGGGTTAGAGATCTCTTGCACACATAATGCAAGTAGTAACATACTCTTAGAAAAACTAAAATAAATTGAACCGGTTGAACTGCTTTGAATTGATTTGCCAACCTAGGGCATACATAATATTTTTTGGTTTCATGAGAACAAAATAGAAATAAGTAAATTTTCTATATAAATTCAATTGTTCATTTTCCCCAATCTTTTATGAAATCTAAATAAATTAAATTAAATGGTGGACTTCATATAAATGCATGTCCACAAAATAAATTAATGGTATGCTTAAATAAAATTGCTTATGCTAGAGTTTAATGAAAATTGATTTAGATAAGGATCTCCCTGCTTTGATATTACATGAATTTTCGACTTTATAGGAAAGATTTCTTTGGCATTGTCAAAATTGTCATGAACACATAACTATTCATCAAATTGTTCCTCTACTTTAAACATCATGACTCTTCTATCTTCGTAAGACTCAAAAGATGTGTTGGAATTGTTTTATACTAAAAGGTATTTTTTCAGTTGTTTTTCTTTTAAAATGATTGTATCATTTTCTTATTTTATTGAATAAATTTGCAAAGAGTTGAATTTGTGAAAATGCATATATCCTTTATTCTACATAATAGATGATTTGGTGCACAGAATTTTCTTATGCACTAAAGATTGAATCACTAATTCTTGTAGATAATAAGTTTTTTTTGCTCACAATCTAGATAGAAGTAGACAATCTATCGGTAAGATTAATAGCATGAGATTTTAATAGGTCGATATTAATTAAAAAGAATGTTAAAAGTTCTAACTTCTAGTGATAGTTTACTTATGTATATTAAGTGGGACTACCTCACCACCATGGTGTAATTATTTTATACTGACATATAAAATAAAATACACTATTATTATAAATAGTATTATTTTTATTCTTGAAGTAATTAATATTCATGTATACTTTATAAAAGTTTTTTGATTAGTAAACTGTATGATTTAGAAATAGATTTATAAACTAAATGAATTAGATATCTTTATTAAGTATGTGATAAATATTAATTGTTGGTGGAATTCATGATCTGTTAGAAGAATTGTTGATAACTCATTAAGGAAACTTATAAGTTTTAATATTGTCAAACCTTGCAAATTGATTTTGATTTGACATTTTAAATAAATTAAATAGAAAGTCTCAGGAAAATAATTAGATATTGATTGAATTTTATTATCAATGATTTAATTTAATCAATGAATATCTATAATCTTAACATGACAAGTTTAATAAGTACTAAATAATAAAGATATATTATTTTAAATAATTTAGGGAGTGCAATTATAATTTTGTAGTGATATTTAAAAAAAATAGCACGAATCGTGCTACACCACAATAGCATCATCTTCTTCGTCAAGGCTGGATCAAAGACATGCATAAGACAACTTTGTCGAATGACATACTCCATGTTATTGTATGTTGTTCTTATTAAAACAATAATAATTCTAAATAAAAGCAAACAATCACATCCTACACATATTATCGTGAGAAAGGAATTTTGAAATCCTTGGTTTCCCAATAATGATATCATAGGGATAATGATAATATCGTGCTTGGTCATATTGTCGTCAACTAGGCTGAGCAGCATACAATTTGGAATTGTGCCTAGTCATGGACCATGTCGCCCAATAGCATGGCTAATGCCATGCAAGGCCAGGGTGAGTCATGCCACATGTCTGGCCAGGCATGGGGCATGTGCCTAACCTAGTGACATAGTTTAATGGCTTAGGGACTCGAGACCGGCTATGAGTCCTTGACCGAATGCGATTGGACATCCACGTAAGTCGGCTATCCATTGTGTTTTTACAAAATGAGCTTCTAACATGGATGGTCCAGCACGATCCAGCATGACATAGTGGCTTGACCTTGCCACACTCACACGGGTCATGCCTGCATGGCACGATCCATTTGACATCTCTATGCGTGAATAGATTAGGTTTTAATAATTTAGATGTGAAAGTATAAAGGCCTTGATTAAACAAAGGCATTCTAACTTTTGCTGACCAAACTAAATAGCCTAGTTATATGATTATTGATTATGAATTTAAGTGGTTACTTGTTTGGGATCCATTTCATTTATATTTTGTGCTTGTTAATAAATGATTTTTTGCTTGAGAGTGTACTTTTTTTTATGTTTTTGTACATCATTTAAGCATTTTATAACTATGATGGTTGTCGCAGGCAACTATGCTAAGGGTTAAAAAAAAACCCCTAATAGAAAACACATATGAATTGAAATCCTACACACATTTAAATAGCTGATGACAATTCTCTCTTTCATCTTCAATTCTAGACATTACTCTTGGGACTATATTAACTACACACACACACATATACATATATACTTTTTGAAAATAATTTACAATTATAATAATATTAGATACTTATACATCATATAAAATGTGCAATGACTAAAATTCATTTAAAACATAAATGTCAAATAAGTTACTACAAGTTAATAACTACTCAAACTTAGACATATGCTGTATCCATAAATAATCTTATATTAATTATTAGGTCATATCAAAGAATTTCAAATACCAATAATATTGTATCGAAACTTAATATGATGCCAAAATTACTATGGTTATTTATTAGAGCATCTCCAATTACACTTAACAAAATAACTACTCAAAATATATTTAAAAATTAAATTCACTATTTTAGCTATCATTTTTTTAGAATACACTCCAACCACACTCTCTATTTGCACCTATCTTCTAATATTTTTTAAAAAGTCAAAACATATATATATATATATATATATAAAGGGAGAGAGAAAATTTAGAGAGCTCAAATGGCTCTCCACATTTGTTAATCCATTTGAGTAAACTAGAAAATAGAGAATGAAATAGAGAGTGTGTTGGAAATGAATTTATTGTGTTTGGATAGCTAAAATAGCTAAAAAAAATAGAGAGTGGGTCGGAGATGTTATAATGATTTTGAATTAAATATTTAAAGTAATTTTTATACTTTTTTCCAAAAATTTACCAAACATAGTAAAATTAAATAAACAGTATATTTAAATTATGTATAGTTTAACTAATACAATTTCACATTATATTCACAATGTAATTACTAATTAATCTTGGAAAAAAAAAGACATTTCTAGGATTAGTATACCAAAACACATATTATGCATTTAAATCATCAATAATACATTGGATTTAATAAAAACTCTAAAATTAAATGTGTTTGGTAATGATCATCACTGAGATTATTGAAAGTTTATCGAATACATCTACACTAGAGTTGGTTAGAGAGATTTGGGGGGTAAAAAAAATGCATCAAATTAATAATTTTATAATTAGTAATAAGTACAATAATCATTCACCTAGGTGCACTACTTATTAATATGAATTTTAGGGAATTATTAATGCATCAAATTATTAGATATTTAATTTGGAAATTAGAAAAATAATAGTAGTGGAGTGGACAATTTAATTATTGGTAAATGGTAATGGCTCATGATCTAGACAATTAATATATTTAAATTCTATATTTTTTTTTTTAAAGTCAACCATCCGATTAAGGTAAGACCGTAAGAGTGACAATTCATGCCAGAAAACTTCCTTCTCTTTCTACCTCAAAATCCAGGAAGAAGCTGCAAGGCAAGAAACTATTTATGGAAAGCAATTTGCCACCACGATATCAAAATAGCAATGTGCGTGCTCATCACCCATAAGGTTCCTCTCTCGTAGCTCCCATTCCCATCTCCTGGGTTCCTTCTTCTACCGAGGAGAAGGGGCCAGTCTCGTTCATACGACTCTCCTCGGACGCACCTCTGCATTTCTCCTCCGCTTCGTCTATCAGACCCAGCGATCTGTTTTTGGCTCGTTGCCGGAGACGGCCAGCAAGATATGGGTGTCGCCGGACGCCTCCTCTTGTTTTCAATACTCTTCTCTGCATTGCTTTCCTCCCGCTGCCGCGCCGAAGCCGATCACCAGAAGAAACATGGCGGCGTTTCTTACGACGGTCGGTCGCTGATCATCAATGGGAAACGAGACCTCCTCTTTTCCGGCTCCGTCCACTACACCAGAAGCACTCCCGATGTAATTTAAGCCATTTTTTGTTATCTGCCTGAGACGATAAATTTTGATTTCGCAGCGAGATGGCGAAGACACGATTCTTGAAAACACGAGCAAAAAAAATATTTTCTTGATTTTTTTATTATCATCTCTATCTATCGCTCGAGAGTGCCTGGAGGGTAAAAGAGTAATTAAATCTGTTTCAGGCGTGGCCAGACATTCTTTCCAAGGCCAAAGCTGGAGGGTTGAATTTGATACAGACTTATGTTTTCTGGAATGTTCACGAGCCGGAACAAGGGCAGGTGTGGGAAATTTTTTTTTTCCCCTCAAATAATTTTTTAAAAAAAGAATAAATTCTTTTTTTATTTATTTAATTTATTGATTAAAAATAAAAATGCTTAATTTAATTTATTATTGGTGTGCATTTTTTGCAGTATAATTTCGAAGGACAATATGATTTGGTTAAATTTATCAAGATGATTGGTGAACACGGCATGTACGTGACACTCCGAGTAGGGCCATTCATCGAGGCCGAGTGGAATCATGGGTATAATTATTATGCATATTATTTTTTATTTATTTATTTATTTATTTGTCCTATTTTTGGTATTAAATATTTTTCATTAATTTTTTTTTTTTTTTTTGCAGAGGGTTCCCTTTTTGGCTGAGACAAGTTGAGAACATTACTTTCCGTACAGATAATCCTCCTTTCAAGGTGACAATGGCATTCAATTTTCTAGCGGAAAATTGTAAAAATATTTACCAAAAATATATATTTAATTTTTAAATTTAATAAAAAAATACAAAAATATAAAATATTCATGCTTTGGTCCAATCTAAAATATACCCCATGGCCCATTCAATTTATTCCATCTCATGCACAATTTTATATATATATATATATATATTATGATTTAGTTTATTTATATTTAAAAAAATTAAAAAATATAAGCAATAAAAAATATTTAATTTTGTAAGAAATTGTTATAGGTAGAATAAAAATCATTTTTTTTAATTTTGAAATAAACACTATAATTTATAATCTCCTCTATGCTTGATATTTATATTTCTCATGAAAAAAGGGTTTTCGAATAATGTTAATTTAAAAAAACATTTATTATAGAATTAAATCCCTAACTATTTTATTTTATTATTTTTGAAAATTGAAATATTATATTGAAAATAGAAAATTAATCCTTATCATATTATAATGTAAACTACAAATAATTCTGTCACATTTTGAAATTTTTTGTTCTCATCAGTATCACATGAAAAAGTTTGTGAAGATGATTGTCAACAAGATGAAGGAGGAGAAGCTCTTTGCTTCGCAAGGAGGACCAATTATTTTATCCCAGGTATAATTTATTTTATTGTGCATGAAATATGCTCGTCTCTCTTTTTTTTTTTTTTTTTATATTTATGATAAATTTTTTATATTTTATCTCACAGATTGAAAATGAGTACAATACTGTTCAACTTGCATTTAAAGAAGCAGGAACCAGATATGTCCAATGGGCCGGAACAATGGCAGTTGGGCTCAAGACCAAGGTTCCATGGATCATGTGCAAGCAGAAGGATGCTCCTGATCCAGTGGTATGTAGTCACTGTAACAATAATATTATAATTTATTTATTTTTTTTTTGGACCAACAACAAGTAAAGTAACAACCTCATTGGAGGTGCCAACTGGGCTGGGTGGGCTAGCTACGACATTAGATACACCATGGCTTGGATCAGAGCCATGCCTGGGCTAGCCCCTGGTCGTGCTGGGCTAGAATTCCTAGCATGAAATGTGCGACATGGCATAATTCCTAGCCCCCTGTCATGCTTGGTCATGGCTCTAGCTAGCTTGGACTGCACCCAAACTAGCCTGGAATATAAGAGCTAGCATAGGTCAAGGCTAGATTGGACCAAACCCATCCTAGCCAGAAATAAATATGCTAGCTTGGCTAGGCTCGATCCAGCTAAGCACAACCTGACATGACTAGACATGGGCCATATTGGGCCTCCCTTTATCTATTTAACATGTCTAAATTTCATATTATTTTCTCAAATTTGCAGATAAATACTTGCAATGGCAGACATTGTGGAGATACTTTCTCCGGCCCAAATCAGCCCCACAAGCCTTCTCTATGGACCGAGAATTGGACTGCTCAGTATGTATTTGCTTCTCAAATTGGGCGGGCCCATTGGCCCGGCCCATCACCCTCCTCTCAAGTTATCTTTCATTTATGTTGTTATTCTTTTTATTTTTTTTTTTTATTTGTATTTTAAAACTAAACTAAGAGGTATCTTGGAATTATCTGCGATAGATAATTATCAAAATATTTGAATTAAAAATTATATAAAATAATTATAATATTATATAAAATAATATTATAATAAATATTATATATGATTATTTTATTCTGGGTACTTGATATTTTGATTTTGATTTGAATTTTTAATAGTTTAATTTTTATATTTTTATTATTTTATCTAGTATTTCATATTTATCAGTAATCGAATTCATATTACGCTGACTATATATTTTTAAAAAAATTAAATAAAAAATAATAAAAGCGGAGATATATGGGTGATGACAGGTACAGGGTGTTCGGAGATCCTCCGTCGCAGAGATCGGCCGAAGATATTGCATTCTCTGTTGCTCGCTGGTTTGCAAAGAATGGAACTCTGGCAAACTATTACATGGTAACAGCGCGCGCTCTCTCTCTCTCTAGAAAGCCTTTAACTTTTGCTCGAGCTTGATTTTGTAACAGTATCATGGCGGAACTAACTTTGGGAGAACAAGTTCATCTTTCGTAACAACACGATACTATGACGAAGCACCGCTTGATGAATTTGGTAAGTGTGTTCTTTAGAATATGATGAACTAATTAGGGTTCATCTTCTTCAATTGAAACTGTTTGATTGCATTTGGTTTGAAATTGTTTATATTTCACTCTGTTCTCGTCGCGTCCGACTTGATCTTTGGTATCGTCGTGTTTGTCTGATAAACGGAATTGTGATGTAATGGAAGTTCTTAAAGCTGCGCGCTCTTCGAAGCTTGGTGAAGCTGCGCAGAGCGGTTAAGCTGGCATTCTGATTCGCCATGGCTTATGAATTGCAGGTCTGGAGAGGAACCCGAAGTGGGGTCACCTGCGGGACTTGCACAGAGCGCTCAGGCTGTGCAGAAAGGCTCTGCTCTGGGGCACTTCCAGAACAGAAATACTGGGCGACAACTTAGAGGTAACCATCACAGTGGTGTTAAAACCTAAATGCACAGTAAAGCATGGATGGCGACTCGTTTCGTGTCACTGCGCAGGCTAGGATCTACGAGAAGTCTGAACCAGCGATCTGCGTTGCTTTCTTGACCAATAACCACACTCGAATGGCGAAGACGGCGAGTTTTAGGGGCAAGGCGTATTACCTTCCCACCCATTCCACCAGCATCCTCCCCGACTGCCAGACGGTTGTCTACAACACTAAGACTGTGAGTATAGGTGTCTTATATCATCGTCTTTCTTCAACCTCTCGTCGCTAACAGCTTCGCATTGCGCTCCATGAATCCCTGTAAGAATTTCTGCTCTGTTTCTATGACATCAGATCGTATCGCAGCATAATGCGAGAAACTTCGTAAGATCGAAAATTGCAAATAAAAACTTAAAGTGGTATATGTCGAGAGAATTTATTCCTAGCCAGCTCCCCATGGATTCCAGCACCCCTCTGGAACTATATGGCTTGACTAAAGACACTAGCGATTATGCCTGGTACACCACAAGGTAAGGAGAAGGCCACCTCGACGTCTTCGTCTTCCCTCCGGGTCACATAACTAAAATTTGTCGATTTCTTGTTGTTCTGTTTTACAGCATCGAATTGTCTCAGCAAGATTTGCCAACAAGAAAGGATATTCTTCCTGTTCTACGAGTTGCAAGTCTTGGTCATGCAATGCTTGCTTTTCTAAATGGGGAATATGTAGGTTAGATCTCTCTCCCTCTCTCTCCCTCCCTCTCTCTCTCTATATCATGATCATCATCAATTATTCAAGCATTTTGGTTTGCTTCTGTAATTACGTTAATGAACTGAAGGATCTGCACATGGAAGTAATGTGGAGAAGAGCTTTGTGTTCCAGACGCCTGTCTCCATGAGGCCCGGAGTCAACAATATCACGCTTCTGGGCACTCTGATGGGGTTTCCGGTGAGGAACCAACACTTCTATCTCCACTGTCACGTCGTCACCTTTATGGGGAAGCTTGTCGTGAAACTTACCCGTTTTTCTGTTCAAGGATGGTGGCGCATATTTGGAACACAGATACGCAGGTCCGCGTGGGGTTACTATCTTAGGGTTGAACACTGGCACGCTCGATCTAACATACAATGGCTGGGGACATCAGGTAATGCTGAAGCTCTTATTTACGATCATCAGATCTACTTGGTTGACATGTGCGGGGAGCAGAGGCTGATCCTGTTGTAAATTCACGAAGGTTGGGCTGGATGGAGAGAAGGTCAGGTCCTACACTCAAAAGGGAACACACAGGATTAAGTGGACCCAGTTCAATGGAGATGGGCTCCCCCTTACCTGGTACAAGGTAACTAAAGATCCGATAATGGAGGTTTGCCCATGGTGGTAGAACTTCTTGAAGCTGAAAAAGGTTTAACTTTTGTTGTTGCTGCAGACGTATTTTGATGCTCCCGAGGGTACTGATCCTGTCGCAGTGCGGATGACGGGCATGGGGAAGGGCATGATCTGGGTTAATGGCAAGAGCATTGGCCGCCATTGGATGTCTTATCTCTCTCCTCTCGGACAGCCCTCTCAGTCTGAGTAAGTACGACCCATTAATGGAAATAACATCCCCCCCGCAAAGATCCACCTCTGATCGCTGTTTCGAACCAGGTACCACATTCCGCGAGCGTACATGAAACCAACTGGTAATCTCATGGTGATCTTGGAGGAGGAGAAAGCAAAACCAGAGAGCATCGAGATTGTCACTGTCGATAGGAATACGATATGCAGCTACGTAACAGAACAACACCCAGCCGCCGTAAGATCGTGGGCGAGGAAGGACAATAAGATACTGCCGGTCGTTGATGATGTGGCGCCGTCCTCTCATCTCAGATGCTCAGACCGAAAGAAGATCGTCGCCGTGGAGTTCGCCAGCTTTGGTAATCCAACTGGCTCTTGCGGAAGCTTTGCCCCTGGGAATTGCACTTCCCCCATTTCCAAAGAGGTCGTCGAACAGGTAATTTCCATTGCTGTCCTGGTTACGAGTCTGAACGACGCAATCGCGCCGCCCACCCTGGGCGCTGGGTCGGATTGCGATTGTGGTTGATGGTCAAGCCGTGCTCTTTGAAGGCCCTAAGGTGCTGTTCGTTGTTTCTTGAACAGCGTTGTTTGGGGAAGACGACCTGTGACATTCCCATCCAGAGGAAGCTTTTTGGGGAGCTACAAGATTCTTGCCCTGACATCATCATCAAGACGCTGGCAGTTCAAGTGGTTTGTGGCAACTAGAAGAAGCATCATGGGGGGCTGATGGGTGAATCTGGTTGTATAAAAATCATTGTTTTACAGATCCAAATATAAATATTTGGGAAAAATTATGTAAATCCTCTCAGAAATTACCATTTTTTAAATTACCAATTTTTTAAATTATTAGATCGTCCAAAAAAATCTTTAAGTTTTGATGTTGCTTAATTTTTAAATACCAGAATACCATCATCATCAATTATTGATATACATATAATATTTTCTAAAAGATTAAAGTATATATCAGAATATATGGTGACAGTTGTGTGTGTGTGTGTGTGTGCATGTATATAGACTTGTATATATATAGTCATTTGTATAAACATATAGTCACACACACAAATATATATATATATAGTCATTTGTATATACACACAAATATATATATATATATACATACATACATACATACATATATATATATATATATATGTGACGGCATATATAGTCAAATGTGTATAAATATGCATGCACGCTCACACAATTGTGTTTTTATTTATGAAAGGCATATAGAGTCATGTGTGTGTGTGTGTGAATTCTTATATATTTGTATAAGCATATATATAGTTGTATGTGTATACATGTATATAAAGTTGCATATATGTTATACAGTATACACATTTATAGGATTGTGTATATGTATATATTGACTCTATAACTATATATATATATATATATATATATATATATATATATAGACATGCATACATCTATATATAACTAATGACTATATGTATGTGTATAAATGTATATATGATTGTGATTTTATATGTCTATACATGTATATAAAGTTGTATATATATGTGTATACATGCTTGTGTGGCATAAGAATGACATTCTTGGGTTTATAAATTTAGGCATAGCAAAATATAAATATTTTTTTGGGGCGAGGGGGGGCTTTTTTAATAATTTTTTAAAAATAGGACTTTTTATAAAATATTTTCATTTTTGGGGACCCTTTACATAATTTTACATGAATATTTTGCCGATCATTATTTTAATAATAAAGTAGAATTAGATTTAGTTATACCAAAACTAAAATAAGTTTTAGTTTAAAATCCATAATTACTAAAATAATTTTAATAATAAAGTAGAATAATTTAAAAAAATTTATTTACGTCTGAGTGATGTCAGATATGGAAATACAAACTTACTCCTCTCATTTATCTCACCTTCAAAAAATATCGCGTCAGCATTAAAAAAATAAAATTTAGCCCTTTTTACCTTTTGAACCAATGGATAGAAACCATATTTGAGGAAAATATAAAAAAAAAAATAAAAATGATTTATGTGTATAAAACTAATAGACTTAATCGGGGAAAAAATTAATTATCCTACTTCTTGGTATGTGAAATATTTTCTAAACCAATCTTTATATTTTGGCTCCTCATTTTACCCAAACAGGTAGATTGAAATTGTTACGCATAGTAATACATACAATTGTACAGGAGTGGTTCTTAATGTTTCTATTGGCACATTTTGTTATTAATGAAATTGAGGATAATATAATTTTTGAAATTAAGGATCATATTTTAATATAATTCTAATTTGATGTGACCACCCCAGATCAACATTCAAAAAAAAAATTTCTAATATTTTTTAAATAAAATACAAACATCATAAAATGTTGTCACACATTAATAAATCTAAACCAAAGAACAAAAATTAACCAAATTAAAGTGTTTTTAAGGAATAATTTAATTCACCCAGTCTGCCCGACTAGGACTGGCCCAACACTACTAGGATATCAATGCTCCCAAATATATAAATGACAATGACCCAATAGAGAATCCATAATTCAAAATAATTGATCTTTTAATAATTTAAGGAACTCTCCCAAAAAAAAAATTCGATTTAGAGTAGTTCACTGAAGGTCACTGATCTATGAGATTTTTTGAATCGTATTCATGATAATATTCATTGTTAGATCCTCGCAAGAAAAAATTATAAGGTCATCCACATATATTAATTAAAAGATTCTAAGCATCTCGCATCCAGGCTGAAAAGAAAAGCCTCATTCTCTAGTAGCTCCATCAAGTAATATGGAAAGTTACTTCATACATATTGTGAACATGTATGAGGAAGCGATTTTCTTGCCCCAAGCCTTTTCTTCCTCTTAGGTGCCTATGTAATTGCCCATTAATAGATATAGTTGAAACACATTCACATATAATGTCGACAAATTAAATTGGGAATCCTAAAACAATCATAATTTCTTTTAGGAAACTCCAATTGTGTGTTGAATTTATCAAATGATTTCTAGAGATCAATCTTAAAAAAGTAACTAGGAGTGATGTATTATATAGCATATCTTCTTGTTAAGCTATGGGCCAACAAGAAAGTATCTGAGATTAGCCTCCCTTTAATTAAGTTAAACTAGGTAGGATCAATTATATCATTTAGAATATACATTAAGTATAAGTAAATAGCTTGAATATAATCGTATATAACACATTACATTACAATAGGAAATATGCCTAAAATCTCGATGAAGTAAGATAGGATTTAGAAATTTGAGTAATACATGCATGATATATTGCTTAAGTATTGTTACACCTAATGGAGAACATTTGAGTGGCCATAATGATATCATTTCCAAAATAATCCAAAGTATGTTTGAAGGATTTTGAGGAATATCCATCCGGTCATGATGATGTAGCTTCCTACCATCTTCCACTACATTTATAATGGAAGTTATACCATTAAAGGTACCCTAGAGATTCTCATAGTAGCTAGTATACTTTTCTATGATTTCATCCTAGTAGGTGGTTTGTGCCCGATTCTCCTGAGTGATAAAGATAATTTTGCTTTTTTGAATCTTCAAATTCAACATGACAAGTAAGAATCCAATACATATATCACTTTCTTTTAAATTATCTTATTTTGGCTTTCTGCCTTAAGTAGGACAACTCAACTTATTATAGCCTTTAAAGTTTCTCCCCAAGTGAGAGTTCATCATCATAGAGTGATGTATCTATCACATGGGTATTTAAGGATCTCTTCATGAATAGAATGAAGATTATCCCTAGCGAGGATGACCTTTGATCTAATGTGCTCGAAATGAAGAGAGTTAAGTTTTCTAAGTGGTCCTTTGAGCAGCTTAAACCTTTGAGTTAGACAAGAGAATATGAAGCCAAATATAGAGATTTTTTATTTTCTAGTAATGCTAGGATGATGTCAAAATGTACATCCACATGATACAAGTTTATGAAAAGGGACTCTACCTCACTTCATGCAATCAGATGTAGCTAATATTACTAGGCAATGATCAGAAAGGATTCCAAGGGGAAAGAAGTGGACATGATTATGAAATCACAAATTCACCCTATCTTGATTCAAAAGAACTTTATCAAATTACTAGATACTTTTGTATTTGTCTAAGTGAAAAAAGATGTTGATGAGGAGAGATTTTTGTGATTCAGAGAGAAGCAACATCTGATACTCACTAAGATTATCAAATGCTATTGATTCTAAGAGGCACTTGAGTGTTTTATCACTAATTTATCATTTATTAATACTCAAATAAAATATCGACAAAATACTAGATAAATATCCACATACACAAGAAAATGAGCTAATCATAGAATCTAAGTATTTTGCTAAAGTTCAAGTTTATTGACTCAACTTGAGCAGTAATTGATTCATCATTTATTGCTTGAACTATCAACTAAATCCTTATGGAATTAATATATAGACTTATATCTATTTTACTATTTATATGATTCATATACTTGTGAGGATATAATACTTTTTGCGCATCATTGTCAAGAAATTGATAGTTTAATTGTAATTCAATTAGTCAACTTGATTGACATAATTATCATTGTAAAAGAATAATTCTATTTTTAGTTGATTAGATATATTTATTGCTAGTGTTTTTATTTTTGTATTTTGTTTTGTTTTGTATCCACCACGCTTATTGAGTAGAAAATTCTAGGGCTAAGTTAGTACATATAGACCCAAAAATAAAGAGAGATTTGTGAAAATACTTTCAAGACAAAGAGTTAAGATAGACTAGAAGATGACATACGCTAACCAAATTTGTCAAATGAAAGAAATAAACTCACTACATAATAATAAATATTATTTTAGATCAAGCATTGACTAATCATATACAACAACTAAGTCATCACTTGAAGAAATAATTTTTACATTACTCATTGAGACCAAAATGGCTAATAAAGTAGAAGAAGCTCAGATGAGCCTAATAACTAATGAAAATGAGATTTGAAAATAATTATATGAGTGTACAGGAGGAAAGCATGACATCTATAAAGATCATGAATACCATGGCTGGATTAAAAAAAATGAAGCTACAATCAAAATTTAATGAGCTAAGACATTTATCATCGAAAAGCCAAAAAAAAAAAAGTTGACATTTCTCAATATCACTGCCCAAGTAGACAAGAAAAAATACAAGATGTAGTCACAATATCTGTTAATATCACTACAATGGAAAAAGAAGATAATTATGAAGGTGTCATTTTTTTTTCAAATGCACAACTTTAGGAGAATCCAATTTAGACTACTTCGAGGATATGAAGAAATATATGAAACTGACAGAATCATAAATTTAACAACACAGAAATTTATGAGTAGAATTTTGAGATTTTAGAAGAAATAAAAAAATAAGAAATTCCTTGGATAATGGTTGGGTCATTGAAAGAGAAAAACAATGCACAAATCCTAAAGTTGGGACCTCCAAAGGCTTATGAAGATTGGATAGTTGTAATAAAGAAAATCACAAATAAACACAAAGCATCGACAATGAAGGAAATAGAAGCTTAAAAATTATAATAAGAGAGAATACTTCAACAAAGGAGGAATAGAAAATTAAAAAGAAAGTCATGACTCCTTCCAAAGTCAAGACTAATATGATCTAGAGAACAATTAAATATATCGTGACTTTACAACTAGTCACAGTATTACCAAAGGAGATCATAGATAATTAAATTGTGACTTTGGAAGAAATTATGGTAATACCTTGGTGATAGTATGTTGTGTTGAAATGCTTTCATGGCAAAGCACCATAGAAGGACATCTATGGAAAAATGCTGTGAATAAAAAATGTAATGGAAGATTATTAGATGTTTGAGGAAAAATTTGTAAGACAAGAAAAAGAAAAATTATACTAAAAAATATGTATGAATCACTTAAATCCCAAACTAAATTGAAGATCAAGAAAAAGTCATTCTCAATATCATGGCCATCTGATGCAAAAGAGAGAGACCAAAGTTACAATTTATTCCCGGTGCCATGACTTCGTGTTCATATGATGAAATGTACCACCATGGTTATTTCTAATGCCAAGGTATTCTAAAGTTAGAAAGAAAACAAAACCATAACTTATTTCAAATTAAATTTTACGCTCAATCATTCGACTATAAAAAGGGAACAAGTGTGAAAATTTGAAATGTATTCTATGGTACTAGAGGAAAATACAAAAGATGATGTTTTGGGAGCTAAATCTCACCCAAATCTTAGAGAAATCCATGAGCAAATGATCAATGCAAGATAGAAGCATAAACTCTAAGGAGGCATAATTTTTGACTTACCCTAGGGGCAAATTAGAGGCACAAAATTGAATATTATGAATTTATAGTTTCATTCCATGACACTATGACGGTAATTATTAGGAATCTAAAAATTCATGAGATTATTCTCTAATTATCTAGTGTTATTTCCTTCCCAATATTAGGCTAAATTAAAATATAAGATTGTATTTTATTTTATGTGATGAATGCTTAGTGAATTTTGTTGTAATTTGAATATTGATGGATGTACTATTTATGTAGAATTAAAATTAGAATTTTACTATTTGTGAGTTTGTGCATGCTATCATAGTAGATGGTGATAGATAAGCCAAAAATACACACTCACATATAATGATAGTAAGAAAATGATTACTCATTTAATCATGATGCACGAGATAAAACCAATATATTAAAACATTACATTTAAGTATATTAATTTTATATGTATATCACCTAGGAAGCCAAAAATATAAATGTTTTTATAAGTTAATTCATTATGTATATATTAGAAGAACTGATCTTCAATTGATGTGGTCATTTTATAAAATATTTTTTTAAGGGTTTCACATTTAGTATAAGAGTTGTGTGTTCTCATGATAGATAATGATAAGTAAACCACAAGACATGAGTGATTATAGATGGTTTGAAAGTGATAATAGTCATACAAGTTATTTTCTATCATATGACTACTATTGGTAAAATTCAAGAGTAAACATATTTATTAATGATGCAAGCATATCGCTCCCAAATACATAAGTGTAAATGAGAGCACAAAGTAATAAGAATATACATAGAAAGTAACCATCAAGGATTTTTGATGAGTTGCCTAAAATGTATGAACTTAGAAATAATCTTCAAGCAAGAACCATTTATTATGTCTATGATAAAATACCTAAGGGACAACTAGGAGGGGACTATCATTGGGAAAAACTCAATAGTTAATAATCACCTTGCATGTTATTAGGACATTGAGATAAATCAACATGCATAATTGAATGCATCAACCCTATAATCTAAGAATTTTACCTAAACACAATCTTATCATTTCAACTAAAATGGTAGTTAATTTATAGTTTGTTGATTAAACTACCTACATAAGCTATGTGGGGCTTATATCTGAACTAAAAATATATTTTACTTTTTTACGATCCATTTACTTACGAGACTGGTTGAATAAGAAATCTTCACCAAGTAAAGTTTTGAAACTTTACATAATCCTGAAAATTAGAGATTGTAACAAAGTTATAACAATGATGTAGAAATTCCTATAGCTTAGCAAGATTGTAAGCAAGCATAGAGTTGATAAGTGAGGAAATCAAATTTCAAATGAAAAAATATAATATAATTTATAAGCATTTAAGCGGGCTTGTGAACTTCACCTTGCCAACATCAAAAATCCCAAAGAAATTTGTATTAAAATATTTAATTCAATGCTGAATACAAAATAAAATATGTTTACATTTATTAAAATTATTATCGATGCATGTTTATATGCATCTCATATGTTCACATGTATTAAAATATGGCATCTCATATGTTTACATGCATCTCATATGCTTACATATACTAAAAATTACACTTTGTAACACAAATTCTTGCAAAGGAATTGATCATGACATTAATATTTTTTCTCTGAAGCAGAAAGTCACGACTTTGGAAATCCCATGACCATTGAATGTGCTTTCTAGAATGAAAATTCATGATAGATAAATAACAATATATATCAAAATATTTGATATTTTGGCTCTATATCAAATAAATCAAGGCTCTGAAAATTATTATAATTATTTATATTAGTAGGGTATTTGGCTTCCAAGTTAGAAAAATAATATCTTGACTTTTAAATATTTTTGAAATAATATGACTTTACTCTAAGAAAATATCATGGTTATCATAATTATATTATATAGTGAAATATTTGTGTCAACTTGATGGTAAAATTATGACATATAAAAAATCAAGACTAATTTTTATAAAGTTATGACCAAGTAGAATTATTATAACTACTAAAATATTATGGAAGTTATACTCAAATTGTGACAAAAATTATTATGACTTCATATTTTCTCTCTGCCAAGGCTTTGCACTATCGAGTATACCAATTTCACTAAAAATAACTATAATTTTACTAATATTTATTAAATTCTCTTAAAATAAGAAATTAATAAATTGTTTCTAATAAATACTAGAATAAATACAAACACAATAAGATATACTCATCAAATAACCTAAAAAAGTAAGTACAATGTGTAGCAGACACAATCCTTACAAAACCCAAGGACTTCGATATAATTTGATAGTCTTTTCACCATTATATTCGAAAATAATAACCATTCTCTTCTTACTAATATGCCCAAATCTTTGCCGTCATAATATTATTATATGTTGTGACATCATATTTTATGTCGCTACCCTAGACAAAGTCACAACCCCATATCTACACCTCACAATGTTGTTGGTCGTGATATCATATTTCCATATCATAACTAGGGCCATTCTCAATGGATTCTTTTACAAAAATTAAGGTCCCATCTTTATTCATGATAGTATTTCTCAATAGCTTGTACATGCTTCCACATCTTATTCCTTGAGAAATTATCATATTATCTGGTGTGGAAAATGCAGAACTTAGAATTAATTTAAATGTTTCACCTTGCAACTTCAACTTCACCCACTTGTGACAAACTATCTTAACCATTAAGTCATTTTTCATAGTCATGTCTTATCCATCATAAAACTCATAATGATTGGACTGACTTTGATGAGAAGTTATATGATATAATGTGGTTGTATCGATGAACCTGGTATCCTCATTAACATAAGTGACAAATACCTCGAAAAATATAGGTATCCACTAGTGGATGACTTCTTGACTGATAAGTCAGCTCTCTTCTGGATCTCAACTTGTGATAATGATGTCGCGACTTAAGTTGACAATCTTTCAGGTCTCTAGCAATCACTTTTTAAGAGCCTTGAACTACCATGAGTCCAGTATCTCATCTTCAACTTATCCACTCTTTGATCTACTTTTTGACTTGGATTTGCTTCTAGACTAGTTCATCCCTTGATCTTCAATTCACCCCTTCTAATTTCTACAGTTTTAGAGTATTTCTCCATTCATGTCCTCACATTCTCCGATAATAGAACATCAATTATTATCTCAAAGAATAATCTTATTGTATAACTACAAATGTTGATAATTAGATTATCTCATGAATTATGAAATTAAAAAAAGTGTGATAGTCTTATCATCATCATTGATATCATAGCCAACAAATAATAATTGTATAATCAATATTTGAAACACATATAGATGTCAAGAAAATGAATCAACCTTTTTCACGCATAGAGGTGTGTCATATGGGTTGTGCCATGTTAGCATGACTCATTTTTTTGACTCATCCAAGCCATAATGTCATGCCAGCACAACTCAAAAAATGGATAGCTCGACAAGGCTCATTGGCCCAATATGGCCCATGAAATGTTTAGGCATGGCTCTAAACTGGGCCATGCTGAGCTATGCATGATAGAACCTTATTGTGCCTCGTCTAATGCTCGAGCCACCCTACCCTAGTTGACACTTACTATTCATGCATATCTTGTAAAGCTTTTTCCTCATGATAATTTATTAACTAGTGAATTGATGTGATAGAGCACCACTAATTTCTTCCACAAGTTCTTTGTGGTTTTCTCATCAGAAACATTAATCAAGATCTCATTTGTCAAACATAATCAAATCAAGTGTCGTGCTTTGTTATCTATCGTGTCTCATTTTTTTTTTATTTTTTATTTTTTTTTTATTTTTTTTATTATATATATATATATATATATTATTTTTTTTATCGTGTCTCATTTGACAATATTCATTGATGATATTTTTGATTTCTGATCACTCATTGTTGGATTTTAATTTTCTATTATGGACTAGTAATCCATACCAACAAGTATATCTTTCATCAACTTTTATAATTCAAAATCATTTTCTACAAATTTATCAACCTCAATCATAGATGTCAAACTCATCATGCTCCGATACACATACCAAATCTCTACCCGATACCAATTATTAGAATCAAAAGGTATCAAGGATGATCTCTCATACTTAATGTTAAGAATGATGGTGATCATACTCCTATGATACCAAATGTCATGACAATACCAAAAATAATCATTCTTATATACCATGAGTCATGATTAGGGTTGGTAAAGAGCCAAGCTACTTGAACTCGACTTTGGCTCGACTCGAAAAAAGCTTGGATCGGGCTAAGCTCATTAGCTAAATGAGCCAAACTTGAGCCAAACTTGATAAATTGAGCCCGATCCCGAGCATAGCAGAGCCTGTACATTAAAAAATGACATCATTTTTATTAGTTACGTTAACCCTAAATAAAAACCCTCGGCGGCCTCAAGTCTCAGCTGACAGCCCCTAACGCAAATGCCTCCCTCGATCCTTTATCTCTCTCTTCGCCATTGTCACCAATTTGAAAATCAAAAACCCTATTCCCAAATTCTTCCTATACTTTGAAGGAGGTGGCTTTAATAGCTTTAGCATCAATTGCTAAATCAACTAAGGTAATACAAATCTCATAGAAAATTATTTTCTTTATTAATGTAATTGTTATCTAATTGATTACAAAAAATTAAAAAGTATATGGATTGAGCTTGAGCTTGATGTTAAGCTCGAGCTCATTCATAAGTAAAATAAGTCTAGTGAGCTCAAAGACAAGCTTGAGTCTGATTTTAAGCTCTTTCAAAAGCTCGGCTCGGGCTCGAGCTCGCTCATAAAATAACAAGTCTAGCTCAAAATGTTTAAAGCTCGACTCGGCTTAGCTCATTACCAACCCTAGTCACGATAGTAGTTAGGTTTAGGATTTCTAAGAAAAGAAGTTAACCACAAATAGAATTCTCATAGAAGAAATATGCACGTACCTTCAGAAATCTCATAGTAGAACCATACACACACACACACCAATAAGATATAAAGGAGGGGGGGGGGGTGTGTTAATGAGAATAGTTGAGAAAAAAAAATTTTTTTTTCTATACCATTTGCAATATCGTTATGTTTTTCTATTTTCATTTATAAGGGTTTAAATAGTATGAGACAAAAAAAATGTCAAACTTAACTTCTAAGTTATAGTAGTACATAACTCTACACACATAAACAAATATAAATATAAACATAGTTAAACATATATAAATATAAACATAGTTAAACATATATAAATATAAACATGTATTTATATATAGACACATAAACATAGTTAAACACACACACACACACACACACACACACATATATATATATATATAATGTTATGCTATTGTGTAAATAGTATATATAAATAGCTTATCTAAATAGATATATATATATATATATATATATATATATATATATATATATATATATATATAAAATCCAAGTATATAGATACATTCAGCCCAATATACATTTATTAATAAATCTAAAAAATCATAACCACAATGTGTGTAGATATATATTATACTCAAAACCAAGCAATATATATATATATATATATATTATTTTAATTCAAACATATACTTGTTAGTGATCTTTTCTCTACCTAATTTTAGATGAGCTAATTTGAAAAAATATCAAATTGTCCTAACCAACAAATTTGAAATCGTGTAATATGTAATCATAAATAAATAAATCATAATAAAATTTTCAAAATGACATCTCTAATATTTATAATAACTATATTACCTCTTAAGTCTTAACCCACATATGAGCCTCGTGACCATGAGATCAAGACGCGGGAAAGATTCATAATCTCAATTCCTAATGGTGTGATTGTTCCAAGTGACAAACTTTATAAGGAGCAAACTAAACATCCCCTTGGAACAAACTTGGCACTCCAAGATATACGCATCTATACACCTTGCAAATCGAACTTGCAAAATATTGATAAATTCTAGTTTTGCTAATTTGCATTGTCAAACATGTTCTTCATGTATTTCTAGTGTTACATTAGATCTACATTTATAAATTTGGTTTTTTGAATTTTGAGTTACTTTTTTAGAGATCAAGGAGGATGAGAGAGAACAATTCTGAGCTACAACACATTTAAATTCACCACTACATCAAACTAATCATCCAACATAGCATTAAAAAAATAAAAAAAAATAACAAAAATAAAAAAAAATAAAAAAAAATAAAAAAAAAATTAAAAAAAATTAAAAAAAAAATTAAAAAAATTAAAAAAAAAATCCAACATAGGATAAGAAACAAAAAAATCAATCAAAAATGGACCAACATTGTTGCATCAAATCAAAGATTCATCAACCCAACAAGAACCATGCAAGCACAATCAAACCCAATTCTCAAAACAAATTTCGTTGTTGATTTTGCTTCACAGAGAGAGAGAGAGAGAGAGGCAGAGAGAGACGAAAACATAAAACAAAGAACAAATAAATAGCCATTTGCATCAAAGAAGAATATCAAGTCGAGATTATTAATCTTTCATTCTTCTCGCTTGAAAGCTGCACAAGCCACATGCAAATCGTGCTCAACAAGTTCAAAACTCCAAATCAAAAACCATATAAGCCTATTTATATACAGAAAAGCATCAAACGAGTGACCCCCGTCCGTCTCCGCCAGTCCAGAAATCATAGCCAATCTGACCTGCAGCAGAGAGCATCCCCATCTCAGCAGACCAAAAACCCACAGTCTCCATTAATCCACCCAACACGTGCATCAAAATATAAGAACGAACCTCAAAATCATCAGTCAGTTTTCCAAGGCAAAAAAAAAAAAAAAAAGCACCATTCTTGCCCAATACAGCAGCTATGATAAGCAGGATCCACCACCCCATTGAAGCACACACACGCACGCACAAGTGCACAAACGCACGCACACAGACACAATGATTTGAGAAAGCTCAGGACAAATCAAATGACCCTTGACCTTCTTGGATTGCATAGTGCAGCTTCTGGTACATAATTTCCTGTTGGACAAACAGAAGCAGTCAAAAAATGGGGGCTTAATTGGGCGGGGAAGGGGAGAATGAAAGTGAGGCGTGCCTTGGTGGAATAAGGAGGAAGTTTCAGGTAATTGGCACATGTCATCACGCTGGGCAAGTCACTATCAGCTGTTTCAGAAGAACCTATTCCATTGGAAGCTGCATTCCCTGCAGAAGATGGGTGCTGCAGCAGGAGACAAGGACCTCAAGCTACATGGCCTCTGCGATACAAGCCCTAAGATAGAAGATGATGGTTAACTTTGGGTTCGTACCTTCCTCACGATGGTTAACTTTGGGTTCAGCACCGCAAGACCACCAGGTGGAAGCCGCGGTGCACCAGTGACAAACTGGCAGAATGCACGCTGTTGCTCTGGCGTGAACTCCCCCATGATCTCCAGCAGCTACATGATCATCAATAAGAAACCCAATTCATATGTGCGCTTTAATGAAATAACCATACACACACACGCACATATATGTGTGTGCGTGTGTAAGTATACATACATTGACAATTGCAGCACTCTTGGCAGTGTATCCATGATCAAACTTTAGGTGATCAGCAAGGCTCTCCGGCTGCAGGTAGTGCTTGATCGAGTAAGAATAGAGTCATGAGATAACAAAAAAGAAAAAAAAAAAAAAAAACACACAGCAATTACCTCCCACAGCTCTCTACGACCACAAAGCAAATATTCCAGTTCTTGCGAGGTGAATATTTGTAATGATGAGATGTCAAAAACCTAGCGTTTAAGCAGCAAAAGAATTAGCCCTGAAATCAAACAACTGCATGAAAAGGTGCATCGCCATTTTGCACTTATTTGGCACATGAACACCAGCTACTACAGGGTGACATAGATGGTGAGAGAGAGCTCAGAGCAGTGGTGGGTCGCACCGTTGGATTAGGTGTCGCTTACTTATGACTTGTCGACTTATCACTGTCTGCCTAACAATGGCAAGGAGAATTTGCCCAGGGAGAGTAGGTATTGAGTTCGAGACTCATCAGAGAGGCAGACACATCCACTTTCACTTTCATGGGCACCTTTGAATTGGGTGTGTCACTTGGCTACTACTTGTCAGCTCGTCACTGTCAACTTAACAACGACAATGAGATCATGTCTTGGAGTAATGATAAGTGTCTTCGTCTAAGAAGAATAAGTCTTGAGTTGGAGGCTTAGAGCATCTACAAGAGACCAGCTAAACCTTTCCTTTTAGCTATTTTACATAGCCGACCCTTAAACATAGTCTCCAAGAGGCTAGTTATCACGCTGGCTATTTTTCATTAGCACCATTTGGCTAGCTATTTCTAGTTAGGGCAAAGATGCTCGCTATTTTCCTTTTAGTTATTTAAAAAATATTTTCTCAAATTTATCCTAACCATGTACGCGAAAACATTCAGCAACCTAAAAAATATATATATTTTTTGCATTAATATGTATAGCACAAAAAATAAACCATATTGCTACTCTTGGCTCAGATTTTAAAATTTTTTATTTCGTGATTGTTGTAAATAAGATTGTTATTAAAAAAATAAAAAAAAAAATTAAAATTTTGATGACGTGGGCTAACACATCAACATGTGATGTCATCAATATGGTGATAACATGACATACTATATAGTATTTTAGATTTTATTATTGAAAATTATTAAAATTAATCGAAGTAGATAGTTAAAACAAATAGTATTGTTTGAGTTAATTTGAAAAAATAATTAGTTAAAATAGATAATATAATATGGTGATAACATGTCATCAATTGTCGGGATATTAGCTTCTCTCAGATCCTACACTAAGCGTGAGACTTAGGCACTGGGTGCGGACTCTAACAAGGGTAAAAATGTCAAGATATCGACTCTCCGTCCGCCATTGGAACTTAGCCTCATTGAAACCTTACATAGCCAATGGCCATTATTTATAATGCGAACTAATTACCTGGTTGAATCCCTCCCTAAAAGCTTCCATCTGCCTCGCGATTCCCGCATTCACTGTTGCATTGATCACCAGGGACAGGTACTCCTCCAGGTTATTGATATTCACCTGACAAATATGAACAAAACCAAAATTGCCTCGCGCGTAGAACTCTTTTTTTTCCAAAATTTATATCATGTCACTATTTCAAGAGGCTGGTGCAGTCCAGATCATGGCAGCCCATTTTACTAAGCCAACAGGTTTAGCCTGGCCGGGCCAAGCCAGGCAGCCACGATTGGAGGGGCTGCCTTGCTTATCACGCAAGAGCACATTAGAGGGGGGGGGGGGGGGGGCACTCCTGACTCACACTTGCGTTCGTACCACGACAGACACGCACCACACAGCAGCAGAAGAATAACACAAATTTGAAGCAGAAAACAGGAACGAGGAGGGTTTCTCATACAGTTTCATCTCCCATCTTCAGGACATATTCAGGGTACCCTGGAAGAGTGAAGTCCAAACAAAGATCCTCCAGCATTGCCCCACGAAAACGCAAATCAGAAATTGCAGCACTGGCCGTGCCAGTCGACTCTAAATATTTTTTTTGACAGACAAGGGCATGCAGTTCTTGTAGGATCTTGCCAAAATCAGCATCAAAATAGAGAATATCATGTAGATCAAGCTCCTGCAGCAGATCCATGGCATGAACATCTCAGCAAAAAAAAGAGACCAGGAACACAATGATCACGTTGAACAAGAGCAGAATCAGCGAAGAAGAAGAGGGCGAGGGCGCGGGCGGCTCACCTGACCGAGGACGAGTTTGTAAAATGCTAGAGAGAGAGAGAAGTCCAGAAGCCTTCCATCTTGGAGAGCCTTGGCCATCACCCGTCCAGTCAGACGAAAGTACTCAGAGACCTTGTGGAGGTGGGTGCCAGCAGACACGTCAGCATTAGGAGGGCAGGGACGAGGAAACAGGCCAGGCAGAGCTTGAATGAAATCTCCGGCAATGGGTTTTCCTATCTTCCCCTCCTCACCACCATCGTCGACCTCCATTGATGACTTCTCGGATGACCCGCTAGACCTCCACATTCCCAGGGAAATCTTCTGCAGCTCGTGGCTCAGGAGCGTATAAAATTCTAAGGTGGGGCCCAGTCCAGTGCCGACCTCCCCAAAATACTCGACCTCGAGCACGGCCTTCTGGCTAGAATACATCTCCATCACTTTTGCGGCAGAGTCCAGAATGCGGTTTCTCGAAACACGAACTTTCTGCCGCTGCAGCCGCCCAATTCTCAGCTCCCTTTCATTCGTCGATCCGTGGCCGTCGGCGCTCTGCTGCTGCTGCAGGCGGTACAGAGCACGGGACAATCCGAAAGCCGTCGAATTGAAGTACTGTCTCCGAGTCTCGAACGGGAACAGAAACGGGCATGCTTTTGTCAATTGGTAACACCACACCGGCACGCTGCCACAGCACAACGCAAGTGCGTCTTGAATCTGGCTAGCCAATTTGGGAGTGAGCTTGTTGTTGACGAAATCTTCGGCAGGCACCCTACGAGGAGCCACAGCAGGAATCGCTGCGTCAGCAGAACGCCCTCTCCCCTCAACGATGCTGTCAAAACCCAACTGGATCCTAAGGCGAGGGGCAAGTTTGTTCAAGCCGTCAAGAACCCTAAGCAGCGCCATAATATTATAGGTGGGGTTAGACTTGTCCAGATCGCAAGGGAGTTCCCACTGCAACATGCTGTCCAAGAGAGAAACTTGGTGAGATTGGCCCATGGGGTTCGAGCTGGAAGAACCGGGCTTGATCGATTTCAATGCCGCAGAGCTCGAGCTCGAGCTCGCGTTGAGACTCTTGTCGATCTGGGCATCTGCCCTCTGATAGGTGATGGAGTGTATGTTGCTCCACAGCCTGCTTCCATCGCTGGAGATAAAGTCGCTGCCACCATACGGATCAGCCTCATCCTTATCCTGCACAACTTGATGCTGGATTGCTTGATAGATTGTCAGATGCCTATTAAGTTGCTTCCCAGCAGCAGAAAAAATTAGCCTTGGTGGCTCATTAGGGCTGCCAAAGACAAGGCGGCCCTGCCGATCTCTGCTGCCCCTCACAGCCCTGCCATTATTAGCAGATCCAAGCCCAGACATGGCTGCCGCAGCAAACGACATGCCCCCGACTGGGCTGAAAGGGACGCTGCTCCTTAAATCAGTGGAATCTGATCCCATGACAGCAGCAGCTCTGCTGCTGGAGCCAGAAATGTGGTTCGCCTGGCCGTCACTCGCGGACGTTGTAGTGCCATTTCCATCCTCGAGCTCATCGATCAATTTTACATCATGTACTTTCTCAGAGAGGCAGACAGGAAGGGAGCCATCTCTCAGAACCTGCACGATAGAGAAGGAGAAGTTGGACGAGAGAGCAACTCATCAACATTTATTACAAGACAAACATGAACAAATGTAGGGCACGATAACACTTGGCGAAGCATCATAATTTAGGCCGATAGGTAGAAAGCATACATCTCTCTCATCGATATTCTCATCATCGGAGATATCATCCTCCTCGATCAGCAATGCATCGTCTATATCATCCGGAGATAAATCAAATTCTTCTTCCTGCCATAATTAGACATGATTAAGCACCGGCCACATAAGCATTAACTAATTAATTACTCACCATTAAGGATTGAATACCACTTTTGTGTGCTTTAACGGAGTGATGAATTTGGTAAGAGTGCTAACAAAGGATTACAAATGCCCCACGTTATTTTCTTTATATTAACATATCATCTTGTATTTCATCAGTGCTACAATAATAGTATTTTATATTTTTCATCTTCAAAAGTGTTTAACATTTGTGCGATTACGTAAACATTAACTCATTGGAACTCCAAAATTAAAAAAAAAAAAAACTTAAAGAATAATACTGAGATTATTGATCACCTGAAAAATCATGTCACATGCATGTATTAGAGAAGATATCTTGGGGCAATGGCAAGTACCTTCGTTCAATATTAGTAGGTCTCAAATTTGAGACTCATCAAATATGATCTTTTTGACTTTCTGTAAGAAGACTGTCAAAATATTAATCTCTCACAAATCTAACATTGAAGTTGAAGCAAGAGTTGTGTGCCTTGGATATGACCTCCCAAAATCTCCACATGAAGTATCATAGTCAAGTTGTCTATGGCAATTGTCCAAACCTAGCTATCATGTTTTATCACCTCTTAGATTACATTTATTAACAATGCTACTCTTGATTATGATTTGTTTTATTCTTCGGAAATTTTGGCTCCTTCAGTATCTCAATCTCAACTCATAGGTGACTGAGCTATAAGTAACAGTGATCCCACGAATATCAATTTTTTTTTTCTATACCGTCTTCGCTATATTATTAGTGTTGAGGTTTATAATTTTGTTTATTTTTTTTTTTATTGTATTATGGATGTGAGCACCAAACTTGTGGGCTAACATAATCCATTGAACCCATTAGAAATGAGCACCGCGTGTACATTTTTTAGGCAATGAGTTTCATAGAGATGTGTTTTATGGTATTATTCTTTATATAATATCAGAGCCAAAAAAAAAAACTAAGTATTGCAGACCCTAAGAATCCTAGAGAGAGAGCATGTACATTGTAACCAATGATTAAAATATCAATTTCTACGGATATATCGATACTTGGATTTTACAGATATATCGGATATATCGAAGATATATCGGTGGGTATTTGCATGTGAGCACCAATCAAGAATAGATATATCGATACTTAGAATTTATGGATATATTAGAGATATATCGGTGGATATATCAGAAATTTTTATCATTGATTATAACAGCACAATATATGTGCACGTAGCATGAACTCATAATTATAGTGTTTCTCAATTAACACAAATATATGTGATAATTAATATGTTAAATGATTGGAATATAGAAGATAAAAAGAGCTCAAAAAAATATTTGAATAAATTAATATAATTCTTCAAGAATTCAAGTTTCCCAACTCGGTTGAGTTAAAGAAGTTTATCACAAGTTGAAAATTTAATAATAAAAAATTATTGTGGGTGTGTTTGACATTGTGCGAAAGTTGACCCATGATAATTTTTTTATGGTGTGGAGCATGAATTATGTCGCTGCATTGAAACTCTTCTTATGATTTTTATGGGGTGGGGCACGACTTATGACAAGTAATATCAGAGACTATTTGAATTATCAATACATATGTAATGACTCTTCTTATGATTTTTGAGACCAAATTAGAGATATTAAACGGGCCGTGTCGTATCAGCACGACCTATTTTTCCTAGGAAGGACCGTACCACTGTGCTGTAGCAGGCACGGAAATCATCTAGTCAGCCCAGCATGATACTATGGCATTGATGAGGGCAGGGTCGTGCCAGACCAACCCAGCAGAATCCTCTGTGTGAAAAAACAACAGGTGACTAGCTTATGCAGTCGATCAATTACAATTGGCTACATAAGCAAGATCCGGCTTAATTTGCTGAATTCTTTTAAAAAAAATAACATATCCCATATAGTGGCCTCTCAACGATAACCATATATTTATAATTTAACAAAATTGTTTTAGATATATTTATAATTTGAAAAATTTATTAATTTAAAATAATAATAGAACCAAATATTCATATAATGATTTTCTGAAAATATATTATCTTATTATCATATTGAGATTAATAATTTTTCAACTAGCCCAAGTCGAGAGCAAGAAAAATAAAATTTTAAAAAGTTTATTAATTTACCAAGTGCTAAATTAAAAAAATTATACTATATCTCACTAAATGTTTGAATATGCATTCTTGATTTGATCATCAATCACTAAATAAATTGAGAATATTATAAAATAATTATATACTAAAATAAATTGAGAATATCATAATTTAAAAATAATTCTATACTAAAATATGCGACAACAATTAAAAAAATAAATTCAAACTTCTTATATTGCATGTCATGCTAGCATGGATAAGAACTCGTTTAATTTTATAGACTCATTCCATAATCATCTTTTGAGTGATAAAAGACCCCCATCTAGTCCATAGCTATATCACCAATTATTTAAATTTATGTAAGATAAATAGAAGATACTATAGAGACATCTTGCTCTGTATTTACTAGCAATCATGAAGATACAAATCAGAACAAAAATAAATAAATAAATAAGAGTCTCAATATGATATCCACACCATAAAATGATGTGACATGTTAAAGATAATTATTGAGAATTATTTCCAAAAAAAAAAAGACAAAGCACAACAGATAATTGAGAAAGATTGGTTGACTACTATATTTAAAGGATCCTTTCAAAGTTTTATTATCGTAACTCCTATTGAAAGAGATATTTTTGATTCTTACACAATAAGACATGAATAAAATCTTTACAAACCCTATTTACAATAATTTTTGTGACTTGTTCCTCCACCATATGATCATATTGCTTAGGATCATATTGTTGACTCAAGATTCGATACTCATATTATATATAATCATTTCAACTTTATCACATTTATTTCTTGTGCATTAAGAATTATGATAGTCAAATTTAGCCTTTTACAAATTATTTGACATGATAATATTAAAATTAATAATTTATTTCTTCAACATCGTTTGATCATTCCTAATTATCCTATCTACTTTCAATATATATTTTAGGACAATTCAATTTTGATATAATTTTTTTCATTAATATTTATTTGTAAAATTTGAATACTTTGAAAAAAAAAAATGTTAGATTAAGAAAAATGAATTGTATGATTAACAATTTAGTTAAAATATATATATATTAATTTCTTATCTTCCACATCACGTATGCATAACTAAGAATTCATCTAACATAATTTTCAAACATACAAGAATATAGCATAAATTAAAAATTAAAAAATCAATATTTTTTCCCTTCATCGTTTGTTAAGATTTACATTGTTATCTCCATTTCGATATAAGTCAATTTTTTAGGTAATTTCATAAAATAATAAAAATTTAATTTAATAAAAATTATAAAAAATAATATACATTAAAATATTAATTAGATAAATTTAATACGTAATGTATGATTAAGCATATAATTCACATATTTTATTTTGATTCAAGTCACATCTTTCTTTTCTTCCACATCAAGTCACAATTTTTGGATGGCTACACATTCCTATTATATATATGTGATAGAAATAATTTTGACACTCTTATTTAATGAATATTCCAAAATATTTTATAAGAGATATAATATGAAACACAAATTAGCTCATCAAATAGATGTAACCGCGTGGCCTTTAAAAATTTTCATCCTGAAAATAAAATTATTTAGTTGATCCCCTAAAAGCTGTGACTAATTCCAAGCGCCACAACTTTGTGTTTCATAAACAAAATATGTAGTAGCGGTCATTCTCAACAGAACAGTCATATAATGCGAGAGAGATCAAAACCAAAATGACTCATTTGCAACACGATAATTTTATATTCCGAAAATGAAATATAATGTCATTGTCATTTCTAGCACCACGATATTTTAAACTAGAAAGAGACTAAAATTATGACACATTCCTAGAATCACAATTTTATGTTACAAAAATAAAAATAAAAATCCAATAAATTCTAAAAAATGATAACTTTTAACTTAAATTTTACATACAGTCACTAAAATATAAAAGAGAATAAAATAAATTTCAAAATGTAATTCTATGACACGATAGAAAAATAGAAAAACTAAGATTTGGGAAGCAACATTCTGCCTAGCCTTAAAGAAAACCTATCAGCAAATGAGTGACGCTAGACATAAGTATAAATCATAAGGAAGCGTGAATTTCAACTCACCCTGCATGTAAATCCGAGGAGCACAATAAAATTATATGAATTAAAAATTTATTTATTAGACATTCTTGAGGATGGTCATTAAAACCCTAAAATTTCATTATATGTATTGTTAATTATATTGTGTGAATTCCTCTCTAACATAAAACTAAATTAAGATCTAAAATTATTATATTTGACTAAATTTGATGAATGCTTAATAGATGAATTTTATATTTCTATTTTATTATAGTTTGAATATTGATAGATATGCTATTTATATATAATTGAAATTAGAATTTTATAATTTATGAATTTATTTATGTTATTGTGAAAGATATTGATAGATAAATGACCACCCTTTTAATTATGAAGTACAATACAAACCTATATGTCAAACCCTAATTAAAGACATGTTAATTGTATAAGTATGATATATACAAAATCAAAAGCACAAACACTTTTATAAACTGATCTATTATGTATGTTTAAGAATTATTGTTCTCAATTAATATGGTATTTTATGAAATATTTTTCTTAAGAATTTTATTTTTATTGTGTGAGCTACATGACATCATGATAAATAATAAGTAAATCATGAAATAAGCATTATTAAATAACTCATAGGATGATGGTAATCCTGTGAATTTCTTTCTGGTATATAACTATAATTGATGAGATTTAAAAAAACATATATATTACTTATTTAAGTATATCACTTAAAACTAAAAATGTAAACACATTGTTACTGCCACATTAGACTATATCTATATAACATGTGAGGGTGAAGAATAAAAATGGACAAATAAAAAAACTATCAATGGTAGTTAACAAATTATTTAAAAGATATAAATTTATAAATAAAATAACACTTAGGCATATATAATTTATCATTTTAATAATAAAATATCAAGAGAATAGTTACCATATGATAGCTACTAAATCATTATTGAGGACCCAATAATTCAAAATCATTTTTTATGTCATAAAGACACTAGGATATTTTTACAAGAATCCAATATTTATTCTATAACCAAGCATATTAATATTTAAGCCATTTAAATAAGTCATTATATATAATAAAAAGTATTAACCTTAAAATTTAAGAATCTTACTTAAAATCTAATTTTAATCTTTAAATTAGAACAATAATTAAGTAATAGTTGATTGATTGAACTAATTATACAATTTATATGAGATTGAAATATAAACAAAAATTAATTTTATTACTTATACGACTCATATACTTGTGAGACTGATTGAACAAAAAACACATGCTAAATAAAATATTAGAATTTTACCTGATCCTAAAAGTTAGATATTATATAAAATCACAACAATGCACTAAAATATTTTGTATGGATTACTTAAATACTTTCTCTTCAATATCTAAAATGATCATTATATGAAATTTTATTTCACTAATAAGAACTCATAAATAAAGATTCATCAATTAGACATCAATAATATCATTCTTCATAATTAATATAATAAGGAAGTGCACAAGAAATAATCACCTATGTATCAAACAGCACAGACAAACATAAATTGCAATTTAAACAAATCATAGTATAATCTTTGAAAGCTTAATTTACGAAATTTTCACTAACAGTCATCTCATTTAAACTATACTTGTGTATTTAAAATTTTTCTTTATTTTTCAAAGTAAATTTTGATGACAACAATTTGTTTATTATATATATATAAATGATATTTTAATATGAGATAAAATAAGCTAGACAACAAACTTTGAAAGATTTATATACTTTCTTTAGATAGATATGATTTATTTTAGAAGAGACAATACTCATAAAGGAAATATGCGATTGGTATTCTTGCAGATATTAATATTTTGGATAGTACTCTAATAAATACTTCAATTGACTCATATACTAACTTTTTTTCATATATCAGTTATAAATCATTCAATTGATTCCATTAATTTTAAAAGAATCATAAATAATATTAAAGATATAATCATCATCAAATCAAATATATCTTATTCTATCAATTTAAATAGTCATTTTCTAAATATTTTCACATTGATACAACTCATAACATACTCAAAGATATGAATAAATCTACAACACTTGTGATTTATTAATATTATTAGTATTAATGTAACTAATGGCAAGGAACTCGAGACAGTTGATTATTGGTTATGAAGACATCAACCTTGGTCTCATCATTGTCTCATACTCTAAATATATTTCACTTTTCTAAGAATGCTTATTCATGAATTATGTTTCACATCAACATAATCTTAATTTTTTTCGTCTGTTGTATATTGCTGGGCAAAATCAAGAACTTTAAAGATCTTTTTTGATAATGCGCAAGGTAGTCTTATCTTTTTTATTCTGCGATGAGGATACCCCTAAATAATTGACTACATTTGACCCTTTGTTGATTCTTTCTCAATTTGAAATATTATTCTAATAATGCTAGAGATGAATATTACTTATAACAAATAAAATTAATTATTAATATAAATATTACTATTTTTTGTGAAAATTTCTCAAAAATAAAATCTAGTGAAAATTGTCGAATATGTACGTATAAAATTGTCGAATATAAATACTAGTTTTTCTCTAGTATGAGTAGGGAAACTTCACTGCTCATTATCACTTGCTTAAATATGTACGTATAAAATTTGTCAAATATAAGTATCACAATTTGTACAATGATGAGCAATGACTTCAAGACATTGAGAATCACTCATTTGCTTTCCATCAGATTTTCAAGAAATTAAATATCTTAAGTATGTGCTTTAGGATAAATACACATGGAAGTAAGGTTCACACCGCATACCTAAGCAAATGATTACTAAATTAATATATTTTTCTTCCCACTATGATTTACCTAATAATATTATTGAGAGACTAGATATGATTGACCTAAGAGTACATGAAAGAAGAATACTTGTTGCTGAGCCAACATATCAATCCTTATTTTTCTATCATTGAAGTTCATGGGCTAAAAGTATTTTTACTAATTGATGATTTTATATTTAAAAAAATATAAAATAAATCATCATCATCATCATTCAAGTCTTATATCAACTATTTGAGATCGAATATTTGTAAAATGCATTTATAATTCACTCTATTAGATTTAGAAATTAGATTAACTCTCAGCCTTATAATTATTATATTCTTATTTATCAGTTATCACTCCTTCACAATTTTACATATGCCTATATATAATTTTTTTTCTTCCTTCCACCCAAACAGTCTCATATTTCCTAATGAATACATTAGGATTTATATGTTGAACATATTAAACTAGCTTAGGTGATTCTCACTTAACTTATCGTTTATATAAATTATTCTAATTTCAAAAAATATATATTTATTTTTTAATTCTATTTTTTTCTAATGTTAACCACAAATTTTCATTATCATCTTCTTTTATGGTATTATTATCATTTGTATATAATATTTTTTTTGCTAATCAATATTCACTTTTATAGAGCATAATTGATCTAATAATTATTTTATATATTTTTTTAATCTATTTGATATTCATTTATTATAAAAAAATACCTAGGACACCTCTTAATATGGTACAATCAACATTTATCATATGAGATACATACATGTCAATATTTTTATTTTTATTTAATATATAACCTAAATATTTGAAATGACTAACCTAATACTTTTTTGTTTATCTATTTTGTTTATTATATTATTACCATTCTTATTATAATTAAATTCATATTTCAAATATTTTATCTCATTGTAACTAATAATATATAATCTGTCAATAACATATACGAAGAAATATATTATTATAGATCTATTGTCAATTAATTTATAATTAATACAAAAATATAAAGACTAAATGATTGTATTTGATCAAATCTCATAGTTTGAAACCTCATTAGTGACACATTGAACCAAAATAATTTGACATTACCCTAACATATATATCTTTGATTAGCTCAATATGCACACTTGATACGTCTTTTTTGGATTATACTCACCAGATTAAATCTATTGGGACTTTATCATTATCTCTCTCCAAGTCGATAAGGATAATGCATAAAGTTTTTTTATATCCTTGTACATATTCATTGTCTGACAATATAAATAATTTTAAAAAATTTACATGATATAAATTCAAAATTATTTTAAAAACTTTATTTTTCTTCTTTATTTGTATTTAATTATTTTTTTTCAAAATTTTATAGCATGGCTCATAATATTAATGCATCGATAATTATTTTATTTTTGAATATATCCTTTGTCATAAATAAAAATTATAATATTTTATTTTTATTCATCTATCATATTTTAGTCTTCACGATCTTATTAAACAACTTATTCAATTATATCATATATTTCTCACTCATGATCCTCCAAACAAAAATAGGGATAATATTGGGATCTAGGGTTTTTCTTGCATTCATCTTCTTTTAAGTTTTCCTAACTTATGTGAGAATTATTTTAGCTACATATCTAAAAATATATAACTATCTATCATCCTCGATACTACAATCTAAATTCATGAACTTAGTTAAAAAATCATGAAAAAAAATCTCTTTTGATATTTTATTATAATCTAATTATTTTCATTCTTAATGGATTTTATAGAGGTGTAAAATGGGCCAGCCCAGCCCAGCCCAATTTTAGATTGCCCAACCGAGCTACCGTGCCGAGCCATGCACGGTACCACAGCCTGAAAATCGCCAGGTTCTGCCGGATTTGGGTCGAACAAAACCCTATTTTTTTAAAAAATTAGGATTTCAGCAGCGCGTCACCGTTTGCCGTAGTCACGTGCCTAGCACAGCAAGGCAGGCCGGGTACGGCACTGTAGCATGCCGTGCGGGGCAGGGCTGAATCGGCCCGCGCCGGGCTGGGCCGGGCCAGCCCGGCCCGTTTGACACCTCTAGAATTTTACATAATAAATATATCTATTCTTCGTCATTTCATCATCTGAATTAGCTTAAAATATTATTTTCACCTCTCTAATTTGTAGTTCAGCATACAATATATCAATAGTTCATTCATACATACCTAAAATCTATTTACCATATAATCTATCTAAATTAAACATGTGCAAATTATAACCCCCTCAAACCCAAACAAAAGATATGGCCCTGAGATTGGACCAATACTTAAGTTAAATCTGAATAAATTAAAATCATCTCTAAATTAAATATTATCCCCCAATCCCAATATGTTTAATTTAACAAGTTCTAATGTATATATTTTTGTATACAACTAATCAATTCATTCCAAATAATATCTATATCAACGTTTAATGACTAATTAACTTTATACTCTAATTTTTTCATATGAATACTCATTTTCTCCATTTAATTCTGTTATTATATTTTCAGAGATTTTTTCAAGTCTAAATATATTTTATAAAAGAAGGATCAATTACGACTAGTATATGTTAAATGATTAAACTTTTATATCAATGTTCAATAAAATTTTTGATCAAACTTAACTAAAAAAGAATAACATTTGAGAAGAGGGCAAATTATATATTTTGATAGAAAAGCATAAATTATTCATGAACGCACAAATAAGTAAAAGAATTGTGTGTGTGCGTGTGTGTAGAGAGACAAAGAGGGGGGGATAAAAAGAGGTGGAGCAGTCAACACGCTAGGTACTATCCAATTGAAAAAAAAATTGAAAGATAAAAAACTATAATAAATCTTAATACTTCCATCAAACTAGTACGAATTAATCACAAACATTTTATTTTAGGAAAAAAAAAATATGTCAACCTCTAGACAAATTCATTAAAATATTTATAATTTGATTATTAATAGACATGCAGATTGTAGCTATAAAATCATTTTAAAACTTCTCAAATATAAAATTATAATCAATATATATGTGTGTGTGTGTGTGTTTCCTTCACTTGTGAAATATTATATTGATGATCACAAAAATATATCATCGGACATGAACTCAACTATAAAATTACTTTTAAAACATATAAAATTACTTGCAAAAAATATATAAAACTTAATTAACAAATTTCATAAATGAGATCATCATAGTCAGATAAAACTAGAAAAAACATGATACTCATCTACGTTCATAATCTAAAAAAATGTTAAAGAACTATGTTCATGGTTCATGAACCATGATCTAAGACATTATTTTAGGACATAATGAATCCTCAATATAAAAAAAAAAAGTATTATATATCTACTCCATGTAATAGTAAAACCTAATAACTACAAAATAAATATAAATTCCTCAAAATCATCATAAATAATTATCTTTTTCACATTTAACTAATAAATAATCAACATATGTTAAAATATCAACTAAGGACAATAAACTAATAGTGACCATCATAACCTATATATATATATATATCAATAATTTACATAATAAGTTCATATAAAGCTTATTGTCATCAATATGATCTTAGCTTGATCTACATTCTCTTCAATTTAATCTTTAGCATATAAATCCACTTATATCCTACCATAGAGTTACTTGGAGGCATCAAAACAAATTCACATATATTATTGAAGATACTTACACTTATTTCATTGACAATATAAAAGATTATAATTATCTAAAAAAACAAAAAAACTAAAATATACAATATAAAATAATAATAAGATAATACACATGATATAAAATATCAAGTAAAGTATGCTTTTAATTTCTTCTATAGAATAATCAAAATTAACATATCAATGTTCTAAACAAAACCAATTAGCATAATTAATGTCTTAACTAAGAAATGTTATGATTTATGAACAAATTCATTTAATATGCACCTCAACATTAGAATTATCAAGTCACTCACTCTTAATTTCTTGTCAGATAGACTAACATTTTGAGCCTTATGAGACATTGTCAATAGAAACACCCTCACTCACAACAATAGGAGCATCGACAAAATAAGAGAATATTTTATCAAACTACTCAAGAATAATCATGTTGATAGTATCAAGTATAAGAAAAGGTTTAATTATTAAGTGACATTAGAGTTATCACTAAGATAAATTTTTTTATTATAAGTCCTTGTAAAAACATATCCTGAAAAAACATATCTATACTCATAATAATCATAATGATTTCTTCTGTGTAACAATTATACCCATTATGAATATTGAAATACCCAGTATATGTATATATATAGTCATCTTTTGTTTACCAAGAATATCTTTAAAAAAAGTACATCAAAAAATATTAAATAATAATTTCATTATAATATGAATATCATAATAATTTTAATCATGAATATTATTTCTTTTAGCAAACTCGTGGAATATACGAGTGTCCTAAAATTTCTGCTAAATTATCTTATACTCAAAAAAACTAAAATAATGATATAAGATTTCATCACTTAATAAATTTTCATAAAAAATAAAAAAAAACTATATATTTCTTTACAAATATAAAATCATATATATCTAGTATAAACACTAAAAAATATAAAATTTAAATCAAGAATATTCCTAAAAAATACAAAATATAAACACTCAAAAAAAATGTGTAATAAAAAAGCCCTCGTGTGATGGGCTATTGAAATTAGAATATTCCACAAATTGAGTGTTCTCATTCATAATACAACAAAGTAAAAATAAACAAAATAAAATAAAACTAAGAGTTATAGCTTATAAATCACAATATCTACCCATCTAAGATAGACATAGATATCCTAATATAGTCGAACAAAATAATAAATATATATATATATATATATACACACACACACCTACACTCGACAAGTTGTAACTTTAAAAAATTAAGTAAATTATCATGTCTATTCTTTAGAATAGTAAAAAAATCAAAATCAAAAATATTAGTTACATGATTATATCGCATCGTGATAGACACGCATATAATCTGGATATGATGTGTTAGTCATCCTCTCATTGTTCAGACTCTAAGTCTAAATTATGACATATAGACTCAAGCAGACTAGTAAAATATTGTGTTATTTAGACTCCAGAAAACTATCCTGACTTGGAAAACATTGCTATTTCTAGAATTAAACAAATATATATTTATTGATACATATGATGACTTTATAAAAGTATCATTATAATGTGAATTAATATGTTCTCAAGTAACTAACTAATGTCACTCTCTCTTTTTTGAAGATCCAAGTCAGACCAGGGGGGAGTAAAGACATAACAAATCAATATATCATATATTTTTTTGATTATTAGTAATATTAGACTCACTAAAAAATAAATTTGACTAAAAAAAATAATATCAATACTTACTAAAATTTTATCACTACTGTGAAAAATACTTATATCATTTTTAGATATGAGAGTAACCAAGAAATATATACTTCGAAACTTTATATATTTTTCATGTTACTCTATTTCGAAAAGAAACCATATGATACAGAAACTATGATACAGGTTAAATTTTGAAAAAATATATTCTCAAAAATTCTAAAAAACAAATTAAATCTCTCTTTATGATACAGAAACTAAAAAAAGAAACAATGAGAACAAAAAATATATGTGTTTAAATTAAATAAATGAGATATTTATTCTTCCTTTATATAATTTCATTATGTAAAAATATGTCAACACAATACGTTTAGTATATAATTCAATAATAGAATCATTTATCTGATATATAATATCATATAATATTATTTATTTTTAAATATTTTTATCAAAAAAATATTATTTTATAAAATAACTAAAAATATATATATATATAATTTAACACAAAATAAAGATTCATGTAGATTATAAACAATCATTAATATAATTAACCAAATATCTAAAATCTCTCCGGTCAAATCTCAAATAAGTCCCCATACATCTGAGTGTTAGATCAAAATAAATCTTTATTCATACCAAAATGATAGACATTATAGAAACATCTAGTATGATTTTCTAACTGACATATCTTATATTTTATGATAAATAATAATAATAATAATATGTAGGATAAATAATTTTTGTGATTGATGATCAAGTTGAAAATATACAAATAATCCAACATACATAAATATCTAATGAGAGATTCTATAGTAATAGGTAGCATTTAATTTACCAATAAAAAAACTTTTAATAAAATCTTTTTTCAAAGTTTTATAATATTACAAATAAACTTTAATAAAAATAAAATAAAATTAAAATTTAATTATCTAAAATTAAAAATTACAAAAATAATACTAACAAAATAATTAAGTTTAAGCAAAGCACATCAACAAAATAAAAAATAATAAAGAGCAAAAGGCCCGGGGCATAGCAGGATGAACCAATTATTATGTAATAAATAGTCGTAAACAACTATAAAAAGCTATGTACAGCTATAAACATGTAAGATTTTTTTCATTATTATAAATATGTATCATTACAACCCATGTAACAGCTTGCAAAGAAATAATTCCTTTTCTATATTTTCTACATGGTATCCGAGCGAGGTTTGATCATAGCTTAAAATCAAGGAATAATTAATTTCTTGTGGCAAACACAACTGTTCATCAAGTATTTCTATGACCTCTAATTTTAACGTGCTTCTTCCCGTTGAGACACCCTTCCCCAATCTAAAATCTTACATAATGACTAGTATCGGCACTAATTTCGAGTATGGCAATATATAACAAGGGTCAGACCACTACGACTGTCTCCGACATCATTATTCAAATGATACGAATTGATGAAAATCCTATAATCACAAATAATATCTCATTCTTCATCATCAATTATAAGCTGAATTAAAATAATTATCTGTAATGGTTAAGTTTGATTCTTATGTTCATCAATAAAAAAGGCAAAGATGACTACTTGAATTAATAACTCCAAATCCTAAACCCCGAGGATGTCTCCTATCGAAGATGAAAGATGGAGAATGTTAACATCAAGTCATGGCTAATCAACTCTATGATAGTTAAAATTGAAAAAAAAAAATTCTTTTTCTACAAGACAGCACATGAAATCAGGGAAACTGCACAAGCATCTTACTCCACTCAAAATAAGATTGCAATCATGTTCGAAATCAAAACAGCCAACCATTAGTTAATACAAGATGATCTGATTGTTACTCAATATTATAATATTCTATCTCGTCTATTACAACAGCTTTATCCAATCCGCACACAAGCTTGGAGCAATACTAAAGATAGATATTGATTCAAACAAATCATTAAAGAAGACAATACTATGAAATTCTTAGTTGGGCTCAACAAAAAAATAGATGATGTTCGAGGTCGTGTATTGTTCATCAGGCCCCTACTAGGTCTTCGTGATGCATTCTTAAAGATACATAGAAAAGAACTCTAAAAGCATGCAATGATGGGAGGCATACATGGTTCGAATCACTCTTTATTTTTGACCATAAAAGATCACTATTAAGCGATAGTGACAAAAAATAGTCCAGACTATGACAATAAGAAGGGTGGTCAACCCTGGTGTGATCACTACAAGAAACCTAGATACACTCATGATACATGCTGAAAGATGTTTGAAAAGTCTACTGAGTAGAAGCCTAAGAAAAATAATGAAAATACAATTTTAGGCAAAGAAAACAAACTTACTATAGTCCCCGCATTTAGCATTGAGCAGATAATAGACACTTTGAAAGCAATGCTCCAACAACTCTAAAGTGAGAAAAGCTCATCAGTGAATTCATTATCTCCAAAGGTAATGATATATATTTTAATACTACACACAATTAGATGTGAATCATGGATTCTAGTATTTCTGATCATAAGATAAAAAAAAATATCTATTCACATCTTACCATCTTTCCGATAAATAAATGACAATAAAGACGACAAATAAATATATCTCTCATGTTGAGAGCATTAGGTCAATATCAATGACCAATGTCATCACTTTACATGATGTCCTCTATATTCTTAGATTATTTTGTAACCTGTTGTCAATTAATAAACTGGTTAAAGATATAAAAGTGCATTGCTTACTTTATCTCTGATATTTATAAATTTAAGATTCTGATATAGAGGATGGAGATTGACAGTGCTAAGATGATTGATGAATTCTATTAGATTTGGGCTTACAAATCCTAGTATAAACAAACTACAAAGATTACCTGTTTATCTACTCAAGGTGATCTATTAAAAATAAAATAAAAAAAATGAAGTTATGTTGTCTCACTTTCGATAAGTCATCCAAATATTATTTACCTTCAAAAATTATTTTATTCAATATTTATCAATAAAAAACTTAGTTCTTTTCAATGTGAAGTGCGCCAATTGTCGAATTATTCTCGCATCACTTATCCAATGTACCCATATGCATCATCTCAACAATTCTCTCTTATTCACGGTGACATATGGGGACGCTCACTAGTATAAAATATAAATGATGCACGCTAATTTATCTTGTTTGAGGATGATCATATCTGCCTCACACAACTATATCTCATAACAATGACAATGAATTCTTTGAACATTCCTTGAGAGATTATCTATCAAGACAAGAAATTATTCATCACAAGTCCTGTGTCGATACACCTCAACATAATAGAATAGCTGAGCATAAGAACATAAACATCCTTGATGTAGCTATTTCCTTGATATTCATTACTCATGTCTCTCACCATCCTTGGGGAGAAGTTATCCTTACAGCCACTTATATCATCAATCGGATGTCTTCTCGAGATCCTCCAATTCAAAAGCCCTCACCAGGAACACTTTACTTCATTTCCACACACCCTAGTTATAACTACCCTTCCATTTAAAATATTTAGGTATTTTACATTTGTTCACATCCACTCGCAATAACAGGGGAAATTAGACCTAGAGCACTTACATTTTATTGGGATACTCACCTTCTCAGAAAATGTACAAATATTACTATTCATCCGCACATCAATTCTACGCATCCATGGATGTGACATTTTTTGAAAATCAATCATTTTACCCCAAACATAATATTCAACGAAAGAAAAATATACCTTAAGAATATTAGGTTTGAGAAGTTATACCTCTCACTCTTCCATGCAGTGAGTCAGTCTGTCCAAACCCAGCTCAGTCTAATGATCTCCTTGGATAATATACACTGCCTCAACCAAAACCTAGCGAATTCTATATCTATTCAATGAGAAAAAAGTCACAGTCTATGAATTTCATATCTAAAATTATAATCATATACATAGAAAAAATAGAATTTAATATTAAGCTAGATACCAAATAGATCAATAAAAAAAGTATAATCATAAATAACACAAAATAAATAAATTCATATAATTTTTATCAACCTAACATATCAAAATTTATAATATTAATATATAATAAAAAAAAATAATACTTAGTATCAAAGTAACAAGACAGCTTGATATTATTTTATAAACTACCTCATTGTTTGTTCCTTGCTAAATGAATAAAAAATACATCATCTTCAAATATAATGTCCATGTCATTATTTAGAACATCACTACAATAATCATACTTACTATCATAAAATATAAGCATGTTGATAAAATTTTTGAAAATCAAATATTTATGTTCTTCTACTTAGTTCATGTATGTGAAAATCTATCTTAATATATTATTTACTCCTTTTACTTTAGCTTTATAATTCATAGAAGTAGCCAAATATTAAAAAAATAAATGAAATATCAATATTTACAATATTTAATTTCCAACTCAATAGTCATTATACTATAATTAGGATGTTCTCTATATATACTAAACATATTATTAATATTACATATGCACCAAAATACAATACATGTAATGAGAGTTTACACACACAAACATATAGTTTTTTGTAGTATAATAAATTTTTAGAAATTTTAAAAATAAAACTCATATCTCATAATCAAAATCAAAAATTATAAATTTATTATTATTACTTTTAAGATAGCTAAATATCACATATTGACAATCAATACAAAACTCTAACAACAAGTATACTTTCAATAATATCTCATATTTATTTAAAATTTTTTTTTAGGTCACTAACAAACAAAGTATAAAAATTATGTTATCTAATAGACATCATAAGATATTTTAATAAATTTCTTTTCTAATACGTGAAAAATATCTTTCATTCTCACTTATATTATTATGTTAATTATATAACAATGACACATAAATCTAACATAAAAAATATTAACTAATAGCACGTCTCTAATAAATCTAACAAACATATTAATAATGACAACACCATTTGAAATATTATCAATTATGATACTATAAATTTTACTTTAGATAATTTATTTCTTAAAAATCCTCATTAAATACTTGTATATAACAAAATCATCATAAAAAGCAAAAAACTCAAGAAATAATACATCATCACAATTAATCTCAATATTAATCAATATAGACATCAATATAATATTTCTTAATTTTGAGAATTATTAATTATTTTTTAATTTAAAATATTTTATTATAATATTTTTACTTATAAAACTAAATAAATTTATGATAAGCATACTAAAAATATATATGCATAATATTAACTATTCTAATATTCTCAAAAAATTAAATTAAAAAACTCATCATAATAATTAATTTAGCCACATCTTCTCTTCCAAGCTCATTTTGATAAATATAGAATCTCAAAAAAACTTAGATTATTTCAACTTTAAAGACTTCACTGCTAAGTTCAATATATATGAAATCCAATACACCACATTTTTTAGTATATTGATCAATATATATTTTAAAGTAATTAGTTACATCATTACTTTTACATATATATATTTTTTATAATATATACATAGTGCCGAATCTTCTTCAATACCCCTAGTATTTTTTTAATTATATAAAAATATATTTAGACTATTGAAGTTGACATATTTTAAAATTTTTTAGACAAATGAGACAAGATCATAAGAGATGATCTAGTTTTAATCTCAAAACTTTCAATTAGATTATCATTATTATAAATATATAAGTCATTCATTTTTATTACATTTACTAAATATCATTTTTAATATTTTAAACTTTAACTTAATTGGTTATTAATTTAATAATTAAATATTTTTTAAAAGTATGAATAAATATAATAATAATAATAAAATACAATATATAGCTTATTTTTGTTTGAACAATAAATAATTTGAATGTTACACTTGCACCGCATATTCTCATACTTAGATGCTACTTATCTCAAAAAATTATTATTATTATTTTTTAAGTACTGAGAGAGGAAGAGAAGAAATGAATTGATATATTAACTATAAAAAATTAAAATATGAATTAGGTATTTATAAAATTTTTTTGAATACAAAAAAATATTAAAAAATATTTCAATTAAAATATGACAGAAATCATACAATGATTGGATTTTTACCTAAAAGTCATCGCAATCAATCCGAAGGTTCATATAATTTTTTATTTTTTTATGAACATGACAACAATATGATCTATTAAGTCATTATCTTTGTCGAGCCAGAAAAAGAGGGATGAACATCCAAAAAATGACATGCTGACAGAGTAGGCTAGTATTTAGGCAATACAACTAATTTTATAAAAATAACCATGCACCCATGCTAAATGTTGTGCCTAGGTGGATAACACGCATGTCGTACCTACTACCTAGCATGGCATGAGGCATGATGAGTGTCGACCTAGCATGTCACAAGCTGCCACAAGCCAGCATGAAAATGATTCAAAGACAGTTCTTTATCATGTCATATCGAGCCTGACACTACTATTTCAGGTCATGCCTCATGTCATGTCTGAGCTGTTCAACCCACTTGACACCTCTATCTATGCTTAGCACCTCTATTTTCTGCCTCTACATGAGATACTTAAATTTAGATGTACTTTAGATTAATAGACATTCATTTTAATAACAAGTTAACAAAAAGATGCATAGCAAGAATTGTAGCCAGTATGAAATTTTTGTTTAAATTATACAATATCATAAACTAGTTCATCATATACAACAATATATCTAATTAGCATATCATAGTACTCTAGATTGATGTGTATGACTAATATTAAAAATTATAAAATTGATAAATATTTAATAATTCAATATCTTATTAAAAAATAATTGAATAGTATGAGTGATTATTGATATCTAAACTAATCAATATAACACTTATGTTATATGTGTCATCGTTCACAATGTTAACTTTAGCTAAACTAAATAAAAATATTAATATTTAGTAAGATTATTAGCATCTTCATTATGAAGTTATCATATATAATAGTCTAACAAGCACTTTTATAAAATATAAAAAAAAATAATATATATAATATCATATTATAATAATACTATAAATAATAATATCATTAAGTTAATTAGATTGTTTGTGTTAATTACCAAACTAAATATTTGATTAGAATATGCATTTGAGTATAAAGCAAAATATAAAAATATATATAGACAAACACAAATTTATTGCATTGTAAAAAAATATTTAAGAATTTTAAAAATTAAAAACTTCCATTCCAAAAAAATATTAATTATGAGTTTACAATTTTGTTATTCACAAAATCAAATATAATATATTAATAGCTAACACATACATTTAATATTAAGTATATTACATTCTAATTATCTTTCATATCAAATTAGAATTTTATTTAGGTCTAGTTAATAATATTACAAATATAATATCATTCCAACTTATATTAATATCACATTTGAATTTTTTATAATCCAAGATACTTAATATTAAATTCATGTGTTAATTATCAACATATTATATCTGGTTTCATAAATAATAAAATTTATAAAAAATCATAATAAATATTTTTTTGATTGAAAATTTTTAATTTCTAAAATTCTTAAAGATTTTTCAAAATACAACAAACTTATATTTGTTTATATATATTCTCATATCTTGTATTGTATTTAGAAACATATCTAAACAAACTATTTAGATTGGTATGGTGGCACAATGTGAGCCATAAAAATGGGTAATGTCAATGCAATATAGCATGTTTGTTTACCTTGACTATCATCTCTCCTATGTATGTCTTGATCTACTACAAAAAAAGCAAGTAAAGGTTCCCTTTTTTTTCTATAAGTATCTTATTAGACTCTAATTTATATCATGCAATAAAAATACCATAGTAATATGATTAATCATCCCATCTCTAAAAAATTTAAGTATAGTGATAAATATCTAGATCACCATTTAATAAATTTTAGAAAAAATTGGGACCACCTTCTCACTAAACATTCGTGTCTGCAAAATAGTATTTCAATCTCCCAATGAATACAAGTAAAGAATGTTGTATATCTAATCGCTCAATCTCTAAAGCACAGTTAAATTCATCAATACATACATCACCCTATTAACTTTCACACAAAATTGTGTTAATTTTGTAATTAAATCCATCATGATCAATCAGTCTATAAAAAAACAATCAAGTAATATTATCTTAAGTAGAATATCTTAAACTAATACATCACGATAGTTAAATCATAGATAATCTTGCATGTCTATCAAAAATCAAATAAATTTATCATACTCAAATTAATCAATCATCATAAATAAATAATTATGCATCAATCATCTATATCAATTTCATAATAATTAACTAAACAAATATTTCACATTTATATGACATAAAAATCAAATTCTCACAAAAATAGTTGATGGTAAACAAGCATTTGTCTCAATCGCTATTGGGTTATTCCATATAGTATTACAAAGAAAAAAACAAAATACACCCCCAATACCATTGTCCATGTATATGATTTGAAAAAAACCTAATAATGTTGGGTTGGCTCACCATCTCGATCATGATTCAAGAATACTACATGACAACTTCCAAGGCAAGCACACACTAACACTGCACCACCATTCCCCACATTGTACTTCCATCATACGTCACGTTGTGAGAACAAACACACCTCGTCAATACTCTTTCACAACACCACAAGTCCATGACACACAATACACTATTGTCTGCCATACCAAATTATCATCTTCGCATTGCATCACATAATGCACCATGGACATGCCATCACACACTCGACAACACATCACACACTAATTATAGCATGTGGACTTTTTTGTTCCATACATAATTAACTTCCCTCTGGTGTAATTACAATGTTGACGAAAAAAACATAAATCATTCATTCAAGAGAAAAAATGAGTAAAAAATCTATATGTACGCAATCACCCAGGCATCTTACATGATGTGACAAAATAAGATAGTAAATAAATAAATAATAATAATAAATCTTAACAATATAAAAACATAAAAATAATCAAAACAAAACCAAATTTTAGCAAAACCATCTAAACAAGATCAGAAGATACCTCTAAAGAATAAGAAAAACAATAAAATTTAAAATGATCATTTCAATTTCAAAAAAATGAAAACCAAATCAAAAAAGAATTGCCAGTATAATGACATTTATAATTAAAAAATAAATAAATCTCTAAATTGGTAAAAATAACCCACATCAATTGAAATTCATCAGTTTTCTCAATTAACATTTATGCTCACCATCACCAACATCAAACTTGATGAGAATTGACATGGAGCATCCTTTTACCCATACAACTACATCTCAACCATTTGTTCAAACTATCAACTTTACCCAGTCAAGGGTTAATACTACAGCATTCAATAGCAGGCAGAAGCATTTAAACGATTTGCACTAAATATTTAAATTGATGATGCTGAATATTTAAATTGAATCAACAACATACTACTTCCACAAGGGTACTACTACACCATACCTCAGAACTAGAATCCACATTCACGGGTTTTATCTGAGATGATGGATCATGACAAGCTCTTTGGCGGGTAGCATTTCTAGTTTGAGGTCCTTTGGCTTCCTCTGGCGATGGCTTCAAAATAGCTTTTCCCTTCCCCTTTGATGAGCTTGTACTTTTTTCCTGCTGTACTGCCTCCCTTTTAGATCCATCTCCCACGCTAAGAGATGATCTTGATCTCAGTGAATGACAGGCAGCCGACGTAGGAGTACACGTAGAAGGAGAAGACACAACAGCAACTGTGGATACTGTCTCTGGTTCGGCATTGAGAACAGAAGTTGGGGTTGTCTTATGAGTTGACTCACTCCGTTGGATTCTAGGCCAGAGAAAATCCTCAACAGCTGCTAAACTTGCCAATGGGTCAATGAGAACAATATTAGAAGAATAATCACGAAGAGATTTTTCTCCATGAATGCGGCACAGACGCAACTTGATAGGCTGAGACAGCACACTCAGGCCAGAAGATAGGCGTGCACTTCCACTAGATGGCCTGCATAAGCGGCTCAAGACAACAGGAAATCTTTCCAGGGATGATAAAGCATTTTGAAGTTTCTGAACCAAGATGGCCATGGGAGCTGCGCCACTTTCTTCACCTTCCAAGGGAAGAGCAACAGCAACAAAAGACTTGAGTCTTCCAAGCACTTGTTCCCGCAGTTTGAGAACATTAGCTTCTGAGATTTTCCCCCTCAGAAATGAACCACATGAGAAATAATTCAACAAGGCAGCCACAACTCCACTTCTAACGAACTCAAAAGTTGTAACTCCATCTCCTTTTCCAAGTTCTCTAAGTATCTCAGACACCGCCCCAATCAAGTACTCTTCCCTGTTGTAGGCCCCAGCAGGCTTATTCTTTCCTTTTGATTTACCCTTTTGGTCATCAACACAATCATTCAATTTCATGCTGAGGCTCTTCAGCTGCAGAAGATCATCCGTTACACCAGCTCCAGCAACCCCAGGATCCACAAAACAGTACTTATCTTTAAAAGATCTGGCACAGGCACCAACAGATGATCGAAGATTAGAAGTGGTCACTTGGAACGCTTCTAGTGAATTAAGCGACTCTGTATTTGCTGCAATTAGCTTCTTGAGTTCCTCGGATGAATTTGTGCTACCGGTACGACGTTTGTAGCGCCTGGAACGAGATGATGTTCCAGCCACGGATTCATTATTCTTTTCAGAGGAAGATGCTTGCTTGGGAGCAGTATCGTGGTTGCCAGTTAAAATAAGCTGGTCTATGGCATGGATGACACCTTCCCGGACAAACAACTTAGAGAAAGTTCCAGGAAGTTTATCCATTAGAATCTCAGAAATTTGCAGAGAAGGGATCAAGACATGGGGATCTTTCCATGCTAAAATACCCGCCAGAAAACTTTGAGAAAAAGCAAATAAAAAAGCAGTGTAAGCACCTACGCAGCTTCTGCATAATGGGTAGTTGTCAAGAACTCGTGGGTTTTAGTAGATACCTTGATATGTTTGTCGTGGTTGATAGAGACTGAATCATCTCTGGAGAACTGAAATACATTAACTTTCCAATGACAGAGAGGCACTTGTGACGAATAGGACCATTGACACTGGAACCATAGGTCTGTTTGATTAAAGAATATATAAGCACAGTGACATGAAGTGGCACAGAAGCAACCACGCGAATCAAGCATACCTGTATGAGAATAGGAAGAAGATCCATCCCAAACTTCTGCAGTAGCTCAGGCTGATTGCTCAGTAGTTTCTCCCGAGCTGAAACCTCAGTATCATTGTGAATCTCGTTTGCAACATCTTGACTGGTAGAGCTCATGGGGGCAGACTTTTTTGTAACAGATGCTTTGACAAATGTATTTGAACTTGCAGGAAAAGCAATCATTCCTTGTGGAAGTGGAGGAAGAAGCTCATTTGCTAGGTTCACAATCTCAAAGATCTATATCAAGAATAGGAAAGAAGAAGCTGTATAGATTTATTAATAACAATTGATAGGCCCATAAATTACCACGAACCCACGACTCAATGTCAACCATAAACATCAAAACACTTTTGAGAGCACAAAATAAAGCCATGTGACCTTCAAATGCAGCATTAGGAAACAAAAAATCGAAAAAACTACTAGAAAATAGGAGTTGGCATGTTCATAAAGTGGGCAAATATCAAAAGAAATCAAAAAACATGACATGGTCTAGGGTTTTTACACAAAAAATTCACAAACATTGCACGAGTCTCTTAATTTTAGCAGAGAATCTCAAAAAAGTAAATAATCAACAGCTTACTCTCAAGAGTGTAGAACACTACAACTAATGAATCTTGAACCCAAAACATACTTTCCTTGAATGAAGCTACTTGTCATTTAACTAAAATATGATATAAGTCCAAATTTTTTATTGAGAAAGCGTTCATATTCAATACAAAAGGCTCTCACTTTAGTGTAAGATCTCAGAGAAGTTAATATCTCTATAATCCGACCATCTATCATTTGACATCTAGTGCAATGCAAGCATAGCCCATATGCAACACTTCTTCATTGTACATGCCATTAAGTTTAAAAAGCAGAGTGTGAGTGGTATTTTATCTAAATTTAATCACATTAAATTTTATGTGCCAGCCTAATGGCATTTTGCTTCTCAGAATCAACCAACACCAAACCTAGGATGAGATGAGTGTTGGAAGTGCATCAAAGTGACGAGAAGGAATCATATGCAATTGATGCTTCACTCAATTACAGCTTGCAGTAATAAAGGGGCAGTATAAGAACAATGTGTACCTGCTCTGGTGGGTGGTTTAAAGCAGGAGGAACAAATGAATTTCCAGTAGCACCTGAACCAGACAGCACATCTTTAAGAATGCTACTGGCTCCGAGAAGAAGCAACATTTTGGCTCCTACAGGAGACCCGCTAGCAAAAATGGATAGCAGCCGGATTAATCCCTGTGTGACCAAAGTCAGAACAGCGTTTCTGAAACATACAGCCTTTTGAAGCTAGAAATAGGAGATGAATTCACCGTGTAAGTAGTTATGCTTAGAGAAGCTTGCCCGCCACCAGAATTAGCAGCAGAAATTAGCGAGGCAGCTTGAGAAACCAATCCATGTTTGCACAGTTCATCCAATTTGTCAGGGAATGACGCCAAAGCTTCAGCAATCCGAGTCAAGCAAACAGAGGCATGCTCCAAGACCTAAAAACCATTGACAGCTTACGCTGAGCCAGTATGAACATTGCAGAAGGCACAAGAAGGTAGGAGAGATTGCTTTTTTTTAATCTATGAAGAAACAACGAGATACCTTAGAATCATGGTGATGAAGAAGGTTTGTCAGGAGTGGCACAGCCTCCATCACAAAATCAGCTGCATCAGAAGGAAGTTTCTTGCACATGTTTGCCGCCGTGGATAGAGCTACCCGCTGAACCATAACATCTTCGTGGTTATTATGGTTTCAACATGTAATCAGAAATAGAAATTGTTTTTTTTTTACCTGGACTCCAGTCGAGAAGAAATCCAAATATGAAAGAACTGCCATGAGTGCTCCTGCTCTCAGACATGAAGTGGGATGTTCCTGGGATATCTTTTTTAGAGCTTGAAGGGACTGTCTCCATTACAAGAAGAAGGGTCCATGAGCAGCAACGACGAAAATAAATAAATGATAATTACATGCAACTAATTCTAGAGAACAGCATATAAATTACTTGTTCGGCCAAGTCCATGTACTCGATAGTAAGTAATCTTGCAACAAAACATGGTATAGCTCCATAATGCACGACAGCTGCACAAGAAGATGGCAGCACATCACATAAGTGTGCTATAGCCCTCGCCGCAAGAAGCATGATATCAGGATTACTCTCATGATTCAACAGCCCAACTAACACAGGAAGAAATGAATCCACTGAGAAGGTGCTTAAGGACTCCTCGGTTCCAATAGACAACAACTCGCAGAGCTGAGTCAAAGATTCCATCTGCTTCCCGTCATCTCCCTCAGCTCGCAGGCCAGATAAAATCTTCTTCAGCTTTCCAGACTGATGCGAGGAAGAGCCAGAGGGAGTTCCAGACGAAGGAAGCAAATCATCTAGGCCAGCACCCAGCTTGCGCAACAGCCCTTGGAGAGCGCTGCTTGCGGAAGTAAGATTCTGGTGAAACGCGGAAAAGCCGCCACTCTCACTGTCATTATCATCTTCGTCATTTCCAGTAAAATGTCCCAAATCCGCCTTTAATCCCAAATTTCCCCTGTTTCTGTGCCGAACGCGCACGTCGTGCTCTTTCTCTTTCCCTTTGTCAGGTACTTCATTCTTGTTCCTTCGAGAACGGGACGAGGATTCCACGGGTGGCGTATGGTCCATTGGTACAATATTAGAACGAGATGCTCGTGCACGAGTCGTTAGTGCAAATATCGGAGTTGTGGCGGAAAGTCGGATTCGCTTCTGAGATCGGGTGATTGGTCCAGAGGAGGAAGACGATGGGGCTGCTGAGGAAGCCTCCGCCCGCTTCCGACTCCGAGTTTCCATACAAGAACCAAGCAGGCCAAATAAAATCCGTCGTCGCGATACCGCGGCACCGGATCAGATCACGCTCGATTCATGTATGCATGTGATATAGATTTGTGGCTCACAAACTGATCAGCACAGTTCCAAAGAAACCCTAAACCGACGACGTCAAACTATTGAAATGTTATCGGAAAAAAACAAACCACCCACCAGCATGAATTTATAGCAACCAACTGCTGAGGTTTTGTGGGCGGAGGAGCGGTGAGGCGGTAAGGGGCCATATAGCGTCTCCGGTTGATCCGGTTAGTCCGGACGTCCGGCTCTCCAACATCGGTTCTCATATCCCAAGTTTATATTGGTCCGGTTCGCTTGGTGATATCACTAAACAATAAAACAAATTGGAAAAATCCAAAATTAACCCTCCCCCGTTGAAACAAAACTCAATCCCACTATACCACATCAATATTAAGATAAAAATAAATAATATATATATTTTTCGAAAAGAAGTATATACACGATAATTAAATATAGTATACACATATAGGTATATATATTCATATACAAAATGTCTAGTTTAGGTACATCTTGTACAATATATATATATATATATATATATTAAAGTATATATACATCTATATATATCATATATACATCTATATTTATCATAGCATATATATTCATATATGTAAATATATATCATATGTAAATATTTACATCTATATTCATATATGTATATGTATCATATATATTCATATGTAAATATATATATCATATGCACATATATATTCATATATATTCATATACATATCTATATATATTATATTTTTATGTACATTTATGAAATATATATACATATATACATATATATATATTGTAAATATATGTATTTATTTAATATAGTATATACATATATACACTAAATGTATATGAATATATAGTATATATGTATAGCATACATTGTATGTATTGTATATGCATATATATATATATATATAGTATATATACAAAAATTATACTTGTATATATATTATTGTATATATACTATTATATATATGTGTGTGTGTGTCTAAATATTTATATAGATACACTTCGAGAAAATAAGAAATTATAAATAAAAATTAAAATGTCCAATTTCATTTCTAAAATTAGGAATATAATTGAAACAAATTAAAAACGGAAATGACAAGACTATAAAAAATTAGGGACAAAAAAAAATTTTCGTCGCTAATTTGCGATGGATAATGGATGTTTCATGAGTTTTTTTAATTCGCCACTAATTACGACATAAATTGGGATGTCGATATGCTTGCGTGACATTTAGCGACGTAAAATTATGAATCCATGTATTATTAGTAACGCATTGCATACTCATTTCTATATTAACGATGAAAATTATTTCAGTCACTAAATGAGAAATGGATATGCATAAATGTCGCTATATTATTTAGAAATAGTATCGACGAAATAAAATTCCATCGCTAATTTATGATAAATAAATTATCGAATAATACTTCAAAACTTTGAACATTATTAGGATTTCAATGAATTTTTTATTTGATTCTGATTTCTTCCAAATCTTTTGCCTATCTTCCATATTTTGATCGACACACATTTAATCCATAATTTAGATATGGAATTATAATTTTTATTTTAACTCGTATGTATTATATTCGGGAATAGGTATAATTGTGAGTTCTGATGTTTTTTTTTTCATTTTTAACAGTTATATTGTGTTCTACCTTGTTGTTTTATTAAATGATTATAATTATAATTGATAAATCACATTTAAAATTGTTTTCTCATACTTGGATTTTTAAAATTTTTTGTAACCTAATTGTGATGTGAATTTTTTGTTTTTGCATTTTATTATTAACCTTTTGTTATGATTATTGTGATTAAATTGAATTTTGTTTCCTTACTATGATTACATGAAATTTAATAATTTGTAAAATGCTAACTGAAAGTAATGGCGCAACCATAATAATAAAAAAATTATAATTATTATAACAAATATTAAATGTTTATTTGTAATAATAATAAAAATAGAAAAAAAATATGTTGGTATGTAATTGGAATGGTGAAACATAATGAATATTTGTAAAACTAAAAAAAATCATAAGCTCGTTTAATATTTTATGTAGTTAATGAATCTACAAATCACAAAAGGTACAATAAAATAAATAATATCTGCTCTTTTGAAAATATCTAAGATACTGGAACAATCTGCCATATTTGATTTTAATCCAAAGTTATCTAATAATGATTTTACTACAACTTAGTTGTTAGATCTATGTAATGTTGTAAAAATGGTACATCTTTATTACAAATAGATCTCTATTTATATTATTATAATTCAAAAAAATTTTATGTGATATGTTACGAGAATGTAAAATATTATATGCCAAGATCGTCAATAGATGATTGTAAGAGTGAAAGATGAGTTTTTGACTAAAGAATTTATAGAGGAGGTTGAAGACTTTATTGCCTTTGTTGAAAAAATAGCATGAATTTATAGATGAAATAAAAATAAGATGTCCATGTAATACTTGTAAATATCAAAATAAGAGTTTCCATAATGTGGACACAGTCCAAAATTATCTAGTAAAAATTGGATTTGTTATAGACTATTACATTTAGTTTAAACATGGAGAATTAGTCGTGTCACAAATAATTTGTTACAATAAAAATATTGATTCAAATGTTACAATATAATTTGTTAATCCCAATAATGCATGTGAAGCAACTTTGAAGAATGTTATTGGTCCTTCATTAAATCCGGATGTTGTTGACAAAATCTCAATATCATCGGTAAAATAATTTTATAAGATGCTAAGGGCTTTAGAAGAAGTGGTTGGGCAGGTAATCCATATGAACACTCGTTATTATATGTGGTGGTCAGACTAATGAATTTAAAGGCAAGACATTATTTTTCAAAAAAGTATTATGATAAAATATTATAGTTATTATTTACATTATTATCAAAGAATAACATCATTACAAATAGTTTTTATGGTACAAATAAGTTAATACAATGTTTGAGTTTGCCTGTGAAAAAAATATATTGTTATATTAATGGTTGCATAATATAATGGGGCATAGATAATAAAACAATTATGTGTAATTTTTATATATATTCTTTGCACAAAAGAAATACAACATGTAAAAGGCTGGAAGATAAATATTCCTCATAATAATATGTATTATTTCTCATTGATTCCTCATTTACAAAAAATATTTCATCTGAAGTAACTACCAATGACATGAGTTGTCACAAAGAGTATATTATTGAAGATGGCATAATGAGGTATTGCTCATATTCTTCTTCTTGTAAACATTTTGTTTATTATCCATCTTTTGTAGATAAATGAAAAAAAATTAGATTAGGGTTATGCAATGATATATTTCAACTATTTAATCAAACAAAGTAACAATACTTTTCATGGCATGTTACCTTATAATTTACTACCACAGATGTACATGAAAGATTAGTACATATTTTTGTTTGTTATTGTATTTGCCCAATAAATCAAAAAGACAAATTAGATATTTTCTTACAATCTATTATAATATATCTCAAAAATTTGTAGGAGGATGGTATCGAGACATGATATATCTAGAGAACACAACTAACATGTATTTAAATTTATTATTTATTTTATTATTTATTTTATTATTTATTTTATTATTTATTTTATTATTTATTTTATTATTTATTTTATTATTTATTTTATTATTTATTTTATTATTTATTTTATTATTTATTTTATTATTTATTTTATTATTTATCCCATAATTTATCCCATAATTTATCCCATAATTTATCCCATAATTTATCCCATAATTTATCCCATAATTTACCCCACAATTTATCTCATTATCTATCCCATGATTTATCCCATAATTTATCTCATTATCTATCCCATGATTTATCCCATAATTTATCCCATAATTTATCTCATAATCTATCCCATAATTTATCCCATAATTTATCCCATAATTTATCCCATTATCTAACCCATGATTTATCCCATAATTTATCCCATTATCTATCTCATGATTTATCCCATAATATATCCTATAATTTATCCCATAATTTATCCCTTAATTTATCCCATAATCTATCTCATAATCTATCCCATAATCTATCTCATAATTTATCCCAAAATTTATCCCATTATCTATCTCATGATTTATCCCACAATTTATCCAATTATCTATCCCATGATTTATCCCATAATATATCCTATAATTTATCCCATAATTTATCCCTTAATTTATCCCATAATTTATCCCATAATCTATCCCATAATTTATCCCACAATTTATCCCATAATCTATCCCATGATTTATCCCATAATTTATCTTATAATTTATCCCATAATTTATCCCGCGGGTTGTCCGGCAGGTTATCCCACAAGCTATCCCACAAGTTATCAGATAAGTTATCCTATAATTTATCTTATAATTTATTTTATAATTTATTTTATAATTTATTTTATAATTATATTACTTTATAATTTAATATATTAAATTATTACTAGGTATTTCACTTTCATAATGATTCATATAATAGATTTAGAAATATTTATATTTTGCTGCACAAAACACAAAATATTTAATTTTTATTGTATCAAACATTTCATAATTAAAAAAAAATACTAAATTTTATAATAATTAATTTTTAATATACTGAAATTAGAGGTGTGAAGTAGTCCAAATGACTCAAGTACAACCAAAGGCGCGGCTCAGCCTGGTTTGGCACTACATTGTCCAAAATGACACCTATACCTATGTCATGCTGGTCCGAGGCATGGCACGAGGCATGGCTCATGCCGTGCTGAGTTAGGCAGTGTTGGACTTCATGTTAGGTTAGGCATGACCTATGTGTTTGGCTCATAGGTATGATTCAGTGGCATGGATATTGTGCCTGAACCTCAAATCAAGGATCAGGCATGGTCCAATCAGACTATTCTTGCCCCACCCAATATAAAAAAAATATTATTTTATTCATAAAAACCAGCTCCTCCTTGTACACGTGAAGAGTTTTTTTAATTAACCTACCATATTGTAGGTTGAGGTAGATGATAAATTGTCATATATTTATAATCATTTGCATTCACAAAGTTCAAATCATAATAAATTAGGAAATATAATTTTACTAAATCTACTAAATGTTTATAAGTCACATTTTAACTTCTGATATGTTTCAAATATATTGATCATTTACCTACTTTCTATGATAGAAGATTGTATGATATCATCTAGGATAATGCCTTGAACTTCTCACTATTCCATGATTCTTACCATTTCATCCAAATATTAAAGAGAATACTATTTGGTTTTTCATATTTATCATATTTTTTTCTCTATTTTTCAAGTTTATCATTGTATCTAATTACTAACCACATATTTCTATGTATCTTTACATATATTAATAAAACATTAGTCCATTTATATTTTTTCTAAAAAAAACAAAGAAAACAATAATAATACATTGTAATGTAAATTTTTTCATAGTATTTCATAGAAAACAAAAATAAAAAACTAGTCAGTGCATCAAAATTATACTTCAAAATCTTCCTAATACAATTCTTTAAAATTAGGTGGCACTTTCCTCCACTTTATTTCCTTATCAACTAATTTTTCCTTTAATATATTTCTGATTGTACGAGAAACAAAAGAATTAAACCCAGAAACATATTAATATCAATATTTACATATACATATAAACAAGATACACTCAGTTCTACTACTAAGTTAAGATTATATTCATTTTTATTTCTTATCTAAAACTTAATACCATAAATATTATTTTAATTCTCAATGATAATTTTTGATAAGAAGCAAAATCATAGCTTGTTATTAATTAAGATTACTGTTGGGTAATTGTGCTTACACGAGTAGTGAGATTAAGAACAGAAACACCAGAAAACACAGAAAAACAAGCAATATATATCCCAATCCAAACAAGCATTCACGACAGAATCAAAAACGAGAAATCAACACATGAAATAACGTGGTTCGCTAGTCGCTCAGTATGACTAGCTACCTCCACCAAAAAATGCTTATGCATTACAGCTTAAAACCAAAACAGAACGTCTTACAGTATGCAGCACGCAGCAGTTGCGAAATCGCGCAGAGAAAGGAGATGGATGATGAACAGTTCAAAACGGGTCAAAAATTGCTGCCCGAAAAATAAATACAAATCATTTTATATGAAAAATAAACATCTGATTCATTTAACCAAAGTGTGTCGGATCATGGAACGGGCCAGGCTCTGCTCCAAAAATTAAGTGGGACCTCCGTTATTGTGCTACTGTTGTATCCCCGGGCTTTTAATATTTCTGTTCCTGCACTTACATGAAAATATTAAAACAGATTATTAAATAAAAACAAATTACATATACAGCAATCTCCACCTTAATTTGTTTTGCATACAGATAGAGAGACACTCTCTATAAACAGTTAGTTCAAAAAAACTACATCTGATTTGATATGTTCAGTAAGTCAAGACAGTGTCTTAACTTATTCAGAGTAACAGGTTTGGTAAACATGTCAGCTGGATTATCAGAAGTTGCAATCTTCTTTACTTGTACCCTCTTCTCAAATCGAAGGAAATGATATCGCACATCAATGTGTTTTGTCCTCTCATGGTGCACTTGGTCTTTTGCTAAACAAATAGCACTGAGGTTATCACAGAAAACTATTGCAACCTCTTCATAAATACCAATGTCCTTGAGAAAACCTTTCAGCCATATCCCTTCCTTTGCAGCTTCAGTCAGAGCCATATACTTTGCTTCAGTAGAAGATAAAGTAACAGAAGATTGCAGTGTAATTTTCTAGCTAACTACAGAACCACATACAGTGAAGACATAACCAGTCATAGATCGTCTACTATCAACATCTCCTGCATAGTCAGAATTAGAATATCTTGCCAGCAAGAGTTTAGATTCATTACCAAATATCAGACCAACATCAGAAGTCCCTTTGAGGTACCTAAGTATCCTCTTAACAGCTCTACAGTATTCTTGACCAAAGTTTATAATAAACCTACTCACTACACTTACTGCATGAGCAATATGAGGTCGAGTGCACACCATAAGATACATGAGGCTCCCAACAGCAATAGAATAAGGAACCTTAGATATTTGTTCCTTATCAGATTCAGATTGAGGAAAACATTCTAATGTCAAATGGAGGTTAGAAGCAAATGGTGTGGGCAGAGGCTTACAAGAAGCCATTCCAAATCTATATAGAAGTTTCTGAATATATTATTTCTATGAAAGAAACAATTTTCTTTTAATTCTATCTCTGAATATTTTCATACCTAAAATTTGCTTTGCTCCTTCAAGATCTTTCATATCAAATTCAGAACTGAGGAGATCTTTCAGTTCCTAGATATCAGATTTATTTCTAGCAGTAATAAGCATATCATCTACATACAATAGCAAGTAGATATATGACTCTTCCTTGTACCTTTTGAAATAAACACGGCAGTCATGGTCACACCTACTGTATTTATGACTAGTCATGAAACAGTCAAATCTCTTGTACCACTAACGGGGAGACTGCTTAAGTCCATAAAGGGACTTCAGAAGCTTGCACACATGGGTTTCCTTGCCTGATACCTCAAAACCCTCAGGCTGGCTCATGAAGATCTCTTCATCGAGATCTCTACGAAGAAAAGCAGTTTTGACGTCTAGTTGCTCAAGTTCAAGATTCTGATGTGCAACTAATGCTAGAAGCACTCTTATTGAGGTATGTCTAACACCCTCTTTCTGACTGAACCCTCTTGCAACTAGACGTGCCTTAAACTTTAAACCACCAGCAATTGAGGCATCTTCTTTCTTCTTGAAAATCCATTTGCAAGACACTATTTTTCTTCCATTTGGCTTAGGTACAATGATCCAGGTACCATTCTTATGAAGAGATTCAATTTCTTTATTCATAGCAACCAACCATGACTCAGACTTAGGACAATTAATAGCATTCCTGAAGGAGGATGGTTCATAAATGTCAATTTCTTCAATAACTTATAGGGCAAATCCTACGAACTCATCAAAGCCAAATTTCAGAGGAGGACGTGCGTTCACCCTCCTTTGTCTATCCCTTACAATACAATAGGGAATAGACTTTTCATGTGTAGTTTCAGGATCAGGTTCAATAACAGATTTAGTATCATTTTCATGATTAGCTATCGTTTATCTAGAAACAACAGGCATCCTTCCTAGAGCTACAGATTCAGATTTTAGCTCCACCTTAAGTTCAGCTTGAGGAACATCAGGTAACTGATTAAGACTAGGTACTTGTTTCAGAATGACACTCTCGTCGAAGGTAACACTCCTATAGAGTATAACTCTCTTTTCAGATGGTGACCAGATACGGAATCCTTTGACTCCATCACCATAACCAACAAATATTCCCTTGCGTGCTCGAGGTTCAAGCTTACCATCATTTACATGATAGTAGGTAATACACCCGAACACCTTCAGATTGGAATAATCTGCAGGTTTACCAGTCCACACTTCAAATGAAATTTTAAAGTTAATTCCACTATGTGGCGATCTGTTTATCAGATAGCATGCTGTATTAACAGCTTCAGCCCAAAACTATTTGTCTAAGCCTGATTGAGAGAGCATACATCTAGTTCTCTCTAGAAGAGTTTGGTTTATTCTTTCAGCAATGTCATTCTACTGAGGAATGTCCCTAACAGTTTTGTGTCTCACAATACCTTTGTCCTTACAGAATTCCTCAAATTCAGACGAACAGAATTCTAGACCATTATCTGTTCGTAATAGTTTAACCTTCTTTTGTGTTTGATTTTCTACTAAGCTAACCTACTGCTTAAACATTATAAAAGTCTTGGATTTATGTTTCATCATGAATACCCACGACATCCTGGAGTAATCATCAACTAAACATAAATAAAAACGAGCACCCCCAAGAGATGTGACTCTAGAAGGGCCCCAACAGTCAGCATAGATATAATCTAAAATACTATTTGTGCAGTGTATGGCTTTACCGAACTTAGTTCTATGTTTCTTACCAAAAACACAATGATCATAGAAATTTAATTTACTGACTCTATGACCAACAAGAAGATTAAGATCAGAGAGAATTTTCATACATTTCTCTCCCATATGTGCGAGCCGCATATGTCATAGTCTGGTAAGTTCAGCTTTGTCTTCAGATGCTGGCTCTTCGAATGTGACAATAATAGCCCCTATCACTGTGGAACCTATCAGTGTGTATAGCATTCTAGTTTTCTGCCCCTTCAGTACAACATCATCTCCTCGGTGAACATTCAGTGTTCCATCTCTACCACTGAATGAATATCCCTGATCGTCCAGAATACCAAGAGAAATGAGATTCATTGTCATCTCAGGGACATAATTCACATTTGAAAGTGAGACAATTCGGTCATCCCAAGTTCTCAGTCTCACTGTGCCGATTCCAACCACCTTACATGGTTGGCTGTTCCCCACCACAGCATGGCCAGCTTCCTTCTTGTCATATTTGCTGAACCACTCCAAGTGAGTGCTCATATGGAAGGAAGCACCAGTATCCAGGATCCAAGAATCTGATCTTGCGATCGTTGTGGAGATTACCAACACAAGGTCTTCTCCATCATCCAGATCATCAAAAGTCACAGTAGCAGTAGGTGGGGGGTTAGGTTGATCTTGTTGTTCTAGCCTTGCTCTCTTCTTCGGGCACTCAATTTTCCAATGCCCTTTCTGTTTACAGTAGTGACAAATATCACCCTCCTTTGACCTCTTCTGAATCTTATTTCCCTTCTTCTTGAATAGAACAGGTTGTGGTCTCCTGTTTGTCACCACCAGTCCAGCAGGATGTTGTTCAAGTCTTTCAACCGCAGCCTTCTGCCTCATCTCTCTAGAGTGTAGGGCAGCCCGAACATCCTCTAGTGTGATCTCCTCCTTTCCCACAATGAGAGATTCAACAAAGTTTTCATAGGAAGGAGGAAGAGAAATCAAGAGTAGAAGTGCAGCATCCTCATCATCCACCTTAGCATCCACCCATTTAAGGTCCATGAGGATGCTGTTCAAGTCATCCAGATGCTTCTTCAAAGAGGTTCCCTCTTGCATCCTCAGTGTGAACAGCCTTCTCTTCAACAAAAGCTTGTTCGTCAATGATTTAGTCATGTACAGAGACTCAAGCTTGAGCCACAGTCCTGCAATAGATTCCTCATCTGCTACCTCAGCAATGACTTCATCTGACAAGCTCAACAGAATGGTGGAGTGTGCTTTCTCTTCACATCTCCAAGCCTCAGCCTCGGTTATTCCAAGAGCAGCAGCATCGTGTGGACCGAAGCCTTGAACAAGAGAACTCCAAATATCGAAGTTTTTCAAATGCGCTCGCATTTTAATCTGCCACATACTAAACTCATTTCTGTCGTTGAATTTCTCAATCGTGGTGTTTAGGGTTCCAGCCATTTCAACAGAATATTGTTTGTACAGTAAAATCTCAAACCCTAAATGCACAATTGCTCGAAAAATCCCAAACCAAGCTCTGATACCAATTGTTGGGTAATTGTGCTTCCACAGGTAGTGAGATTAAGAACAAAAATACCAGAAAACATAGAAAAACGAGCAATATATATCCCAATCCAAACAAGCATCCACGACAAAATCAAAAACAAGAAATCAACACAGGAAATAACGTGGTTCACTAGTCGCTCAGTACGACTAGCTACCTCCACCAGAAAATGCTTATGCGTTACAGATTAAAACCAAAATAGAACGTCTTACAGTATGCAGCACGCAGCAGTCACGAAATCGCGCAGAGAAAGGAAATGGATGATGAACAGTTCAAAATGGGTCAAAAACAGCCGCCCAAAAAATAAATACAAATCGTTTTATGTGAAAAATAAACATCCGGTTCATTTAACCGAAGCGGGTCGGATCATGGAACGGGCCAGGCTCTGCTCCAAAAATTAAGTGGGACCTCCGTTATTGTGCTACTACTGTATCCCCAAGCTTTTAATATTTCCGTTCCTACACTTACATGAAAATATTAAAATAAATTATTAATTAAAAACAAATTACATATACAGCAATTACCATATTTTAAACTTAATCAATTACTTATAATTTCATTCACAATAGTTATTTAATTTGTTTACAAATGAAAATAATGAAAAATTATAATGCATGCATGTAGTAGATTTCTAAAAGCTATGTACAATTTATTATCAATTATGAGTTGAATACAAATGTTCTCATAACTTGACATACAAAATATGAATTATGAATATTTAGTCATTGTCAATGATGTAGTAGCAACACATGGGCCTTTTACGATAAGTTGGATAGAGCTAACAATACCTTCTGGTACAAAATGAGATGAAAATAAAATATTAGTGGTAGTCAATCAATGTGTCTCATGATGAGGTGATTCCAATATTTCCTCTATATGTATAAAAGAATATGGAGAGACATATGTAGTGTTGTCATCACTAAATAAATATTGAATTCCTTCTCCATGAACTATTAATTATTAACATCCTCTACTCCTCTCCATAGATTGATACCATCGATCACTTTAATTTTTATCTCTCATATCCAATTTAAGTTATATAAAAATCAAAAAATGCAAAGATAACAAAAATATGTAGTTACAATATTATAAAAAAAAATTATAATGATAAACACCATGATATTCATAGATAAGAAAAAAAAATTCACTTAACACTCAAATTATAACAATTACAAAATAAGAAAGACAACATAACATGGAAGTCAATAAATATCTACTCATTATCAAAAATTTCTAATAAATCATTTCAATATACGTATTCATTATCATCTAATTGTAGAATTAATTCTTACTCATTATCTTAGTCAACATAGTCATCATCAATGTCCAAATAGTGTATATCTTAATCAAGTAATATTGAAATGCATGTACACATGATGGTGTGATAATAACATCATTTTCAACAACTTATATAGCTTATAGAGGTTTTATTTTTCATATAGTTCACGGGCCACAAGGATTTCTCCTTATAGTTGGATAAGTGGTGTAACACATTTGTTCTACTTGTACTGCAAGAATGAATGACTCGTACTTATAATAATATTTTATATTAAGCACATCCACAATGTTATTTTGATAATGAATTATGATATCCAAATTTGGAACATGATCGAATCATTCACATTTAAACATAATTGTCATATTAATTGGTTAAATAAGATACTTTACATATAAAATTTCAATCAGTCAACTATAAAAATCTATATTGGATGTAATAGAGTTCGACCCCTTGATGTATACATCATAGTTCATTGCAGCTCTATTTGAATCATATTTCAAAGTATGAAATTTGTATCCATTTATATAATATATGAGATATATTTGTAAGCTTCATAATGGCTCTTTTGCAAAATCTTTTATTTGTCTATTACATATATTTCATGACAGAAAAAATAACTAAAAAATGAAATAAAATAAAATCATACTTGTATATTTTTGCATGTTATTTTCTAGAAGCAACAATCATAAGTCACATAATAGCAAATTTTTCAAACAAAAATGTGAAATATTTGTTAATATTTACATCAATAGATGTATCATCAATATGTAGTTCTATTTGGCTTAATTCCTTATGATAAATTCCACAAAAAAAATATTCAAATTTTGAATTTTAAAAAGGTATATCACATACTATGACAAAGAAATGATAATGTGTAATTATTATAAATCATACTCAATTAAGGTATAATTTTCTCATAGTTCAATAAGATATATGGGTGCGTAACATGATACTTCTACTCTTTTAATAACTATCTTGATTTTGCTCTACCATATGATCGACTTGCATGGGTGAAAACAAAAAGCATATCATCTTCTATTCCCTCCTCAATGCCATGATCATTAATTGGTGAAATTTTATTATGTGAATTATATAATTGCGGCCGATAGTAGTGCATACAAAATGGTAAAGCTTATTCAACCAAGTAGGCATTACATATCGATTCTTCAACTTTAACTTTATTTCAAAAATTATTTTTTAATTTTCTAATATATCTAAAAAATAATTTCATTATAATAAAATTCATTCATCAAATACATTTAAACTTCTAGATTAAAAAATAAAAAATAAATAACCTCTAAAATAGTACATCAATATGTATTGCACATGACTTGTTATCATTGATTCATAATGCAAGTGGATCGGAAGATGTTTCATAAAGTCGAATAAGCTAGGAGATAAAATATTCTTAAGTCTAAGTATAATAATGACTATGTCATTTTGTAATTGTTTCATGTCTTCATTTGATGTGACATAAAAAAATACTTATTTTAGTCAATGTTTTATAATTATTTTCTTAAAGTAATTCAAAGAATACTATGGGTATTAGCCTCCATATGAATACATGGTAGTGATGACTTTCATCACAGATAACTTATACTTATTCATATCAACACATCTTTACATGTTAGATGTATATATATTTGGGAACTTCAGCTCCATTAGCTATTTACACAAAGTTTCTTCATTTGCATTCTTGTTAAGATTATAATAAGCCTTAGTGAATTTATTTGTTGATTCATCCATGTATAACTCTAGACATGAATATAACTCTTTCAAATTCTCTATTGATTTGGCATTATCTTTTATTTTTTCCTTCCACATTCATTATAGTATTAAAAATATTATCAAAAAAGTTTTTTTCAACGTGCAACACATCTGAGTCATGCTTAAATAGATTGGATTTCTAAAAAGGTAATTCCTAAGAGAATTTATTTTTTTCAGCCATAGTGATAATTCTTCAAAATTTACACATTAATATAATTTGCATTAATATCTTTAAAGTTTTTTGAACTCATATCTATCGATCACATCTAATATTTTAGCATCTAACCTCAAAGGTTGTGTGCCTTTTACAACTATATGGTATTTCTTAAATACATCAATATTCAACCGAGATAGATGCCCCATATGTAAGAACTTATGGTGTTTATCAAATAAATAAATATTTCCTCCTTTCCTCCATGTTGTAAAAACAATATAATTTTCTTATCGTACTTTATGCTTACAATATTGAATATGTATAAAAATCATTTATAGTCTATATAATTGCTGCTCACATTTGAAGGTTATACTTTCTAGATATCTCATATGTTTCCATACCATGAGCTCCACAATTAGGGGCAATAGAAAAATATCCAATTTTTCTTTGTTTGTTTCTCAGATCGGACACAAAAATACACAAAAATATGTACTTATCTTTCATGCAAATATATGGTAGTAAATTATAAGGTATAATAATCACCCTTCATGAAGAATATTGTCATCCTATTTTTCAAATGACTAAAATCTATATGTGCATGGCTCTAATTTAATATTTCGACAAAGATTGATGACTAGCAAGTAGCATCAAATGTTTCCAAAATGGAGAATCTGAATAATGTCACATCATGCATTCTTCAATAATATATTTTTTGTGTTAACTCATGTCGTTTGTAGTAGCTTTAGATACAAAATATATTTACATACGAGGAGTCAACAAAAAATAATACAAATTATTATGAGTAATATTTATGTTATGCCTTTAACATGTCGTATTTATCTTGTGTGAGGATAATTATAGAAATTATAAGTAATTGATTATTGTATATGCCCTAATATACAATATAGCCATTAATGCAGTAGTGTATGTTTTCTACACGCAAAGCCAAACCTCTCATTAGCTTCTTTGTGCTGTAAAAGCTATATATCATGAAGTTATTATTTGGAAACAATTTAGATAACAACTCGAATATTTTATCAAAATTCATTTCTAAAAAATAATATTTAGCCTTTAAATTCAAGAGTCTATCCATCATAAATAACTTTGAATGATAATACATATTACTTGGCCAAACCTCTTCTTTTATGCTTTGATAATTTCAGAAAATTATTTTGCTAATGATTTTGAATATCATTATTGACATCTGGATTGAAGAAATGACCAATAACATTCTTCCACATTGATTCACATGTATAACTGGGATTTGTATATTTTATTGTAATATTTGAATCAATATTTATATTTATATAATACATTATTTTTTATGACACAACTATTTTCCCATATTCATACTAAACATAATAGTGTCCAACAAATCTTTTTTTTAATGAAATTATACAATGTCCATATCTTTGAAACTTTGATTATGACATTTATAATCATTGCGTTGGCATCTTATTTTTATTTTATTCATAAATTTATAGAATTTTTTAGAAAAACCAACAAACTCATTAATCCCCTATTTAAACTTATTAGTCAAGAACTCATCTTTAAATTTGACATTCATCTATTGATAATTAGGTTGTATAATATTTTTCATTAGTATGACACATAATAATAACATATTTTGTATTAAAAAAATGTAGATAGTGACTTAATTTTAATAATATTGTAACAACATATTTATGATATCACATAACTGCCATAAAATATTATAAGCACATCATTAATAGGTAAATTTGTATTAAAATGGGCCAATGGGGTTAATTTATTTTCCTAGATATTTACAAATAGCCTTTAATTGTATTTATCTTATATATATATACATGACTAAATATTTGATATTTTATCTATAGAGGATAAAATTGCACAAATTAAGCAAAATTAAAAAAATTGTGTGTGCTAGAAACATTTTTTCTATTTTATTTATATAAGAAAGATCATAATATAAAATTAATTTTAGGATAAGAGTTCACTTTTTAGAGGTCTTAAAATAGTCATCTTTGATAAAATTAATAATTTTTTTATTTGGGGTTACTAAAATGAACATTCTGAGATTCTATTATTTTAGGGGTAAATTAAACATTAAAAAATGATAAAGCAAATCCTAATAAATAATATTCCACTGGGGATAAGTACTTTTGTGATCTTTGATCTTGGCAAAATAAGGTTCTATAATGATTGATTTCTTTAAAATTAAAATTTTGTAGTAACTATTTTGACAAAAGCATTTTATGTAATAAAAATAATCTAAATATTCGTAATGCCAATATATATCAATATGCCAATGAAAATATGACAACAAATATCAACTAGCAATGGAGAACATGAATAAATTAACAAGGATCTTAACTAATCCAAATAAAGCATATCAAATAATAGGAAGTGTTATTTATTGGATTCAACCTTCAGTGAAGTATATATATATATATATATAACAACTTTCTAAATTTTGAATTTATGTTATTGTTTTTTTTAATTGTTCATTATTATTATGTTTCAACCTTAAAATTACATACCTTCAAAATATTTAAAGTTATTTACTGTTATTACATTTCAACCTTCAAAATTATTAATATATATATATATATATTATTTATTGTTAAAGTTGTATACCTTCAAAATTTGTGATATATATATATATAATTTTTCATTATTAACTTTGCACACCTTCAAATTTAACATACAAATTACACATCTTCAATCTTTTTAAACCAATTCTCTCAATTTTTAATATTGTTCATTGTGATTACATTGTAACTTTCAAAATTTCAATATATAAAAATTCAATTAAATAGCTAATTAAGTAACCTAAATAGTGAACAAGTTCTATTAGGCACACATAGCCCACGTAACTATGTGCAAAAAATGAAAAATATAAATTTTATTAATTAACATGATAAAAATTCAATAAAACAATAAGTGAGAACCATCAAGAATGTTAAACATCAAAAAAAATATATAGGTAACAATAAAATACACAAGATTTGCATACTTCAAATGTAGTATATTTGAGAAAATGAAAACATTAAATTGCATAGGTAAGTGAAAGATAAGTAGGGCAAAGAACATAATTTATGTATTATTTGAGGATGGGCGATGATGGCTAAGTGAAAACATTAAATTGCATTAAATTTGCATACTTCAGGGATGGGCGATGATAGTATCTATAACATTTAGACTAGATCCTAATTTTTTTTTCGAAGGGATGAAGTATTATTTGAAAAGATAATTTATGTATTTCAGCAATGAAATTATTTTTTGCTTCTAATTAAGTGATGGAAAAAAAATTATGTTGCTAAAATCTAGAAATGAAATTATATGTTGCTAAAAATCACGCAAGCTTATCCATCAATGATCACGTGTCATATTAGTAATGGAAGGCTAAACTATTTCATTTTGTTGTCTCTATTTCTATTTCTAATACCATTTCCATATAATGTCAATTAATCTATGCCTTTTAATAATGACTACATTTTTTTTTAATTTCTAATTTTTTCACAAAAGTTTCATTTTTATTTCTAATTTGTTTCAATTCCATTCTTAATTAAAGAAATGGAGTTGGACATCTTTATTTTCCATTTCTAATTGACTTATTCTTGTAGTGATATGTGTTTATGCGCGCGTGTGTACACACACGCGCGCGCACACACACACACACACACACGTGCACACACATATATATACTAGTTATGTATAAATAAATAAATAAATATATATATATATATATATTTATGTGTTGATAATTTATATATATGTTTATATATCTACATATATTTTGACTTATACATGCAACATTTATTTTGTATGCATATATAAATATTTTGATTTGTATATTTAGTGATAAAAATATTGTGACCAAGTGGTTTGTTATACTTTATGTAAGATGGAGGATATGAGTTTGAATCCCACCAATGTTTATTTTATAGAATTATTTAGTTTCTCTCTTTCCAACATCAATTACAAGTTAATTAAATTTTATTTTTCATGTTTCGAAGATCAAAATTGGGTTAATGATTTTTAGTGCAGAAAAATGTAATTATTTTATAGTTCAGTGTTCATTTTTCAATTATAAATAGTTTCATACATCAAATATCAAATATATTGTGTTTGATATCCAAACATAAATCACTCAGAGATTTATGATAGAAAATGTTATGATTAATATATTATATATCCAATAAACTCACATCAAAATGATGATAAAAGCCTAAAGATAAATTACTTTTATTGTAGACAATCATGTCTCCTCTACTCACTTGAGATTTTTTTAGTATATTTAACACATATTAATTACTTTTATTTTTGTACACTGATTAATATGAATTGAAATAAATAACAATAAAATTTCAAGTTAAATAATTCAGTATGGATAAATCTGGGCTTCAAAAATTAAAAATAAAAGTTATATTTAGTCTGTAGCTGGTAGTGATAGATAATATATATGTTATCAATTATATTTGAATTATACTCTAAAAAAATATTTCATATATTTTGACAAATATGCATAAAGTCCAGTCATCACAAATTTTTTTTTTCTAAAAAAAAATTCACGGTCTTTGAATATTAGAATCAACTTTAATGATCGAACATATCAGCACCCTAAAAATATTATTCTCTAAATTATCATCTATGAACATAACATGAAGGTGAATGAACATGCTGCACTTCAACTCTATAATCTATATGATTTATATGATCATCTCATCATAAATATGGTCAACTCTGCTCGTAGAGCAGAGTCAGACTTTAATGGTATCGTGGCAATTATAGTTTGGAAATAAAATAAAGCATAAAAAATAAAGAAAATACTATTTTTTTTCTCTCTTCATAATGGCTTCGATTGTCTCTAGATGAAGATCAATAGATCATTCCTCTAGTGAAAGTTAAAATCAAAATAAGCTAGCCATTGAGTAAGAATAAAATGACATGTTTTCATTTTTGAATTCAATAACTTGCAAAAAATAAAAAAAAAGATGATTGACATTATGAAAAAGATAATAGTTTAATAGACTATATTTTGCTGTGGGAGTATGCGGCTGCTGAAAATTATAGCATAATTAAATTAGTTTGATTCATTCAAGGCTAGCTTATTTGACCAAATGAGCCAAATCAGCTCGTATGAACCATCGTGCTGGGCTGTGCTGGGCTGTGCTGTGCTACGCCTCTAGTTTCTTGAAATTTGGCTCAAAATGACTAAGTGGTCGGCGATAGGCTAGTTCAACCATCACTATAAATTTGGATATTAAGTGCTAGACATAACCATGACTATAATGAGTGTGCAGCTGACACACTTACTACTCACATGAAAAATTTTATTTGATTTTTAATAAATAATGAGTAATCAAAATTAATATTATTTTTGTTGCAAAAAAAAAAAAATATATTAAATAAAAAAGAAAAACTTGTAAAAAAAGTAATACGTAATATCGTAATAACGTGTCACGTGTGGAATCTAATTTATCGGCTGCAGCCACAGCCCACACGTCGAAGTGCCGCTGGCGGCAAGCGCAGTCGCGCTAACGCATTTTTCATCATGGTCCATTTCCACCGAAGCCTGCCTTGAAAGAAACTGAAGCGTTTATTCGAAACACAATAAAGGAGCTAATTTATATCCGCAAAACCGCTCATCTCTGGTTTTCCAATCTGGCATCTTCCCGTTCCCTTTTTCTGTCCGTTGTTACTGTTACTCCATCATAGCTGTGACAATGGGCTACTCCATTGTTATTGGATATAGCTTCTCCATCGATTCGTCGATACAATGCCATCACGTGAATTGGAGTCGATGAACACTTGAGTTTAGGGATGGGATTTGTTAATACAATTTTGGGATTTTTTGGATTCGGTGTGGGGATATTGATCGGTCTGATAATTGGGTATTACTTGTTCATATATTTCCAGCCTTGTGATGTGAAGGTACTTTTCCTTATCTCCTATCAGATTCAGAAGCTATCTGATATGTATTATAATGATTAGAATCAGTAATCGAGCCCAGCAAGTGCTTTTTTAATATTGTATGTTAATATAATTGATTTTTGATTTATCTGGCAAATGTCTGCTCTGGGAATGTAAACAAGCCAATTTTGTTCTATATTTGTGTAAATTCAGTCATTGAAATATTTTTTTCGTGTCTGTCTTCGTTGGGCTTTGGTTAAACAATGGAACTGAAATTGAACGGGATTGTGTAATGTGATTCTAATGCGTAATGGGTAAACGCAGACTGATTCATTACAAGTCAAGCTGATGCTTTTGTTGGGCAGGATCCAGTGGTGCGTCCTTTGGTTGAGCTAGACGCAGAGACGTTGCGGCGGATGCTACCTGAGATACCGTTCTGGGTAAAGAATCCTGACTATGACCGGGTAAAAAGTTTCCACTTCTTTTCACGTAATGTTTGCTTTTAAGGTGGTGAACTGTTTGCTGGTGCATAAATTATGTATCATGCTAATAGAGGGTGTGCAAGCAAAGCTGATACTTTGTCATAATATTATTGATGAAGATGTAGATTTTCATTATCGGTATTATGAATACGTTTGAAGATATTATTATTGTCCTTAATATTTGTAATCTTCATATTTTATGAATTATCATTTGTTATTATTTTTTCTAATTTTTTAATCTTAAATTTTATAATTTTTCAAGCACGCTAGTATTTTTATGATATTTTGTCATAATATTGATTATGTATCTAAAATGATATTGTCTATCATAAAAAAAGTATACAATGATATTATGCTAAATATCAAAGAATTCAGTAGATCATATATAATCTTAGATAATACGATATATGAATTTATATGATTTTTATCATATCAAAATATTTAAGTTCTTGTTATTATTTAATTGGATAAAATAATAATTTGTATCTAACTACAAATACAACTCATTCCTATTCGATGAATGATTCTGTTATTTGTTCTTGGCTGACTAAATAGATAAGTTATTATCTTTAAAAATGTTATTCATATTCATACTAGAGCATGGTTATAACTATTATAGCCATCTTAATATGAAAAATAATTTAGTTAATTTTTAGTGAATGAATCTTTTAAATTGGTAAACTTGGTTCATTCGCGTAGATATATATGTTAAAATATTTTATATTTTATTTATCTTAATCCTTGGATCAACAATATAAAATTGGAATAGAAGATTAGTTTTTCAAATACTTGAATTTCATTTTAATAGTTATGATACTAAATTTAGGGTGAGCTTTATATTTATTAAATATATTATTAATTTTGCATATATATTTATGTGTAATACAAGTGGTCAGATTGCATACATATGTACATATATTTAGCGTGTCATAAAATTTTTAAAAATTTTATCAATAAAATTTGTATATTATAGTCTAAATTATTAATAATAAATTTTATATTTTTATTATTAATATAGCTAGATATTATATGTTGGTAACCAATATATGATTTTAATATTAAGTAGTTTTAATTGTAACAATATTTCATATACCTAACATAAAATATTTTATCTAATAATTTATTTCTAAATGTCATACTAAGCATATTAATAGATTTCATTTTTAGAAGTATTATTGAAATTTATATTAAATATTTTATTTTGAATATTATATTTTGTAAATATTTGTGTTATATATTTATATATAGAAGAGTAATAATGAGGATAAAAAATTTTAAAAATCTTAATATTTTTTTTTATTAATTTTTTATTTAGAATCTATATTGTGGATAGTGAGACATATAAATGATAAATTATTATGATCAGTTCATATTTCATATGTCAATAATTTCCTTTCACTAAATTTCTTAAATATATTTATTATTAATTATTTTTTTAATTTATAAAATTTTATAATGTTATTTTTATACGTGAACTTAAGAATCATATAATAAAAATATTAAAAGTAAGATTGAATAATACTGATTATTCATTATTTCTCTAATAATCTAACTGAGAGACTTATAATAGTAATTAGTTTGATCATATTTTTCTTCTAATATCATTGTAATATACGAAGAGTGTCAACAAAGTTGAATTAGATTTAATTTGAAAGATTTTATCATAAAGTTAAGTTTGTCTTGAATGTAATATATCATATTTTTTAGCGTATTGATCGATATGTTTATTTAGATGCTCAATCTCATATATATATATATATATATATTGTGTTGATTATTCATTGATATTTTTAAAATTTTTTATTTTAATTATTTTAAAATGTGTTAAAACTATTATTGTTAGCATAAATTTTTATTTTTTTGGTGCAATATGAGTTTGGTTCAAGACTATTAAAAAAATATAACTTTTGTCTTGGATTTTTTAATAGGGTTGTCATTATTATTTATGTTTAGGTTTACGTTAATATGATAATTATTTTTCTTAAATTCTCTGTGATATTTTTTTTATTTAGTAATATTATTCTAAATAAAATATGAAAGTCATAAAAATAAATAATGAAATTCTATGTTTTAAAATAGCACCATAGAAAAAATATTAAAAAATTAGCATCATACTAGTTAATCAAATTTTTCTAAATTTTAACTTCTAGAGTTGAGTGTCTATGCAAACAACGTGTAGTATTGCACCCGCACAGGTTGAGAAGCAAACTCACACTATCATGAGCTATCTATCATACTCTCGTATGAGCAAGTATTGAAGGTTGAATATAAATTGAAACAAAAAAAATATAATATACTCTATATATAAATATATGTTTAATATGTATATTGTAAAATGATATACTAAAGAGAACTAGATTAAACTTAAAGTTAGACGACACAAATATAAAAAATCTAGAGTTAGAGAAAGAGTAGAAGAAATTGAGAATGAATTCATATTTTTTTTATTTATAGAGAAAAGTAAAATTAAAATTTATTAAAAAATATTGTCTTTATTAATTTTTTAAAATTAAATTGGCAAGAATCACGACATCATTTTATTTTTGGTATCTATAGCCATTGTATTTGGAATCAATTTGAAGACAGCAAAAATCAAGATTTAAAAAGTCTTTTTTTTAATTAATGTTGATGGGGCAACATTGACAGTGACATGCATGGTCTGTCGCTGTCCATGTCATAACCCCATTGACAGCGACACAAATATAACTGATTTTTTTTAAAAAAATCAGTTATATTGACAGCGACATGTCATAACCCCATTGATGGGGCAAAATTGACAGCTCATATAACTGATTTTTTTAAAAAAATTTGTCTTGTCGAGAGTCCTGAGCCATGACTGGACATGACTCGTGACTTGGGACTCAACTGTAACTGCTCTTGGATCCTCGGGCTGGTGAACTGTGCCATCATATCAGGCATGCAGGTCATGTCTGGCCCTACAATAGGCACGACATGCTCTGGCTCGGCACTGCATGAGTCGTGCATGAGGTAGCACGTTTAAGGACTAGGTATGGTCTTGGATTGTGCCATCTGGGCTAGCACGACTGAACTTTGTCGTGCTGATGCACTTGTTAGAGCTGCTTTGTCTGTTTGACACTTCTATTCATGGCTACGTATGGTAGATGGTACTCTACAATACTTTCTTTACAATTTTATTTATTATGATAACATCTAATAAGATTTTTTTTATATAATTATAACTTTTCAACATATGTTTGTTATTACATTGCAATTTATTTTAACATTGATGCTTGCCTCAAAGACAAGTTGGTGTAGTTGTCCTATGGTTGGTCTAATTGCCTCACGTGTTGGTCCAATTGTCCCATGTGTTGGTCCAATTGTCCCATGTGTTGGTCCAATTGTCCCATGTGTTGGTCCAATTGTCCCATGTGTTGGTCCAATTGTCCCATGTGTTGGTCCAATTGTCCTATGTGTTGGTCCAATTGTCCTATGTGTTGGTCCAATTGTCCCATGTGTTGGTCCAATTGTCCCATGTGTTGGTCCAATTGTCCCATGTGTTGGTCCAATTGTCCCATGTGTTGGTCCAATTGTCCCATGTGTTTGTCCAATTGGCTCACTGGTTAGTATAATTGATAGGAGTGTGTCGCAAGGTAATAGGTTTTTGAAATGTCTTGGGTTCCATTCCCACCTATGGACTACAAGGTTTTCTCTTTTCTTAACTTACATCATGCTAAAATTATGAGTGAAGATATGTCTTCTCGTGAGATTTTTTGAGATGCATGCTTGGCTCAAATACACATGTTATCACATGAATGTATTACTATAGATTCATGAATATGCATTGCACAAGGAAACACTTTACATCTTACATATGTCGTTTGTTGCTTTCATTTTCATAATATTTATCATATATGTGTAAATAATATAATTATTGAATAAAATGTTAAAATTATTAATTGCAAAAAATTCAAAAATCATAGGGAAAATAATATCTCGGGGTTCCAAATGAAAATATTTATATTTTGGTATTTCTTCTAAAAATTTTTTAAAAAATATATTTTAAAACTTAAAATATTTATGTTTTTGGTACTCGATTACTAGTGTCAAATTGGCTGGTTGCCATGACTCATTTTTTGGCATGACATTATCCATTGCCCTAGGCTTTGTTGTACTGACATGGTTATTAGGAAGGGTGGCCTGACATGACCTAATGGCTTGATTACATAACTAATGCATGCTGAGAATTGCTAGGTTGGTATTGGACTCAAGTCAAAACATGATAGATGAGGGCTCCAAGGACATGCCCGCATAGGCTATTGGCCTAGGCCCAGCTAGTTTTACTGTGCTTGTGACTAGCATAGCCTAGCCCAGGGGTAGGGCCTCCAAACCAATTTGGAGCTAGATAGGACATGCAAATTCAAAGTTGTGCACTTGGGCTCTTGTCCACACACACACACACACATGTGTATATATATATATATATATTAAAATTAAAAAAATTAAAGTATTTTATAAAATTTAAAATGCAAATTTAATGTGTATGACTATCAATATAAAAAAAAAAATTTAAAAAAAAATACTCAAGTCTAAAAATTTATATCTAAATGTTCAAAAAATACAAAAATAGATTTTAAAATAAAATGCATGTTGGTGCACCTACATTGCTAATAACATAAATTGATTTGGATCTTCATAGTTCATAGCTCTTGTAATTCTTTGACTTTATTTTATGTGAATTTTATGTATGTTTTTAATTATTAATCATAATAGTACTTTAATAATAATTGATTGTTGTGTGTTTTTATTATCTAGAATCATTTTTATCATCATAGAAAATATAACTTTTTATGTTATAGTAGGTATCATTAGTGGCCTGTAGATCATATGTAATTTTATATAGTATGAAAAATATGTATTCATATTATTTTCACTAATTTAATATATTTAAATTTTTTATATTATTATGTGATAAAATGGAGTAAAAATTGGTATTTAAATATCTAAATAACTCACTTTTATTTGATTAATCTTTTCATTATTTGTCTCTAATTAACTGTACTAAATAAAAAAATAATTATATTCAAATATGATATCAATCTCTATACTTAAAGGATCAATAAAATTAGCATATTTATTTTTATAATATTTAAATATACTATATAATTGTTTATAAATTATAGTTTATTGTTGTTGTCATTGATTCATATAATTAAATATGAATTTGATAGTATATTATATACATTTTATCTTTATCCTATGATTCATATAAACACCTAATTAAAAAAAGATGAAATAAAGAATTAGAATTTTACATATTTTATTTTTATCTCAATAGCAATCATACCAAATAATGAGTGTTCTTTATATTTTTAATTAAAAATTGTTATTTATGTTTCATATGCATCTTAATGCAATGTATATCGTGAGAGTGTATACATATGAATACATGTTTATTACATCATAAAAAAAATATTATTCTAATAAGAGAAATTATTACGTGATATATATCTAACGTAAAAAATCTCAGTTAAGAGATTATTTCTAATAGATCTTATGAAAAATTTATTACTATACTATCATTTCAAGCATTTTCAAATTCAATAATTTTATTTTGCATTTTATACTCTGTGAAAATCTTTGATAGATTCTCAAATATGGCATGATCAACATGATGATATAATCTAATAAAATTGTAATGCTTTTTTATTTAGTTTATAGTCTTAATCAACAAAGTAGTAGTTATGTATATGAATGATTTGTTATCATGATTAATCCAAATGTCGGACATGAGTGAAATTATTTTTATTTTGTGTTTTAAGTTTGTTAATAATAAATTATTATTTTATTATATAAATTTTTATATCATTCGTATAGTTTGTTCTAGGAATTTTATCATAGATAGATTGAAAGTATTTTTGCTGTAAATGAACTAGTCTATTATCTTTCTAGCTATGCCTTTCATAACAAACTCAAGATAATAAATAAAAGAGGGTCGCTGAACTTGATGATTCAAGTTCGATAAATTTTTCTTTTAGCTCATTTTATTTGTGATCTAATATATTGTATTTTTTGATGTAATATTTGATATATCTTCTAAGGTGTTTAGTTTCATAATTACTCTATTAAATATATAATTTTGTATAATATATATATTATATTGAATCTTCTTTGATATTTTTATAATTTTTATTTTTAATTTTTTTAAGATAAGTTTATACTATAGATACTCATTTATTTTTATGTTTTTTAAGGTATTAGGGCTGAGGTTGACCTATGACTGAGAGATAACTTGGTCTCGGATCTTTGGGTTGAGTTGTCGTTGTCTAAGTTGTTATCTATATTTTTTTATGATAATAATAATTTTTTATTTTTTAAAATTTGAGGTGTTTTTAAGGAGAGATTTATCTATTAAATTGTATGGTTATCTAAAAAAAAATTGAGTGTACCTTGGTAAAATACTGATTTAAATTTGAAGTGAAGAAGCTACAAGTCAGCAATTCTAATGTATGTTTGTCAATACAAATTTATACAATTATATTTTATACACTATTATAATAAAAATTTAAAAATATATAATTAACAATATTATTATTTGGTAAATTTGAGAGAATCAAGGATTCGAGAGAGAGAACATATTATAATTAAATAATAAAAAAAATTATAAATTTTAGATTTGTATTTAAAGATAATTTTTTGAAATAAAATTTTAATTTTTTTTAATGTTATTAATTCTTTTTGGACAAAATTCCTACAGCCATTGGATTTCTGCCTACATTCAATGGACAAAAATCTAACTGCTAAGTGCTAAGATTCAACCACAAAATTTAATTTTTTTATTTCTTTTATAACTATTATTTAAATATTTTTCGACATCAACAATGATGAATTAATATTTTATTTTTTAGAAATATTTATAAATAAGAAATTAATATTTATAATTTTTCATATTTCACATGCCTTTTTTCGATATGTCGTCCACGGACAGGCATGTGAGGTCACATGCCATGCCTGGTCATGCTGAAACCAACGTGTCACACCGTTCTATGCCACGCGGGCCATATCTTTCCTTATCGGCCCGCCACTAACTGTGCCACGGGACAAACTTTGCATAGGGAAGGCTTAACTTTGCATAAAGAATTCTATGTATTTTTATTGTAATTTTGTATTTTTGGTTTTCATGTAGGTTGATTGGCTGAACAAGTTTATTGGGCTTATGTGGCCTTACCTGGACAAGGTCTGTTGCATGGATATAATTTTTTCTCTCCCATACTCCTATTATTTTCTTATTTAATGTTTAAAAATAAAAATAAAAATCAGTTTTTTTCATTCTTTACTTGCAAAGGCAATTTGCAAGACTGTCAGGGCTATTGCAAGTCCCATGATTGCTGAACAGATTCCCAATTATAAAATTGAAGCAGTAGAATTTGAAGAACTCACATTAGGGACTCTTCCGCCAACCATCCAAGGTGTGGGAGCTGAGTTTTTTATTTATATTTATTTTTCATAAAAATTTCATCTTTCATTTCTTTTTGATTTACCGGCTTCCAAGTACATTAGAGGTGTCAACCGGGCCGGCCCGGCACAGAAAAATTCCGTGCCCGGGCCCGTGCCGTGCTGTGCTTGGCCTGTGCCGTGCCGTGCCTGGCACGGTTCGGCCCGCGGCACGGCACACCGGCACGGGTTTGTCCCGTGCCGGGTGTCCCGTGAGCCCGACTCCACGATGGCCCCTCCCGCAAAACAGACCGCGGGTCGGGTCTGATTCGACCAGACCCGCGGTCCCCCCGAATCCCAACCCGTACGGACTTGCAAGCCCGAGCGGGCCAGGCAAGGCACGATACGGTACAGTAACCGTGCCGTGCTTAGCCCGGCACGACGGCCCGGCACGGCGGCACGCTGGTGCTCAAAAAATTCGGGCCGGGCTGGGCCGGCCCGTCTCGTTTGACACCTCTAAAATACATTTGAGAAAATTCTCCCCACTAAGATCTCATGTTTTTTTTTTCTTTTTGATTTTTTTTTTCAGTTTATATCTAGTATCAATTCAGCCCGTGTTCAATTTGTGCACAATAATTTTTCAAATTTGTTATTATTTATCTTAATGCTCAGATGTGTGAAAGATGAATTTTGACAAATTTTGTTTTGTAGTTTAAAATACATGGTTATTACTAGAAAAATACATATATGATGATTGTAACTAAGATATGTTTGTGAATGTGTATATGGAAAAAAATATAAAAATAAAATTATAAATATATGAAATAAAAATTACTTAAGCTCCGAATCTATTTAAGATAAAATTAAAGAGAATCATCTCTTACTGGGTTTGAAAATATGAATCATAGACTATACAAAAGTTCAATTAAAAAAATAAATTAATTGATAAGTTAATAGAAATTTAAGATAAATTACATTTTAAATCATGAACTTTGGACTTTGACAATTAAATTCTAGACAAAAAATGTTTTTTCTAATATGTCAACTTTAATTAAGTAGCAATTCTAGCCTCGGATAACTCCAACCACAATCTTAGTCTAGAGGCTGAGGTTGATGAGTTGGCATTTGCTGACCTTAGGACAAATTGTCACATTAGATAAGAAAAATATTTTGAATAAATTCAACTTCCAAGTTAAGTGTACATTCACGTGTGATATTATTTCTTACACTTTTTTCCTATAAAAAAAATTTAGATTTGGGATTTACTTCTTGTTATTTGGATTCAAATCCCAAGTAAATATTTCTTTTTTTTCCCCCCTTCTATATTGCTAATGATGTCTATAGCATTATAGTTCCTTTGTCAATGCCATTATGGCATTAGCTATTATCCTAATATTTATAATTTTCCTATAATTATCCTAGATCTATAATTAGTATTAGTTTAGACAATAATATAGAATGACCATTGTTAATGTAGATGTCTTTAGTAATATAGAAGGAAAAAATGGAAAAAAAAATTGTTTATGGTTGAATTGCAATAATAGAGAGAATCCCAAATTTATAATTTTCACATTTGGAAAAAATGTCAAAAATAGTGTCAGATGTGGTTGTACACTTGACTTTGAAGTTAGATTTATTCAATGTGTTTCTTGTCTGAGGTGGTTAGTCATTTTTGGATCATCAAACATTAGCTCAATAATTTTTTGGTTCAAAGTGTAATTGGGGTTATTCGAGACTAGAAATGTGATTTATTCAAGGATATATAATAAAATATTGATTATTAAATATTTGAATAAAAGTAATGATACAAAATAATTTAAATTGAATTTTATGTAATAGTTGGTGAAAGGATCACATTATTTGGAGAAATAGAATTTATATGTCCGATCTCTAATTTAATTAACAAGTTATTATTTTTTGATCACTTTCTCTAGAATATATTAGTGCCAACCAAAAAGGTGTTTCTATTAGTGCTCTTCTTTTGTGATCTAATTTGTATTCATGTTAATTGATCATATTAGGTTTGATTTTGTTTTTAATTGATCTAACTTTTGTTGATTTTATTTCTTTTTTTTTTTTTTTTGAATTTAACTTTTTAGATTTTGTTCTATTTTGAACAAGCATTTTGTGCATTCATTAACTTGGTTTTTAGGCCATACTTTTTAACAATTTATTCTAATGGTATAATTCATTGTAGTTAGTTATTTTGGAGATATAATATTTATATTTCTATCTAATAGAGGAAGGAAGAGTTGCAGGAGTTTTCCTTCGTCATGTTTTTATTGTGAAAAGATCAGGCATCTTCTATTAAATTTGAATGAAAGTAATGATGAAAAATATATGTGTTGAATTTATACAATAGATGTATGAGTAAACTCATTGAAACAAGTTTGCATTCAAGATATTTATCTTTTGGTCATGATTAGTTTTAACAGTGAATACCTATTTGCAAATAATAATATTTATTCTTGAATATCAAGATAGTAATTTTCAAGTCATTAAACTAAATGATATTTATCTTTTACTCCATGATTTGATATTATTTTGAATAAGATAATATCTTTAAAAGAGATTTAAATATACGAATATTATCAAAAAAAGTAATAATATAGGTAAAATAATGAAGAAAACATGATTATGAAAATACTCGTGTAATGAAGAAAATGTAGTTATTTTGTTTTCTTTTTGAGAGTAAATAGAAAATTAAGATCAGAAAAATTAACTATAGGATCATATGACTTCATAGTAGATTCTTGTCCACTTTGAAATGATTGTGCTTGTTCCTTTCTCTTAGAGTTAGAGTTTACATAGACATTATCAAGGTGTGCCTGAATGTGCTCATGGCGAGGCTTGGTCAAAATGTCTTTAAGTATCTGGAAAAAAGAATTTTGGCGAGCTTGTGTTTTGTTGTTTCGGGAGAAAATGAAAAAAGACCTAAAACATCAACTCAAGTCCTGATTGAAATCTTTGGGAAATTAAGTCTCTAAGTATTCTTTTCTTCATAATCTATTCATCTCATATTGTTCATGGAATGTGTTGACGTAATGAGCTTGTGTTGATCGTGCTTGTTATTATTTTGTATAATGAGTTTGTGAATTATATTAGGTAATTTATTAAAAAAAATATTCACATTTTTGTATCTATAAAAATATTAGTTTTTTTAAATTTAAATCAATTAAATTATGAATTACATTTTAAAATTTCTTTAAATTACGTCTTATTTTTATTTTGTAGTTAATTATATTGTTATATAAAAATGTCAATATTATTATTGATAATTTTTTTAGAATGAGTTTTCTGATTTAAAAAATTGAAGAAAATATTGCGTGAATATATTTTTAATTTTTTTTTGAAGTAATATGTGACATATATATTTTGCAATTAAAGATGTGTGAAGAGGATAAATATATTAATGCATCACTTAGTTAGAACTTTTCATGCTTTGATATCATGTACCAAATTTTATAAAGATCTTGGATTAAGGTGCAAAGTGACATTGGACAATTGTAAGATCACAAAACAAATAAAAATGGATTATTTTAAGAAATTAGTACGAGTTCAATTTCAATGCATCCAGGTGCCTTTGGGATGGGGAGAAAAAGAGTTAGTGGAAGTAGTCAACCTATTCCTAGGAGATTTTTGGATAAATCTATCACTTCTAGCCTCATCAAAATATTTTGAATTTAAGATGGAAGCAAGAAGATATGAAGTATTTTGAAAAAATAGTAATTTCTCGTAATCAAAAAGTATCTTATTCAATACTATGAATTATTCTTATTGAATTTCTATGATAGATATCATTGTAAATTTTGGGCACGAGTCAGTCTATTAATGTACGAATAGTGGATATAAATTTTTAAAGAAGATGTGAATGACATAAGTATCAATATGAAAGATCTTAGAAATATTCGAAATAATATGAATGTTCAATTTTATCAGATAGTTGTATAGATGAAAATAGTTTGTGTAATATATATATTTTTGATGAATAGCTATATTAATACTTAGTTTATGAAATTAATTGATATTTTTGATATAATAAAAAATAGAGAATTGATATTCAAATATATTGATCATATAATTAAAAAATTAATAAAACATTAAGCAAGTTATCACTAATAATGTCTTTAATTATGTGAATACTAGAATAATGCTTATGGTAAATGGGGAAAGATTATGGTGAACTTCTTTAGCTATACATCATATTGATTTGATGTTTGAGAATATTGTAAAGGTAAATTTTTATGTTATTACACTTTCTCGAGTTGAGCAATTAGTGAAATTTATATGACATACTTAGATTTCTAGTTTGATAAGAATATTTAAAAAAAATCATAAACTTCTTTGTTCATCAATTATATGATTTGTTATTTTATTTTTTATTCTTCCGAGTCTTTATAAGTAAAAAAAGCTCTTATAGTAATATTCTCCTTAGAAAAATGATGTTCAAGCTTATGTGCTTAAAAATTAGACAGTTTGAAAACTCAAAATACAATATTATTTGATCTAAAATTTTGGTCTCATATAGTTTTTAGCAAGGAAGCACAGATATGCCCATTTACTGCCATGTCATTTGTGTCGGACTTGTGGACACCGTGATATGGTATGGACATGCCATAGATATGTATCGAATATGTCACGTGGCGTATCATTGACCAATCTGGGTCTGATATGCCACTTGGCGTATTGGATAGACACTATTCAGACATGTACCGACGCGTAATAAAGCCTATAGATGCGTAGAGTGGCCGATGACACAGAGTGGCCGATGACGTTGAGGATGCCAAAAGAGATCGACGACGTCGAGGTGACGGTGGGGGGTTTTCTTTGCGATTTCGAAGCAGTAACAGGGGGCATTTCCAAAATGCAACATGGGGGGGAGGGAGGGGGGTGGAGTGGTTCGAAGCAGTAAATAGAAGGGGGGGGGGTGTTGAAGCAGTAAATGGGAGGGTGTTGAAGCAGTAAATGGGAGGGTGTTGAAGATAATATTAAATTAAAACTTATATTTAAATATAATTATTTATTAAAAATTATAATTAATATACAATATGTAATAAACAAAAAAATTACATGAAATTATGAAACTAGAGCAATGGGGTGGGGCGTTTAAATTCATGATTTTAATTTTTAAATATGTAATATATAAGTATATTTACTTTTTAAGAATAATATTTGTATTTATTTTTTTTATCATGCCGTATCTTAGCTGTATTCATATCCTAGTTTTTTGAAATTTGTTGTGTCTTCGTATTCTGTCGTGTCGTACTCCCGTGTCCGTATCCGTGTCTGTGCTTCTTAGGTTTTTTGTATAAATATATTATTCTATAAGTTAGTTTTTGAGAAAGATTGATTTAGAGATTGATTATTCATTAATTATATGTATGAGCTGATGAATTCAGCTAAGAAGATTTTATTTAATTGTGGAGACATGAAGATAAAATATGGCTCAATTGAAGAAAAAATTGATGTAAGATGTACTTGCAATTTTATTGATCTTTATATGCTGTAGAGTATTATTTTAATTTTTAATTGTGATATGTAGATAAATTCTCTAATGTTGGATTATTAATAATTACAGTTAGACTCATTTGACCAAATAATTAGTAAATTTGAGAGTTGTATTGCTATTTAATTCTTGAACATTAAGAAGTCGTATAAGTTGGTGGATATGTTTAGGGAGTTTAACATATAGGTGTCAAGTAGGTCATGTTGTGCTGGCACGAATAATTTTTTAAGGCTTATCTGTGCCACTATGTCATGCCCGACACTTTCTAATTGTGTTTGCCTTTGTGCAATAGTGACCATGACCTAGGCCGTGCCCACCCATGCTAACTGAGCATTCACAAAGCCTTGCATGCCATGAGCTGGCTCGTGCAAAGTCAAGTCAGGCTTGGTTAGTCTCACCTAGTTTGTTCTATGCTAACCTAGTTTGTTCCAAGCTAGCTATGATCAGGACCAAGCTAGTTGATTTGGCCAGATGGGATTTAACTAGCCTGCACGAGTCATCATGCTTGGTTGTGATGTACAATGCCTCTTGTGCTAAAAATATTATCTTGGCATGGTTGAATGGTCAACTGTGTTGTGTCGTGAGCCGTGCCAGAGCTGCCCATGCCCTACCTAGTTAACACTTTTATTTCAAAATTAGAGTGGTAAAAGTTTGTTATTTATGTCCTTAACCTTATAGTGCTTTTGGATGTGATAAGAATTTATAGCATATTTAAATCGGTAATATTTTTTAAAATAAATTTTTATATAATATTTTTATATCAATGTTTAATAATTTTATTTCATTTAATACAAGTTTTTTAATTTTATTATTTATAGATCCATACAATAAAAAGAAAGATTTGAATATCAAAAATTTAATGCTCTATTGTATGTAAGGTATAATGCTAGATTGATAAATCAAAGTCTACAAAAAAAATTGATCTTATTTTAGTAGATGATATTGATTCGAATGATGAATGTATAGTCTACAAGATTTCTTCATCCCATTTGATATTTATTGACTACAAGATGATGAGGTATTTAATGCTAATGCTATTAGAGTTGTGTCATCCAACTCATCAAAGACTCGATCATCATTAGATCACCTGATTTTTTCATATTCATACTAAAAGAAACATATTAAAGTACTAAGTATTCAAAATTAAAGTTATAAATTTGATATAATTTAATAAAAAAATTTATAATATTTACATTTAATTAAAATTTTATATTAAATATAAGTGAATATAATGACAGAGAGTTTAATTTGATACAAATTAATGAAAATGAGGATTTACATAAAATGAGGATATTTTTTATAGGAGATTTTTATATTTTTGATACGTTAGATGATGATGATGACTTAAGCGAAGAGAATTTATATTAAAATAATTTACTTTAATTTTTTTTTTTGAATTGGTCGTGTATTTTTAATAAAGTTTGAAATTATATGTGCAACTAAAATTATTTTTTATTTTGATTATCATGATTATTTGTGATATTAGTGAAATAATATATATTTTTATAATTTAAATGAATTATTTCCATGTTCTTATATATGCAAGTTTATTTTATTTTATATATTTTAAATATTAATTAATTATATTATGTGATTCTCAAAAAGTTTCTCAATCCCCCGAGACTTGCATTTCATTTCACTAACACAAACTCATTTATTAAATTTTTTTCTTTTTAAACTTTGCTTAGGGTAAACTTGAAGTCATGGACAATCAAATCTATCTGTTCCCAACTTATTCTGAACTAAGAAGGAAATCAATTTGAGAACAACTAGCTTGATTAAATGTGAGTAAGATCTCCTTTCCAAGTAATGATTAAAATTCTTGAATATATTTTTGATATATTTCGGATATATCTTATATTAATGATTATTGACAAAACACATGGTATGAAAATATTTATTGATTTATAAATTCCTTCTTATTATTAAAAATCTATGATATATCATAAATATATTGATAATCATAAATATCCATGTATTCTTAAAAAAATATTACATAGAAGAAAATATTAAAATATATCAATTATATATTTGAATATAGCGAGATATATTTGTGATATATCCAATTATATGTGTGATATATTTAAATATATTTGGATATTTATGAATGTATGATAATTTATATTTGAAACAATTTAATTTAATATTAGTTATATATTATCATATAACTAAATTAAATTATTTTCACCTTCAATGGATTTGAATAAAGTACAATAATTTATAATTATACATCTAAATTAATTAATAAATGAAATTAAACTTAATATTATTTATATATTGAAATATAATTAAAATTTTTATGGAAAGTTATGTTTTAATATATCAAAATAGAAAAAATAAGAAAAATATGTACTAAAACTAAACATAACAATAATATTTTCTGATTGTAACATTTAGAGTAAATAATACAACTTTATTTTTTATTTTTTTTATTTTAATGTATTAAAATATAATTTGTTCAAATTAATATTTATCATATAATAAATATTATTAGATTTAATATTTATTTTTAATTAAATTTGAATTGTTTTGTAATATAAATTTAAATTATTTTTTTATTATATGTACAATAAATAGGTAACATTAATTTGTAATATTATTTATATAATAATATATATTTAAATATATTATTAGTTTTATATATAATTGATCTAAATAATATAAATATTTATATTTAAATAAAAAATGGAATACTTTTATTATATATTAATATTAGAAAATTGATATTTTTTGATCAAAGTGATATAATTTAATTTTATATCATATATTATATAATTTATATATTAATGTATTTATTATAATATCAAAGTATTTTTTTGATATTTCATCGTAATCTCAATTTTTTATCTAAAAAATTATTAGTTACTATAGAAAAATAAACTCGTATGCTATGCTAGATACCGGATGGGTCGATAGATCACTTGTTATCTTAGATAGTATGAAATAAATTGATTCGTATGTTTTTTATCAAAGTAAAAATATTTAAATTTTTTATTATCATGTAATAAAATACAATAATACTTAGCATAAGTAATAACAAGAATATTATATTTAAAAATGATAACTTTCTCATAAAATATGGAAGTTATCATTTTTAAATATAATATTCTTGTTTGTATTCAGAATCTAACTACAACTAATATGCTTAGTGTCATAGTATATAAATAAATTAATTAATTTTTCATAAATCAAATATTTATATTGACATTCTTAGTTCATGTATTTGAATATGTATGTTAAAATATTTTTTATATTTTTACTATGGTTTTAGGATCCATATAGGCAATTAAAGAATACATAGTTTAAATGGAAGAATAATATTTTAAATAATTAGTTTTGATCTCAACAGTCATGACATTAAATGTGGTGTGACTTTTATATTTGCTAAACATATTATTAATATTACATGTGTACTTAAGTACAATGCAACTAGTAGCACTATACATAGACAAATACATTTTTTGTGTCAAAAATTTTTAGAAGAATTATTTTTATCACAATCTGAATTATGAATGATAAGTTTGTCATTCTTATTATTGACGTAATTTGATATCACGTATTGATAGGTAACAAATGATTCAAACATAAGATATTTGTAATTCTATTATGTCTGACATTCATTTGGAATTTTTTTTGACTCATAGACAAATAATAACTGTTATTTTTATTATTTATTTGGTGTCATAAGATATTTCAGTGATTTTTTTATTTTTTCTAATATGAGAAATAATTTTTATTATTGCCTGTACTATCTTGTTAATTATGTGACACATGTGCATAACATAAAAATCATACTTAATAGCTCATTTCTAATGGGTCTAATAAGTATACTAATAATTACTCTATTGTTAAAAGTATAATAAAAAGTAATATTTACTATTTTATTCTTATATGATATTCCCTAAATATTTAAGTCATACATTTATATATTATTGGATAATCATGAGTTAAATAGTTTCATGAAATCTTAATTTTTTTTATTAAGTTTATATTTTGAATTTACATAATTAGTGGTAAGACATATACATACTGCATCATTGCAACTAGTTTGTATATTAGATTTTATGGGTATTGTAACTATATTTTCTAATATTTATTAATTATTAATTATTTTTTTAACTTATATTTTATTATCATTCAAATTTGTGTACCTAAGAATTATATGATAAGTAAATTAAAAATATGTCTGCATAATATTAATTATTTTAGTATTTTTCAAAAATTTAATTTGAAGATTTATGATCATAAATAATTTAATCATATATTTCCTACCAAAATAATTGTATTATATAAAAGGTCTTAATGAAACTCATCTTGAACTAGATTCAACTTGAAATATTCTATCATTTAGTTGGGTTTGCATAGGTTTTAATGTATCATATTTTTTAGTATATTGATCGACATATTTTTTAATATGGCTAGTGACACATGTATTTTTATATGTATATATTTTTTAATAATATATATATTGTGTTGATTCTTCAATATCTCAATAATTTTTATTTTTTAAAATCTTAAAATGTGTTCATATTATTAAAATTTGTTTTCTTTTTTTATTTTTTAGGTGGCGAATGGCTTTGGGCTGAGGTTATTGAAAAAATCTTAGTTTTTGTCTCAAAATTTTTTGTAGTGATATAATTACTGTCTACATTTACGTTAATTTTAAATTTATCATCTTTAAATTAATTATTTGTTATTTTTTTAAATATTTTTATTTATTAAATAAATTTTAAGATTAAAAAAAAAATAAAAACAAAAAAACAATAAAAAAAAAACAAGTATACTGTACTCGCTTTGTTATAACATATTATCGTTTGTATTGTTCTGCACCACTTCTAACTTTAAAGCTTATCTAAAATTTCTTGACTCCAGTAGTCTAGTTGCAATTTGAAAGTTATATCGCATTTGCTGTAGCCCATATGCATAATTGTAAGCCTTAAATTAAATATTAATGTAATAAAAATAGTTATAAAGAAATTGCATAAAATTTAAGAATTCAGTCAATGGAGGAGAGAACATAGAAGAAGAAGAGAGTTTTAGAATTAAGGAGGGAAAATTTAGAATGAAAATTTCAAATTATCTATCTCTATGTATAAAGATTTAAATATAATAAAAAACATTTTTTTTTTCCATTTTTTTTAATTTTTTTTATTTATTTAAGCCAAAAATCTGACAGCCGTTGGATTTCTCAAGTGAATTGAAAGTATTAATTCGGACAACAATCTCAATTATACTTCATCTTCTTACAATGGAGACAAGCAACAATTATCTTCTCTCTATAAGACTCTTATGAGTTTTATCTTTGTGTCTGTGATATTATTATTTTTTTAAATTCGTGCTAATTACACTGCTCTCGAATAGTACGCAACTAAGTCTTTTCTTAGTTACACTAATTATCTCATAGTGTTAATATTATTATCTTCATCATGGCGGACTCAATTTTGTTTAACAATGTGATAAAACAACAATGATCTTCATTTTTTTTTACCATGCCGCTCAAGCAAGAAAGAATTTTCCGTGCTATGTTAATTATTATCTTTTGCTCTGAACAATATGGCTCTGCTCTTCCTAGGAATGAAAGTCTATGTGACCGACGAGAAAGAATTGATGATGGAGCCATCCATAAAGTGGGCGGGAAATCCGAATATCACTCTTTCTATTAGAGCATTTGGACTGAGAGCAACGGCTCAGGTCTTCTTCTATTTCTTCGCGATAGAGCGATGATCATGAGTATGTTTTCTAGTCGCGAAAAAGAGAATCATCTAAATGCTCATTTTGCTTCTCCCTCCTCTTGAATTCTTTTGCAGCTCGTGGATTTTCAATTTTTTGCCTCACCTCGCATAACACTGAAGCCTCTGGTTCCTAGTTTTCCTTGTTTCGCCAAAATCCACGTCTCTCTGATGGAGAAAGTAGGTGATCATTCTCCCCCATCTCTGATAGACCACTATATATATATATATATATATATATATATATGCCTTGTGCACATAATGCTCATTGTGCACATAATGCTTACGATTTTTGACTCATATATCATTATAATGTATAATATAACTTTGCCTTGTAGGTGTTCTACACTAGATACATGAGAAATTGCGCATGCACACCTCTATATATATATATATGTATTTGCTTATATAATGAATTAATAATTATTATTATTATTATAAAGATTAGTGGCTTATAGTCTCACCGAGAATGATTATCTTCAAGCAAAAGTATATTATAAATATTTTTTATAAAATTAAGATTTTTTTCATGATAGCATAAGTGATCATTATCTGAGGTGGTTTGATCACATCCAACATATATCTCACACCGATTAGAAATTATGGAGTTGTTCGGATGAAAAATGAAAAAAAAAAAAAACTATCTTATAGAAGTGATAAATAAGGATTTAATAACTAAAAAAACAAACGGCAAACATAATTTTTAGCAAGGTAAATAAAAAAAATGGATCGAATCAATAAATCCAAAATAGTCGAGATAAAATTTGATTGATGATGATGATGATTGGATTTTCTCCTCGATCCTGAAGTAGTGTTCTTCGCACGTGCTCCTAATGAGCTCCATTTCATGATAATCGTTCGTTTTTTGGGCTTCATCTCACCTTTTATCTGTGAAAACAACTTTGCAGCCACACGTTGACTTTGGGCTCAAGCTCTTGGGGGCGGATCTTATGTCAATACCAGGGCTCTACAGGGTTATCCAGGTGCAGCGCTGGCACCCTTTCTCCTCTTGGTTTGTGCCTCGTTGCCTCCATTGTTGTGACTGGGAAAGCTTAAATTTGCAGGAGCTTATCAAAGATCAAGTCTGTGGCATGTATCTATGGCCGAAGGTGCTGGAAGTAACAATAATGGATCCTGCAAAGTTTGCCTCCACGACATTGAAACTTCTCTCTGTACTCCTGTTCTGTTTGCATGTCTGAATGGTGGCATAACTTTTTTTTTTTTTTTTCCTTCTTCTTCTTCATCTTCTTCGTGCACGCGTGTTGTTCGACAAAATTAAGAGCCCTGAGGAGGCCGGTGGGAATTCTGAACGTGAAGGTTGTGAGAGCCACGAAGCTGAGGAAGACGGACATGCTGGGCACCTCGGACCCTTATGTGAAGCTAAAGCTGGCCGATGACAAGCTTCCATCGAAAAAAACGACCGTGAAACTGAAAAACCTGAATCCCGAATGGAACGAAGAATTCCATTTTGTGGTCAAAGATCCACAATCCCAATCTCTGGAGCTTCAAGTCTTTGACTGGGAGAAGGCACGTGCCTTTCTTCTTCTTCTTCTTTCTTGGGCCTAGAATTTTTTTGTGCTCCCTCTCCTGAGACCAAGGAAGCACGGACACGGCTCTCTGCAGCCGTGTCCACGTGACCGACACCTGGACACTTGGACACGACACGGACACGGCACGGATACGTGTCCGATACGCCACTTGGCGTATCATTGCACAATCCGTATCCGATACGCCACGTGGCGTATCGGATGGTTGCGTCGGCAGCCGTATCCACGTCTATAGTGCCCGACGTCCGACGACGTCGGGTTGCCAATGTTGTAGCGTGGGTGACGTTGGCCACTGGCAGGGACGGGCGCGATTTGAGGGGAGAGGAAGGGGCAGTGCGATTTGAGGGGAGAGGCAGGGGCGGGCATGTTTGAGGGGAGAGGCAGGGGCGGTCGTGCTTGAGGGGAGAGGCAAGGGCATAAAATAAAATATTTTTATAAAATAAAATAAAAAAAAATATTTTTATATAATATAATTATAAAATATTATTTTATAAAATAAAATAATTATAAATATTATCTTATAAAATAAAATAAAATATTTTTATTTTATAAAATAAATAATATATATTTATTTTATATAATAAAATATTTTAATTTAATTTAATTTAATAAATTTTATAAAATACCTAATATTTATAATTTTTATTTTTATTTTTATTTTTTTTATCATGCCGTATCCTAGTCGTATTCGTATCCTAGTTTTTTAGAATTTGTCGTGTCCTTGTATCCTGCCGTGTAGTATTCCCGTGTCCGTGTCCGTGTTTCTTAGCCTGAGACTAACCCATGCTATCCATTGGGCCATATATGTGCCCGTGGGCCTTACGGCGGCCCTGTGGGTGATCTGGCAGGCATCATAAGGGGGCATATTAGGCATTCCTGGGGATTGAACTCGTGTCGCCAGTGTTAGAACACGCATCCTCTCTTGCCGATCGAGCTACCACACGGTCGGCGGGCCCGGAAAACTTGTTTGTTTGCTTTTATGGCTAACTTTTTTTCTTTCTTTTTCTCTTTGTTTTTGCCAGGTCGGGAAACATGACCACCTGGGCCTGTGCGTGGTCCCCTTGGCCGCCCTTGCGCCAGATGAGCTGAAAATAATGACGCTGGACCTGTTGAAGAAGAAGCAGGCAGGTGATCAAAATAGTGAAAAGTCTGCCGGGCAGCTCGTGGCTGAATTGAGGTATAAGCCATTCAAAGAGGAGGATATGCCGGCGAGAGGCCTGGAAGAGGGTGGGACGGTGCGGGTGGCTCCCGACGGAGCTCCGGCCGGTGGCGGCCTGCTCGTGGTCATCATCCACGAGGCCCAAAGCGTCGAGGGAAAGCACCATACCAATCCGTGTGCCTTCGTCCTCTTCAGGGGCGAGGAGAAGAAAACTAAGGCAGCAACATTCAGCTCCCAATTACAAATTTGCCCTTCACCTAAGCAATTCGGGATGATTTTTGTTCTCATGATTTTCTTTTTTTTTTTTTTTTTTTTTGTTTTTTTTTTCAACAGCGGGTGAAGAAAAATCGAGATCCAAGATGGGAGGACGAATTTTCGTACGTGCTGGAGGAGCCTCCAGTCAACGATAAGCTACGTGTCGAGGTCGTGAGCCAGTCATCTAGACTGGGCTTGCTGCATCCGAAGGTGTGGATTACTTTTTTGATTTTCTAACGACGGATCCTAGCCGTTTATCCATCAATCTGTTTATTCTGTTAGGAAATTCTCGGTTATGTTGATATAAATCTCGCCGACGTCGTGACCAACCAGAAGATCAACGAGACGTATCACCTCATAGGCTCGAATAATGGAAAAATAAATGTTGAGTTGTTGTGGAAAAAAACATTTTGAGTTGTGGTGGAAAAAAAATGACATCCTTGCCCTTTGGTGAGTCTCCGCCTCCCCGTTCTAATTTTTTTTCTTTTTTTTTTTTGCTTCTCTATCAATGTAAGCATCGGCGTTACTTATACACGTGGTGCTTCTCTAGGAATAGTGGAGATGATGTGCATTGCGCGCCCACGCACACGCGCACACATTTTGCATGTTGCAAAAATTTACCGCCACAAGTATTTTTTTGATCTCTACGAAGTGAAGCCCTTCACTCACACTCTCTCTCTATCTCCGGATCCAAGCAACAAAATTGCTATTGTGATGTGGAGGAGGTGATTTTATTTGATTTTGAAGTTTTTTTTTTTTTTTTTTGGCTCGCAAATTGTTGATAACTGTTTCCATGAGTGATTTTAAGAGAATTTAAGGATCTAATGTTAGAAATAAAGTCAAATGCTTAATAAATTTTGCTTTTTTTGCCTCTTTTTTTGCTATAATTTTGCTTCATGATCTATGAAATGTTGTTTTCTTCATATTCATATGCACGTGGTTGTAGCGTATGCTTACATTGCTATATGTCCGCGAGCAATATGTCCGCCTGATTGAAATTTCACTAGATGGCACCAAAAAAATCATGAGGGCCATAGCAACTTAACGCTTGGTCTTTTTTCTGGGCATTTTATTTCTTAGTCATAGAAGGTCATACCCAGTGCACAAGGCTCCTCGCTCGATTAGCATGGTGCCTAGGAGATGTTATTTTTGCCAGTGCTGCTCTTGAAATTCGGAGAGACTGTTTCTGATAAGTCTTACGTTGTATTAAGAGAGACATGCTAATCGAGCGAGGAGTATAAAACACTCCTCTGTGGCAGTAGTAACTTTTTTTGTTCCAGTTATTGTTAGTTTCCCTTACGCACTCAATGTTGACTCTTAGACTATTGGCATATTAGCTAATATTCATATCATCGCTAATTATATATTATTTATTATTATTTTCATGTTCTGATAATATTATTATAACTAATGATAAATATTCAAAAGTTATTAAATATGATAGTATCAAACATGAATTTTTGTTATTTTCTTATATTTTTTTTTCTTGATTTTAATATTAATTTATTTTGTGATTTATTTTTTATTTTTATTGATATTTATTTATAAGAATTTGTGACTATAAAAAAGAATATGTGCTTATTTTAGATTATTTACTTGCGTATTCTTAACTATGTCTCTCATTATTATCAAAGTAGTAAATATTTTATCTTTAGTGTTATGGGTAATTTGATTTTAGAGCATGAAGAAAGTTAGAAAAACTTATCAAAATTTTTTACTGTATATTTTAGTTTTGTTTGAGTAAAAATTTATTTGATCTGATATATTCTGTTGTATAGAGACATAGCAGAGTTGCCATCATAGTGGGGTTTAGGTATTTGTTTATTTTTATTGGTGACTACTTAAAATATACATGAATATATTTCTTTTGAGATATAACATGTTTTTTATTTTTTTGTTTTTTTTTATAATTTTTTTTAAAAAATAATAATAATTATTTTAATAAAAATATTTAAAAATTGAGAAGCTATAATATATTAGTATATATCTGCGATCAATTTAATATATACTGTCTGAATAATGATATTATATACCAGACTTCTTGTGCTAGTTTTTTTTAGTCTTCGATATTACAAATGCTTATTGAGTTGATAACTAAGAGATTCAACTTTTTAGAACTTAGAGCTTATACCATGAGAAAGAGAGAGATATGCTCACCCCAGAGACAAGCATGATGATGGGCCAAATGATTATGTAAATAATTCCTCTGATCTTAAATTTTTTGATTATTTTTCGGAAGTGACAAAGGAGTTGTGCTCAATTCTCGATTTCATATGATTTGTCCTACTATCGCTTTGTTTATTCTAGAGGTGTCAAATGGGACGTGCCGGGTCGGCCCGGCACGTTTTTTTCTGGCCCGGCCGTGCTTTCGTGCCGGGCCAGGCATGACACGTTTATTGTACCGTGCCTGGCCAAGCATGGTTTTTGTGGGGTTCAGCCAGGCACGGGCCCCCGGCACGATCCGCCGGGTTCTGTCTGGTCGGGCCGAACCCTAAATTAAAAAAAAAATTAATGGTTTCGGAGCGCACTGGCGCGCCGATCTCCTAATTTTAAAAAATTAGGTTTTCTGCATACACGAAACCCTAAATTAAAAAAAAAATTAGGATTTCGCCCGCCCGAAACGCTAATTTAAAAAATAAATTAGGATTTTGGCGTGCCCGAAACCCTAATTTAAAAAAAAAATTAGGGTTTCGGCTCAGCCGTGATCCTACTTTTAAAAAAATTTTGATTTTGGCACGGTTCCGTGCCGATGGGCCACGCTACCGTGCTGGGCTAGGCATGCCACGAGGCTTGGTTGGCCTCGGCATGGCACGGCACGAGCCCGGGCACGAAAAATTTCCGTGCGGGCCGGCCCGGCCCATTTGACACCTAGTTTATTTTTTTTAATATTTTTGAATTATTTTGTATGGTATTAGGATAAAGTTTATTTTTGAGATATTATCTCATTCTAATGAGTATTTTATATTAGATTTTAATTAGGAGTTCTAATGTCATCCACATTACTTACCAAAGTATTATAAATTTATATAACTGATTAAAAGGAATAAATGTCCCCTATAAATTTATAAATTATATTGTACCAAGACATGACTTGTAATCTATCCACGCAGCGCATGCTTCTTACGCGATTACTCATATCCTTGCACTATTTCTCTGCAAATACATTTAATTTTAGGGTTCTTATGAGATCCAGATTCGGTGCAAAAGTGTATGGTAGTCGCACACTTTCTTCCAAATATAATATATATATATATATATATATATATATATATATATATTTCAATTAAAAGTATTCATATAATAAATAATTTAAAAGTTGAAAGTATATTTGTGTAATATGTGGCCCTTTTTTTTGCCCATTTGACAATTCTTCCCATCTATTATGACACGCCCACACTTGCTTCACACAAACTCACCGACGTCCAAATAAAATAAGGCATTGTTGGTTCATAAGTTTGTTCATTAGTCGTGTGTGTACAAGTGTGTGTGTGTGTGTACAAGTGTGTGTATACAAGTGTGTGAGTATGCTTGTGTGTACAAGTGTGTGCGTGTGTTTATAAGTATGCGTGTGTGCGTGCGTGTGTGTACACGTGCGTGTGTGTGTATAAGTGTGTGCGCGTGCGTGCGTGTACACGTGTGTGCGTGTGTGTGTATAAGTGTGCGTGCGTGCGTGTACACGTGTGTGTATAAGTGTGTGCGCGTGCATGCGTGTACACCTGTGTGTGTGTATAAGTGTGTGTGTGTGTGTGTGTATAAGTGCGTGTGTGCGTGTACACGTGTGTCCATAAGTGCGTGTGCATGCGTGTACACGTGTGTGTGTATACGTGTGCGTGCGTGTATATGTGTGTGTGTTTATGAGTGTGCGTGCGTGCGTGTACACGTGTGTGTGTGTTTATAAGTGTGCCTGCGTGCGTGTACACGTGTGTCTGTGTGCGTGTGTATAAGTGTGTGCGTGCGTGTGTACACGTGTGTGTGTGTGTGTGTGGATAAGTGTGCGTGCGGGCATGTGTGTAAAAGTGTGTGAATGTATAAGTATGTATGAATACAAGTAGGTGTGCAAAGTGCACTCGCAGCAAGAGCATGCACAGCACAGCACAGGGCAGCAAATGCTGGTTGGACTGCCCATGGCCATGGCCATGGCCATGCTTGCGAAGAAAGAAAGCTGATAGTCAAAGAATAAGGTGGACCATAATAATTAAAGTGTAGTTACCTACCTCTATTTTATGCCGATTCCTCTCCCTGCCATCCTCACTGTTTGTCCATCAATTCTGGTACTTGCTAGAGTTGGTTGGCCAGCTGGCGGGAGAGATTGTGAAACAACCCCATTATTTTTCATCTCCTGTTAGTCACGGATATGATACTGTTGTCTCCCTATCTTTGTTATCATGGTTACACACACACACACACACACACACACACACACACACACACACACACACACACACTCACACGTGTGTGTGTGTGTGTGAATGTGTAAACAAGTTTAAAGAGAACCCAATGTGAAATTATGATAATGATTGTTTATATATTTATATTTATATATAAACAGGTAAATGCTTATATATGTGTGTATATATATATATGTGTGTGTGTGTGTGTGTAAACAAGTTTAAAGAGAACCCAATATGTAATTATGATAATGATTGTTTATATATTTATATTTATATATTTATTTCTATTTATATATAAACAAGGTAAATGCTTATATTATATATGTATGTGTGTGTGTGTGTGTATATATGCGTGTCTATATATGTATACCTGAATTATTGTAGGGAATGAATACATTTCATAAATGCAATATATATATATGTATGTATGTATGTATATGACTAATTATTGGTAGAATGTATGCTTATGAAGATTTAACATCTGAATTATCAAAATAATAAAAAAAATATTAAAAACAAAAGTGGGGTTTTTGCAATAATAATAATATTGGTAAAAAATAATAAATGATTTATCTGTATTTTAATTAGAATAGGTGAGGAATGTGCAATATGTTATTATGATAATGATTGTTTGAAAGAGATAGAGAACCTGATATTTAAAAGTTTTCATGCCAATTAATTCAACTTATTTTTACTCAAAAAAAAAAAAAACAAAATATTTTATTTTATTTTTTCTAAATGGAAAAAAAGCAACTTTAAAATTGGTTGATCATCTCAAAGCAGCCTATTATATTTTTAAATCTTTATATATTACATTTATGCAATACTATTAATTATTATTTAGCTTTGGATTGTTGATCTACAAGTTCCTTTTTATAATAATCAAAAAAAAAAAAAAAAAAAACTAAATAATGTTTATTGCCATTACTAGGAGCACATTAAAATGTTTATACATTACATTTTTAGTGCATAAAAAAATAACAAATTAATGTGCGATACTATTAATTATTATCCAGCTTTTAATTTTTGTTTAACAAGTTTCTATTTACAATTAACCAAAAAAAACAAATTAATAAATTATATTACATTGGAATGTTAAAAAAATAAATAAAAACAAAAAAAATACATTGGAATGTTAATATATTATATTTTTAGTAGTAAAAAAAACATATTAATTATTATTTTATTAATAATATTACATATAACTATAGGATCGTGAAAATTTATATAAAGAGTCTTATAGCAGTCAATTTGTTGCTACTAATGAAACATGAGAAACCTTTATCAAATCCAATTAGAGAGTAGTTCATTTTACACCTACCTGAAGGTCACCCACACCAGTCAATCTTCATTTATTTGGGAGGAGAGATATAGAGACAGAGAGAGAGAGAGATGGGGAGAGATATAGAGACAGAGAGAGATGGGGAGAGATATAGAGACAGAGATGGGGAGAGATATAGAGACAGAGAGAGATGGGGAGAGATATAGATAGAGAGAGAGAGATGGGGAGAGATAGAGAGATGGAGAGAGAGAGATGGGGAGAGATAGAGAGAGAGAGAGAGAGAGAGATGGGGAGAGATAGAGAGAGAGAGAGATATACCAGCCACTACATCAAAAGTTCTCACCAACCCACATCTAGAAGCGATTAGGGCCACTACTACACCCTATCAAGCTCTGTCCATGGAGATAAATGCCTATAAAATCTATCCATCTTCGGGTACTCTCGTGGCTTCATGCTTCGTCGTTCTGCCACGCATTTCACCATTCCGGACGCCCACCAACTATTCGTTCCCTCACGAAGCCTACAGTTCCGAACCAAATAGCCGGTATAGCATGGGAAGGTCTCCTTGCTGCGAGAAAAATCACACAAACAAGGGTGCGTGGACCAAGGAAGAAGATGATCGCCTAGCTGCTTATATTAGAGCCCATGGTGAGGGATGCTGGCGTTCTCTTCCTAAAGCCGCTGGTCTTCTGAGGTGCGGCAAAAGTTGCAGGCTTCGCTGGATCAATTACTTAAGACCTGATCTTAAACGTGGGAATTTCTCTAAAGAAGAAGATGAACTTATTATCAAACTCCATAGCCTACTTGGCAACAAGTAAGCACCCCTATCTCATAACTCCATTACACACACACACACACATATGTGTGTGTGTATCTGTTTGATTTCGAGAATGTACTGCACATCAGTAGAAAGATTATGGGTGAGGGGTGATTTTGTTGCAGATGGTCACTTATAGCAGGAAGATTACCAGGAAGAACAGATAACGAGATCAAGAATTACTGGAACACCCATATAAGAAGAAAGCTGTTCTATAGTGGCATTGATCCCGCCACGCACAGGCTACTCTCTGATCCAACGCCTAAATCTACTTGCCCCATGTCCCCGGCTTTGCTCGATGAAGAAATGGATCATCCACCGCCACGTGCAATTCGAACCCAAGAAGAAGCGAAGAACAGGGCCGAAAGGTGTCCCGACTTGAACCTGGAACTCACGATTAGTCCTCCGCACCAACACCAGCCCGATCAAGCCAGACGAACGAGCCCATGTTTTTCTTGTAGACTGGGGTTACAAAAGAGCAAGAGTTGTAGCTGCTGCCTAGGTCATGCCGCTGATGGTAGCAGCAGCAGGACTGGTTATGATCTCCTCAGCTTCAAACATCATATCTTGGATTACAGAAGGTTGAAGACGAAGTGAAATGGACCTTAACTGTTACTATAATAATACCTTTATGTAAATTTCCTTCTCTGTTTCACTAAAGATAAGCCAAATTAATAATCTCAAATTTTTTAGGATTAATTTTTTAAGATATGTCAATTTATATCTCGACACTATTAATTTAATCTGTATTTTGTTCGTATTACTTGTAATATATATATATATATATATGTGTGTGTGTGTGTGTGTGTGTATGTGTGTGTGTGTGTGTATGTGTGTGTGTGTGTGTATGTGTGTGTGTGTATGTGTGTGTGTGTGTGTGTGTGTATGTGTGTGTGTGTGTGTATGTGTGTGTGTGTGTGTATGTGTGTGTGTGTGTGTGTATGTGTGTGTGTGTGTGTATGTGTGTGTGTGTGTGTGTGTATGTGTGTGTGTGCGTGTGTGCGTGCGCGCATGTATATGTATTTATGTATGTATGTATGTATACATAAAGAAGTTAAGAAAATAAACTTGAATAATAATCAAATAATGAATGTCATGTAAAACATAATTGTATGCGTATTATTTTGTTAATAAATTCAAAAATTATGAACCTTTACTTATTTGTAATTAATTTTTTTTTTATAAAATCTAAATTATTAGAGTGAAAATTATAAGAAAACAAGTTTTCAAACTAAAATTCTAATAAAAAAATATAATTAAGATTAAAAAAAAAATAATAGCAGCATAATGAACAACATCATATCAGGTGTCATCAATAATTAAAAAAAATATATATTTTTTTAAAATAGTTGTCTTTAAAATTCATTAAAATTTTAAGTGTTGTTGAATTGTAGTGCTTTGATTGATTTTTCCAAAAAAAAAAAAAAATGTTTCCATATTATAATTATTTAATTACTTAAAATGCAATTAACTATTGAGAAAAATACCAATAATTTGGAAAATAATCAAAATTAATAGAACTATTTCAAAAATAATAAAATAATAATAAAAACGCACATATTAAAATAAAATTGTAAGCGGAACTAAAACAATAATGATGAAAGATAAAAAAATAACAATAAATATGCATTATAATTGAAGTATTTATTAATTTATTTTTTGCCAAACTATAGTATAATATATTTAAAATAAATCTATTTAATTTTTTTTTTTTTGAAATTCAACGTCCAATATCAATCTTAATGCTGACCTGGTATCAAAGTATTTATAAATTAAACATATTTTATTCAAAAACATGTCTAAATTTAATTGTGGTTGGGGACGAACTGTGAAAAAAAAGCAAATCGAACGGTTCAACTTAATGTACAATGTGATCTGCTTAACCAAGAATTGAAAAAGCACGTGCGGCAATTTAATCGAAATTTCCTGATTTGTGGCGCCCTGTGGGATCATTACTCCTCACCAAATATACGTGCATGTAATGTAAAGGAGAAGTGCAGTGCCAAACAGGGCTTCTTGTGCTTTTCGCCATTACCAAACAACAGGAGCACGATGACGAAGGGTTAGATAGATTAGGAATGGAGGGGTTGGCTAAGGACTAAGGACCCCACATGGCTCGCTGGGTCAGCTCTCTGCCTTGGTTAATCGAACTATCACGCTGCACCGTTCATTCCCCTCCACCTCTACTTTCGTCACCATTCACCAACCACAAAAGTAGCAGGTTCTACCTATGCTTTTGGTCCCAACCTGAAAACCAAAGCGCAAGTACATGTGTTCGTTTTAGCCTTTTAGGTTTGAGGGCGAACCTTGTTTGCGCCCATTTTTACTCGGTTTAACTGATTCAAATAAACAAAATAAAGCATACTTTTTTTTGTCCTCCGCTCCCCCAAGCCAAACTTATACTATACAATTGCCTATATATATATATATGAGCTATATGTTGTTTAACAACAACAATTCCTTGTTAAAACAAGGATTTCTTAAGAACAATAAGCACATAAAATAAGAGATAAGTAGAAGAGAAAGAAGAGAGTTTATATATATGAGCTATATGCTGATTGATACTTGGTTGAAACCAAGTATCAATCAACAAGAAAAATGTTCATCACTAGGTCAAAAGAAAAATTAGAGTTTATATATTACTCTAATAATTTAAGCAAAAAATATAAAAAAAAAACTTTGCAGCTCCATATTTAATAAATGCTCATTAAGGGCATAAGAGTCAATTTACTCTAAGACCGCTCAACTAATCGAATAGCCCATCAACAATCCCCCCATTTGATGTAGTTGAGATCAGTTCAAATTTTCTCTCAAGTAAATCAGCTTTTCTCTAGGTAGTGACTTTGTAAATATATCGGCCACTTGTTCTTCGGTCCTGCAAAAAACCACTTTAACTTCAATAGATTCAATTGTATCTTTAATAAAGTGATATTTTAAGCCTATGTGTTTAGTTCGACTATGCATTACCATATCACTTGCAATAGATATAGTCGATTGATTATCATACTGAATTTTAGTTGGATGTTTTTGAGGTTTATTTAAATCACCCAAAAGTTTTCTGAAGCCATAGGGCTTGGGAGGTTGAAACTGAAGCTGAAACATATTCAGCTTCAGTAGTAGACATGGCTACTGTGGATTGTTCTTGGACTGTCAAGAAACAGCCGCAGTTCCTAAGTTAAACACATATCTAGAGGTACTTTTGTAATCCTCTGGATTTCCTCCCCAATCACTATCACAGTAACCAGTAATTTATGTATGGGCAATTTTATTGTACTTCAGACCTAAATTGATTGTGCCTTTAAGATACCTCAATATCCTTTTGGCAGCACTTAAATGTATGTGATTTGGAGCATGCATAAATCGTGACAACAAGTGGACAGAATACACAATATCAGGTCTGGTTGCTGATGCATACAGCAAGCTTCCAATTAAGCTTCTGTATGTCTTTCCATTTACTGGTTGTCCTTGAACAGAAAGTAACTTTTGATTTACTTCTAAGGGGGTAGAGATAGGCTTGCAGTCACTCATTCCAAAACTTTTCAGCAATAGTTTAATGTATGTAATTTGAGAAATGGACACACCACTTGTGTCTTGAGTTAATTCAAGTCCTAAGAATTGTTTTAGATTTCTTAGGTCTGACATTTCATACCTAGTTTCCATTTCTCTCCTAAAGTTATTAATTAATTCAATTTTATTGCGTGTAAAGATAATATCATCTACATATAGAGAGAATTAAAATTCCAAAATGCTTCACTTTTAATATAGAGTGTAGGCTCACTCTAACTTCTGCTGAATCCTTGATTCAGAAAGTAGGAATTAATTTGTTGATACCAAGCATGATGAGCTTGTTTCAACCCATACAAAGCCTTACTTAATCTATAAACACATTGTTCACTCCCCTTTTTTACAAACCCAGGGGGTTGTTCTACATAGATTTCTTCCTTTAGTCTCCTTTTTAGGAAGGCTGACTTTATGTCTAATTGGAATAAATTCCAGCCCTTTTGTCCAGCTAAGGCTATTAAAAGCCTTATGGTTTCTAACCTTGCTACTGGAGCAAAGGTTTCATGGTAGTCTGTTCCAGGTTTTTGTGAGTAGCCTTTAGCTACTCAACAAGCCTTATATACAGGCTGATTTGAATTCGATTTAGACTTAATCCTATAAATCCACTTAACACCTATATTGTGTTTATTTGGGGGTAAGTCCACTAAAGTCCAAGTGTTATTTTTTTCAATGATAGACATTTCTGTCTGCATTACTTTGATCCAGAATTAATGTTTTACAGCCTCTTCATAGTTGAGTGACTCAACTGAGGCATAATTACATCTCTGGTAAGTATCTGATAAGTCTTTATATTTAACAGGAGTCATTTTATTTGGTTCAGTCATAGATTCAGAATTGGGTAAGGATTTACAACTATATTCAGAAACATATTTTGACTTGCATTCAGAACCGCATTCAGAAGAAAAAATAGAAGAAAATTCAGAAGAAATATTAGAGAGTGAGCTGAAATCATACATTGGAGCACTTATTAATTTATTGTTAGCTACAGCAGCTTCTGTATAGCCATTTTTAGTTCCTAAATTTGCTTCATTTAAACTTTCACCCCATTTATTGTTTTCATCAATCAGTATATCTCTACTCACCAGAAATGACTTAGTTTCTGGTGAATACAGTCTGTAACCCTTGGATTGCAGACTGTATCCAACTAAGATGCACTTTAGATTCTTTGAGTCTAATTTGGTCCTTTGTGCACTTGGTATATGGGAGTAACACACAATCCCGAATACCCTTAGATGTTTGACATTTGCTTTTCTTCCAGTCCAGGCTTGTACTGGAGTAAGGTTGTCCAGTGCTTTGGTGGGGCACCTATTGAGCAGATACACTGATGTGTTCACTGCTTCTGCCCAAAAGGTTTTTGGTAAACATTTCTCATTTAAAAGTGATCTGGCCATTTCCATTACTATTCTGTTTTTCTCTCCACAACTTCATTTTGTTGTGGAGAGTATGTAGTGGCCAACTGCCTAGCTATACCTTTAAGTTCACAAAAATTTGTGAATTTTTGAGAGAGGAATTCACCTCCTCTATCTGTTCTAAGTATTTTTACACTTAGTCCAAATCATCTTTCGACAAGGGACATGAGCTTCTTGAAGCATTCAAGTGCCTCAGACTTGTGCTTCAAGAAGAACACCCATATGTGTCTCGTGCAATCATTAATAAACAGTAGGAAGTAACTACTGTTACCTAATAATTTCACTAACATGGGACCACATATGTCAGCATGCAGTAGTTCTAAAGGCTTAGAGGCTTTCCAGGTAGAGTGCTTTGGAAAACTCTTCCTAGTTTATTTTCCCAGTGAGCACTCCTCACAAACAGAAGTAGGTATAATAAGGTTTGAAGTCACTCCTTTTACAAAATTATTTTGAAAAATGTTTTTTAGGTTTAAATAATTTAAGTGCCCAAACCTTCTGTGACAAAGAGAAGTTACAGATTGGACATTCATTGATAATGCCCTATCTATTCTCTCAGCAAATGTCAGTGGAAAGCTTCTTTCACTTGACATCTTTACTGTCTATGAGGGTTGATCACTCCCATGATCAAATATTTCACATGTGTTATTCTCAAATGATAGTTTATAACATTTTTCAATTAACTGGCCAACACTTAATAAATTCTGGTCCAAGGCAGGGACAAGAAGCACATCTTTTATGAATTTCGTTCCAGTGCAGGTGGGTACTGCCACTCTGCCCTTGGCTTGCGCCTGAACTAATTCACCATTGGCTAATTTAACTTGTGAATTTACTACTAGAAGTAAATCCATAAATATTTCTTTATTTCCAGACATGTGGCTTGAGCAACCACTATCCAAAAACCAAGTATTTGTTGAAGGTATATTTTCTATTTCATTTACATAAAACAGATGCTCTACAGAGGTTACTCGCTCTGTAGAGCCAGCATTCTATTTGGAGATGCTTTTACAATTCTTTGAATTGTGCCCAAACCTTTTACAGTTTTGGCATTGATTCTGTTTTCGAAACCAACACTTAGTCACAGTGTGGTTTAATCTCTTGCATATATTGCAAGAGACAGGTTGGTCTTTAAGTGAGTCATTAGAGAGAGTAGAAGAAGAGCCAGTTTTTATTTTATTTTTGTTTTAATTTTTAAACCCATACCTTTGACTACTTCTCTTACTCCTCATGTCTTTGGATTGATTTTCATCTTTGTTGGAATTGTCCTCACATCTTGACTGTATTGCAGTTTCTCCAAAACTTTCTGCCCTCTTCAATAATCGACTTTCGTATGATTTTAATGAACTCAGAACTTGCTGGATTGACAGCTTTGATAAATCCTTGGTTTCCTCTATCACTGCCACAATGACATCAAATTTATCAGGCATACAGATTAGTAATTTCTCAACTAATCGAGTCTCAGAGATGTCTTCTTCATGAATCTTAAGTTGATTAACTATATCAAGGAACTGAGTTGAAAACTCAGTAAGAGAATTTGAGTTTTTCATACTCAGATTCTCGAAATCTTTTCTCAAGGAGTGCAGAAGAGCTCCTCGAGCCTTCTTATCTCCTTGGTATTCCTCGATTAGGAGGTCCCAAGCCTCCTTGGCTTGAGTACAGCCAAGCAATCGGAAGAATATTGCATTACTTACACCATGTTGGATGAAAAGTAATGCTTTGGCATTTAATTTTCTTAATTTCTTCTCTTGTAACAATTCTTTACCTTCCAGAATAGAGAAATTTGGGGCTTCTACATATCCAGAAACCACAATTTCCCATATATCTTGGGAGATAAATAATGTTCACATTTTAACAAGCCAGTAATCAAAAATTTCACCATCAAACAAGGGAATAGGAATCGATCCCGAGTTTGATGAGATTTGACCTTTTGAAAACATATTTATTTTAAAGAATAACTTGAACAAATTTTGAACAGAATGTTAGGGTTTTGTAAAAAATAGGTTTTAAAAACCACAAAACCTTTAGATCTTAGTAGATCTGGTCAGATCTATGCTAGATATTAAGAAATTTGTGAAAATAATTAGGTTTTTCAGAGAACGCCTAATCTGGAGAAATTAAATTTGAATAATGTTCAAAAATAATCTCGATCCTAGTTAGGAAACCTTGCTCTGATATCAGAATATTGTTTAGCAACAACAATTCTTTGTTAAAACAAGCATTTCTTAAGAACAATAAGCACAGAAAAGAAGAGATGAGTAGAAGAGAAGAAGAAGAGAGTCGCGCGGCAACAGTAAACCAAGTATCAATTAACAAGAAAAATGTTCAGCACTAGGTCAAAAGAAAAATTAGAGCTTATATATTACTCTAATAATTTAAGCAACAAATATATAAAAAAAACATTACAGCTGCATATTTAATAAATGCTCATTAAGGGCATAAGAGTCAAATTACTCTAAGCCCGCTCAACTAATCGAATAGCCCATCAACACTATAGAGCCCTATAGGTATTAGGGTTTTTTCAGGCAATACCTTATTACCATCATCATACTATACAATTGCATATATATATATATATATATATATATATGAGCTTTAGAGCCCTAGGTATTAGGGGTTTACTATGGTTTTAATTACCCTAAAGAATCATATCTAATATCATCTAACTTATGTCTCTAGGGTTTTAATTACCATGCATCATCTCCCAACCTATCCCATATTATCTCTAGACTCTCATATAAGGATAATGAAGTCTTTAGGAAAGAATAGGCAAGGATTCCATCTCAGTAGAATGAGTAGAATATTTGACCAAGATACCCTGAGTCACATATCCAATATTCTTGGGGATCAAATATGGGTCCCTTGGGTTGGACAATCTTGCCCCTTTGCTAATTGAACTATCATATTGTTAGTAAATAAACACAAATAAATAAGAAATCTTACAATCTTTTATTATATTTAAAATAAATCTATTTAGATAAAAATATTTGTTTTTTCTATAAATGATTATTTATTTTGAAATACATACGCACATAAATTAAAGGATATTGTTTGTCAAGAAGTCATTTAGAAAAATGAAATGGACTTGCATCATTAAAGGTTGAGCACTTATTTCATTAGACTAGATAAAATATTAAGACCAGATACTTAAAACAAGCACTTCTGTACAATGTTGGATCATTCTGACATTTATATCTTTTTAAATTTTTTTTATACATTAAAAGGTGGTGTATATAAATCACAAATATTGTATTTACTATAACTTTTATTCATTTATTTTTTTTTGTTCGTTTTTTTTTCTTCTCTTTGGAATTACTCATATTTTTATCAGTTCTTAGCATTCTTCAATTTTGTGCTTCTTAAATCCTTGCTAATTCAATTATTATTAACTAAATACCTCAATATCTGGTATAAGAGGTGTGATTTTGGTCGGTGATTGAAGTTTTTCTTAAAAATTTTTCTATCTCTTCCTTAGTGATCATTAATTTAATACTTACTCAAATCTAAACACATGTGATTATTAACTAAATACTTATCAAGATCTAAACAAAAATATACGGATTTATTAGATATAGTATAGATCTGTTTAGATCTACACTCAATTTGTGCAAAATAGTACTTATTAAATAAGATCTCTAAATTTCTTTTTGAATTTCATCTATTTTTTAAAATAACATGACATCACCAAATATACTTTCATCAAGCTCAAAGTATATACCTATACTATTGTTTGATGGAGAAAACTATGATTATTGGTGTGTCTATTTTTTTATAGTAAGATATTTGGGAGCTTGTTAGTGATGGTCACTCAAAACCTAAAGATCTCTTTTATGTGGAAGAAAAATAGATACAGAAGGCTAAATAACTAATAAAATTAAATGCAAAGCATTGCTATTCATCCATAAGGATATTAGTATTACTATTTCCCCCTGATTACTATGATCTACTTAAAGCAAAAGATGTATGTGATTTACTTCAAGAAGAGTTCCAAGGGGATGAGAAAATCCGAGGAGCTCTACTTCATTCCTTGAGAAAAAAAAATGAGAATTTGAAAATAAAAAATATTGAGTCTCATAATAATTTCTCCGCCTTGTTTATTAACTAATTAAAAATACACGGTGAACATATTTTTGAAACAAGGTTGGATGAAAAAGCACTCATATGCATGTTTGATAAATTTGAACCAATAGTTGTAGTAATCAAAAAAACTGACTTGTTTGAGATTACTGTCTAACAATACTCAGTTCCTTAAAATCCTATGAGAAATGACAACTCAAAAGATTTGAACCATCTACTAAGTCAACCATGCAAATAAAATGGATACCACACTCGAAGGAAGGAAGAGATGAGAATAACATAAGAGAAATACATCAAAATATTCAAAAGTCAGCCATGTATACAAATAAAAGAAAACTAAGAGGTGAGAATAGAAACATTACCTCTTCAATAAAGTCTAACATCTCTTTTGTAAGGATTCCTTCTTAAACATGTAATGTGTGTAAGAAGAACAATCATGTAGAAAAAGATTAATAGTTCAATTCCAAGAATTAATGTGAACTGTAAAAGATTTAATCACCTCTCTAAGGCTTGTAGATTAAGTTATGTGCAATATACTAGTGGAACTAAAGATATATCCTTATAAAAATACATATTCTATATATAAAATACTAGAAATGTCATATCTCTTTACATTTGTTTTTTTAATAGTGATTATTTAAATTATATGCCTGGAAACTATGAAATATTTGTTAACTTATAAACATTAGTAATTTACAAGCAATAATGAGAATAGTAATTTTATCTAAGTAAAAATAAAAGACAAAATCAAAATTTGCACTCCTATATGAAAGAAAATTATTAAAAATGTGTTGGTTTTTGAATTGAATCAAAATCTCTTAAGTATGGGACGACTAATAGAGAATGAGTATAAACTATGCACTATATTTGACGAATATTTGGGAAATGCTCTCTAGATAGTGAAAATGTTTAGTGGCAAAAGCATCTCTATGTCTCTTGATCAAAATATTACATTGCATTAAACATGTATATTGAATAAAAAGCAAATTTTTGTCACATAAAGATGGGCCACTAAAATTTTAGAAGTTTGAAACTTCTTAGTCAAAAGGAACTAATAAGTGGTCTACTTTATAACCTAAATATACAAACTTTCATTTGTGTGAAATATGCCCTAGGCAAACATTTCAAACAATTCTTTCCAAAACAAGTTGCTTATAGATCATTTATATCCCTTGAATTGATTCATGTGGATAATTGTGACCAATGTTTGTTCAATTATTGGAAAATAATAACTATTTTATATTGTTTATTGATGATTACACATGAATGATGTGAATGTATTTATAAGGTATTAATTATAAACCTTTCGCTTTTTTGAAAAGGTTCTATATATGGTTGAAAAACAATCAAGAATGCTTGTTAAAACTCTTAGAATCAACAGGGGAACTAAGTTTTTTTCCCAAAAATTCAATGACTTTTGTGATATGAAAGAAAATTTGAGCTACCTCATCATGCCCTACTCGCCACAAAAAAAATGGTGGCTCGAAGAGAAAAAATCGAACAATAGTGGAAATGACAAGTACATTATTAACAAAGAATTGATGCATTAGCATTTTTGGGCAAAAACTGTAAACACAGTAGTTTACCAACTAAAGAGACGCTCTACCTCTACACTACATAACATCACTCCAATACAATCTTGGAGTAGTATAAAACCAAGTCTACACTATTCGAGGGTATTCAGATGTATTTGTTATTCTCATTTCCTAAAGTAGAAAAGGACTAAGTTAGAATTTAAGTCTAAAGTGCAACTTGATTGGATATAGTCTACATTCCAAAGGATATAGACTATATTCACCACAAATAAACATATTTCTATTAAGTAAATATATGTTTTTTGATGAGGAAGGAATATAGGAAGACAACAAACAAAATACAAGTAAGCACTACTCTATTATAGAAGATGCTCAAAAGGAAATATGAGTGAAAAATACTGAACCTTTAATCAGCAAATGTATGTATCTCCTTCCTTTGAATCTGAGATAGAATTTGATATCAATATAGATGCATCAAATGATGTGTTAAATACTCTTGTTAAAATAAAGAACATTAGATAACACATATAAAAGATGTTACTCTTCTATTGAGTCACTCAACTTTGAAAAGGCTGTACAACATTAAGTATGGGTCCAAGCCTTGAGAAAGGACATAAATATCATAGACCAAAAAAAAATACTTGGACATTAGTTGACTTAACACACAATAAACATAGTATAGGGCGATATGGTTATTCAAAATTAAAGAAATAACCAATAGTAAGACACTTATAAACAAAGCCATATTGGTAGTCAAATGCTATTCCCAAAAGGCTAGATATGACTACTTTGAGATATTTTCTTTAGTATCTTGATTAGAAAGTATAAGACTTATAATAACTCTTGTAGGATAGAAGGGGTGACATCTGTTCTAACTAGACATTTAACTTGTCTTTCTGAATGATATTAAGGAAACAATCTATATTGATCAGTCCACAAATATGTTGAAAAGGGAGCTAAAACAATGTATTTATAAATTAAACAAGTCTCTCTAAGAGTTGAAATAAGTATACCATGTTTGGTATAACCACATAAATTCATGATTATTGAATCAAGGCTTCACTCTAGAAGGTATGAATGATCCTAAATTATACATTAAAGAAAACTCACAATTTTAGAATTATGATTGTGTTAATTTATGTAGATGATATTATATTCACTAGTAATAAGAATGAACTGATAAACTCCTTTAGAAAGGATATGATAGAAAGATACTAGATGTACGATATGGGATCTCTCTATCATATCCTAGGATTATGAGTATTGCGAAGATCCCACTAGAGTAGTTATAAACCAATCCAAGTATATTCTTTTTATTTTAAGAAGTATGGACTAGAAGACTGTAAACCCATGTTGACACCTCTAATAACCAATCATAAATTGACATCTACTCAAGGTAGGCTAGTTGATGAGAACTCATATAGAAGGCTTATAGGAAGTTTGATGTATGCCTCATCTTTTGGACTAAACATTTTCTATGCAGTAAATTTTTTGTCTAGATTTATGTACTCACCAAACCATTTACCTCTGGTGCCGTAGAGAGAGTAATGAGATAACTTAAAGGAACTCTATACCTTAGATAAAAATATTCCAAAAATTAAAATAGAAATATACTCGGATATTGTGACAATGACCGAGGAGGTTGTCCAGGATACAAGATTACCTCTGGATAGACATTTTTTAAGGAACTATAGAAGTTTCTTGGTTATCCAAGAAACAATCTACTATAACATTGTTTACCACTTAAGTTGAATATGTTTCAGCTTCAGTAGTTACTGCATATGCTTTATTATTATGGAAGTTATTGATTAAACTAAATGAAACAATAAAAAAGTCTATTATTATTTTATGTGACAATAATCAATCTACTATTTCCATGACTAAAGATGATGTGTTTCATAGTAGAACCAAGTGTATTGGTTTAAAATATCATTTTATTAAAGATACCATACAAAATAATAAAGTGAAGTTAATGCTTAGTAGGTATGAAGAACAAGCAGTTAATATATTTACGAAACTATTACAAAAAGACAAACATATATACTTCCGAGAGAAGTTGGGGCTAACATTCATTTTACCAAATGGGGGAGAATGTGGGCCACAGGGTCATTTGGAAAAATGAAATGGACTCGGATCATTAAAGGCCAAACACTCCTTTCATTAGATGGGCTGAAATATTAAGACCGGATACTTAAAACAAGCATGTTTGTACACCATCGAACCATTCTGACATTTATATTTTTTTTTGAATTTTTTTTGTACAATAAAAGGTTGTGTGTATAAACCACGAATCTTGTAATTATTGTACAATAAAAGGATAATTCATTTATTTTCTTTTGCTTGTCTTCTTGTTCTTATCTTTGAAACTGCTCATCTTTATCTCTGTTCTTAGCATTATTTATTTCTATGCTCCTTAGATGCTTATTAATTTTAAGGATTATTAACTGAATACCTCAATAGATATTTATGTCAAAAATAAGTTATTATTCAAATAAAAAACAAGAGAGATTATTTTTACAATTTCAAAAGATTGTTATCATTTTCTTTTTCACAATTAATCATTTTTTTCTATAAGACTACTAGATCTTGCATTGTTTCATGTTTTTCATAGGTTTGGTCTGATACTTAAATTATTGGATAAAATATTGTTCATATAGTTCAATTTTATAAAATATTCTCAATTATTATTAAGTAATTTCTATAATCCTATGATAAAAGTTTTTAGTGATGCATCCTTGCTAAGTACCATAAGATATCATCACTAAAGATGTTATTCTGTTCTGATTATAGTAAAACCATGATGCTATATATTACTACAAGAATTAAAGAGAGGGAATTTTAGTTACTATTTTATTTGAAATTGTGACATGTCAAAATTAATAGAGTGAAATTTGGTGCCAATAGATTTAGTGACGATTTTATTTGAAATCGTGACTATATGTCAAAATTAATGGATGAAAAGTTTGATATTAACAGATTGAGTCATGATTTTATTTGAATCAGTGAAATCATGAAAAATGTGAATATTTTGAAAAAAATATGTGTGTAATGAAATGATGAAAAAATATAGAATGCCCAAACAAACCTAAAAAAAATAATAAAATAAGCAAGATATGAATAACATAATTATAAACTATATGATTTTGTTTGGAAATTCTAGTTAATACAAAATATTAACATTTGAATTTCAAAAGAAAAATATAAAATTTTAAAGTGTACGGTTAATATATATATATATATATATATATATATATATCTATCTATCTATCTATTTATAATATTTTATTGTATTCAATGATTATAATTTATATAAAAAAATAGAACTAGAACCTTCCCTTTTTATGTTTTGTTGGAACTTCAAAATCAAAAATATTGGAAATTCAAAATTGAAAATATTGAAAAGTGCACACATATATTAATACGTAATTTGGAATACATTTTTTTTTTAATATTTTGTTGCTCTAAAATAGATCAACTGCACAATATCTATCTCATCTATTGGCCCTGTTTTGGAATACGAATTTCTTATGTTTTGGAATATAAAGTTCTTATTTTTATATGATTTGTATAAATAATTTATTTTTAATTTCATTGTGTAAAAAAAAACATATTTTGAATTTTATTTTACTTAATAAATATAACAAATTTTTTATCTTATATACATAATAAATAAATATTTTCAAATTCTTTTATTATAAATAAACTAATCATTTTTAAATTTTATATTATAAAATGGATAAATTGTTTTTTGTTTCACATAATACATGTGCGTATATATGTATATTAAGTAAAACTATTTATATTAATATATGTGTATATATATGGTATTTGGTTAGTTGACTTATTACAATATATGTTTTATTGTGAAACTAAATTAGTATCTATTTACTATTTTTTATTATATCATTTTAGTTTTTAAATAGCATGAGATAATTTATATTGTTATATTGTACTATTTTAGAAGTTGAATTTTAAAATTGCATAGACAACTCTTAAATGACTTACAAACCATGACCATGATCTTTTATTTAGTCAACTACTATTCAACATTTAGCCATGATCACTTTATCACCAATAATTTGACTACGGCATGGCTCACTAGATATGCTCATTTCCATAATTCATCAAACATCAAGTTGCACCACTAACTCCCACAATCACTACTTTGGTCACCTAACACAATTACAACATTGTACTTGTGTTTTATGTTTGGCCATGAAAAAGATTTGTGCCCATTTTTAGGTAACACCCCATAAAATTTTATGAATTAGTAGGCCACCAACATATTCATATCAATGTATTTTATAAGACTACCTCACACCACATTGTTTGTTGTTCATTTTTTTTTTTGCGTGGTAATCAAATTATTGGTGAAAATATTATTCAAATGATTCAATTTTTTAAATTATTCGCAATTATTTTTTTTATACTTTAAAAAATTTTTAACCTACAATAATTTATTTCCAAATAACATTCAATAATTTTTATAACATAACACACACACACACACACACACACGCATGTGTATGTGTCAATGATACTCTTCTTCATTTCAATTATTTTAATAATGGTGGGTGTCTGGGCTAGTTTGTTCGCACTTCAATTATTTGTAGAGGGAAAGAGATAAATATTTCACATAACTTCATGACCATTTAAGTTTAAGTGATGCTAGATTTGAAAGTGAACTTCAGACATCATGCCATAAAATTATTCCTATTAGTTAGGCGATCCTATGAGATCATCATTTTAATAAAAAAAATACTAGTAAGTAAATGATTTAATACATAAAAAATGAATTCAATTAAAAACATAAAAAACAAGAAAAATAATTTAACTTTGTGCAAGCCAAAAGTCAACTAGATTTAATTATTAAAGTAAATTTTTTATATAATTGCATTCTAGACGAGTAGTCATCATTGTGGTGAGATCATATTGCAATAACAATGATGAACATAGTGATGACATGGTAGTGGTGAGGACGAGCACTACATGACACATACAAGTATTAGTGATGTGATTGTAGTTAATCATTGATTGTTCTTTGTTATTAGTTGATCATGTGAAATTAAGAAGTAATTAGTTCATAAAATTAATCCTATCAATTGCTTGGTCATTGTTATATGTTTGAGATATTAGATTTTAAGGTGATTATTAGTCATAGCAGGTTAGTCAACTTTAGTTGATCTAACTTTCCTTATAAAATGATAATTCTATTTTTAGTTGTTTGGATAATATTATCTAATTTTTACACATGATTTACATTCTTTGTCTTGTGTTACTTGTTTATATTTTTTGGTTTCGTATTATTTATTTATTTTTTTGCCACACACAAATCTAGCAAAACTCTGGGATTGATATAAGATCTCAAGACCTAGAAAGTGAGAAAATCCAAAGTGATTTTTGAGAGTAGAAGATGAACATAAACAACCTAATTTATCAATATGATGAAACCTATCTTCGACCAAGTATTGAATTCTATCTCATATCTTATGTGAACCTAAATCAGTTTAATTATCAGATTATGGTGAGCTCTAAATATTTGAAATACTAGAACCATCAAGAGATAATTTGCTAAAATGGTGTGCAAAAGAAATCCCTTATAGGGTTCGATTTTATTATTAGTACATATCTTTTGGAGAGCAAATGAAGACATAATATACCATATCATCATAACAAAAGAATTGAGGAGAAAATGAAAAACTCAAGAATGAAGCTGAATGAGAACAATTTAGAAGAATCAATGATGATCTAAATATAGAATAAAGAAAAAGTGGAATGTGAAAAGAAAGAAATTAAAGATAAATGGGTTGAACATAAAAATGCAACCACTTTCCTTGTGCTCTCAAATAGAGCTAAAACTTCGGAGTTCCCAAAGGGAAATATTGACATAGCGGGGCCTGAAAAAGTCACGACTTTAGAGAAAAAATCATGACTAGTTATGATGCTGGACATTAACAATTGCCATTATGCTTGATGGCACCACATCTTTTGAAAAAACCATGGTTACTAAAGCAAAGTGCATAGAAGCTTGGAAGACAAGATCACTCAAAATTATCTTTATTATGCATTTCTAGAGAAAGACAAGATTAAACCCATTATTATTTTAGTAGGATAAATAGATAAGATGGGTACTATAATAGTGAATCTCATAAAAAATATGTCGGTACTATTGCTTGGTCACTCAAAATTATCAAAGAAATAAGTATATCAATATACATGCATAAGATCCTTATGAATAATGATGTGGGGCCAACGCACCAATGGAGTCTAAGTCCCAGGCCATCATGAAAGATGTGATAAAGAAGATCATGAAATGGTTAAGGTGTATGTCATTTATGCTATATTTTGTATTTTATGATTAAATCCAATTCATCTTTTACCAAAGAAGAAAGTATTTATGATAGTCAAAATGAAAACTGATGAAAAGATTACCACATGTGCAACAACCAGATAGTAATATTGTGTTGATTCTTAGAAATTGAACAAGGAGATGAGAAATGATCATTATCCACTTCTATTCGTGGACTAGATATTATATAGAATCTCATCCCATTCATTTTATTGTTTTTTGGAGGTATGAGAAATACAATTAGATTCTGATTAACCAGACAGATCAAGAAAAAATAACGTTCGTTTTTCTATATGGGAATTTCACATTTAGTAGAAAGCCATTTAGTCTTTGTAATGTTCCAGCCATATTTTAAAGGTATATGAATACTATTTTTGTTGATCTTAATAAAGAAATTATGAAGATGTTTATAGATGATTTATCCATGTATAAAGATTATTTTGAATGATGCTTGCATAATCTAGAGATTGTATTGAATAGTTGTAAGGGAAAAAGTTTAATCCACAATTAGGAAAAGTATCACTTCAATATTAATGAAGACCTCATGCTTAAGACATGCGATATTAGCTAAAGGATTGGAGGTGGATGATACAATGCTATTAATGATCAAAACCCTTCCACACTCTATTACAATTATGGGGGGGGGGGGGGGGGGGGGGGGTGAAAGCTTCATTGGACACATGAGGTTTTACCGATGATTTATCAATAACTTCTCAAATATGACAAAACCATTACATAAATCATTGGAGAAAGATATGATATTTAATTTTGATAAATAATACATTGATGCCTTGAAGAGTTGTACAAGAAATTTGTCAAAAGCTCAATCTTAACTCTGTCATGATGGAAATAATCTTGTTTATCATGTGCAATATAAGTCACATGCCTTGGAAGCCATATTGGGACATAAATGGGACAAGATCTTTAAAATAATTTTATATGTCTGTCATACCTTGAATGAAACTCAAGTAAATTATATAATCATGGAAAAGTAAATGTTAGTTATGATTTCTAAAGATAATGATTTACACATATGTTGTAGTTGTATGCTACTTGATGAAAAAAAAAGAAGCTAAGCCAATGATGAAAAATGGATACTACTCCTCCAAGAATTTGACTGAGAAATCCAAGACAAGACGGTGAGTGATAATTTGATAGCCAATTATTTATCATGATTAGAATTTGGGAGAAAAGAATAAGAGAGGATAAAATTTTACAAGATTTCTCAGACCAGCAACTTTTTATGATATAGGTCAAACTTCCTTAGTATATCGATATCATTGATTATTTAGTATGTAATATCTCACCATCCTTTATCACATCTTACCAAAAAAATTATATGATATTAGAAACTATCAATGAGAAAATCCACTATTATTTAGAAGATGTGCTGATTAGATTATAATAAAATATATCAGAAGATAAATAAATGAAGATTCGAGGTTGGGCATCCATGATGAAGATCATGCTGAAATAAGAGCGGATGAGTTGTTGGTAGATGATGACTCGTGTGACTTTGAAGAGGTTAAGCTTGCTACATTATTATTATTATAATTGAGATTGATGATATGTTATTATTATGATTTGTAAGTTGTGACTTTGTGTTAATTAATATATATTTGGATTGAATGATGAATGAATAATTGAAGTAATTTTTTTTGATATTTTCTGTGATTTATGTAAACTAATAAATAATATAATATAATATAATATCGCACTCGCAACTCATAAATATTAACTTAAAATATGAAAATTGTCAAAAAAATTTAAATAAATAATCCACAATTTTGAGATGAGACACTGAGTCGAGTGTGACTATCCGAGTTCGTATTGGACTTGAACTCTAAATCATAGGACCTAGATTTGTTAGGGCTAGGCTAAGCTGAAAAACATGGCTTTAACTAGCCCAACTTTGCATGGCTTAGCCAGTCATGACTTGGCTTGAATCTAGCCAAACTTGGGCAGGCAAGCCATTCTAAGCTAGCCAAAATTAAGTCATGTCATGCCAAGCACGATATGGTGCCCCTATTGAGCCACGAAAAACTGGGTCGTGCTGGCACGACACGACCCATTCATCTTATTCTTCTAATTATTCTTATTTTTGTTATATTTCTTATTCTTCTTATTCTATATATTCTTTTCATTCGTCTTCTTCTATTTATTCTTCTCATTCTTCTAATTCTTATAGCTTCTCATTATTATTATTATTATTATTATTATTATTATTCTTCATATTCTTCAAATTCTTCATATTCTTCATATTTTTCATATTCTTCATATTCTTCATATTCTTCCTTATTCTTTTTATTCTTTTATTCTTCTCATTCTTCTTATTCTTTTTATTCTTCCTTATTATTTTTATTCTTTTTATTCTTCATTAACTTTTTATTCTTCTTATTCATATTATACTTCTTATTCTTCTTATTCTTCTTATTCTTCTTATTATTAATTCTTCTTCTTATTCTACTAATTCTTCTAATTCTACATATTTTTCTTATTCTTTTTATTCATTTTCTTCCTCTTTTGCTTCTTATTCTTCTTATTCTTCACATTTTTCTTATTCTTGCTATTATTCTTATTATTCTTATCTTTTTTATTCTTATTATTCTTAATCTTTTCATTCTTATTATTCTTATTATTCTTATTATTTTTATTCTTATTATATTTCTTATTCTTTTTATTCTTTTTATTCAATTATATTTCTTCTTTTTCTCTTTCTTCTTCTTCTATTTATTCTTCTTCTTCTCTTTATTCTTCTTATTCTTTTTATTCTTCTTCTTCTCTTTATTCTTCTTATTCTTTTTATTCTTTTTATTCTTCTCATTCTTCTTATTCTTCTCATTCTTCTTTTTTCTTCTTATTCTTCTTATTATTAATTCTTCTTATTATTCTACTTATTCTTCTAATTCTACATATTTTTCTTATTCTTTTTATTCATTTTCTTCCTCTTTTGATTCTTATTCTTCTTATTCTTCATATTTTTCTTATTCTTGCTATTATTCTTAGTTTTCTTATCTTTTTTATTCTTATTATTCTTAATCTTTTTATTCTTATTATTCTCATTTTTTTTATTCTTATTATATTTCTTATTCTTTTTATTCTTTTTATTCAATTATATTTCTTCTTTTTCTCTTTCTTCTTCTTCTCTTTATTATTCTCCTTCTCTTTATTCTTCTTATTCTTTTTATTCTTTTTATTCTTCTCATTCTTCTTATTCTTCTTATTCTTCGTATTCTTCGTATTCATATTGTTTTCTTATTTTTCTTGTTTTCTTATTTTTCATATTATTCTTATTATTCTATTTTTTCCCCTATTATGCTTTTTATTCTTATACTCAAAGAGTCATGCTGATTTATTTGTGGATATCATGAGAAGATCAACATGACACTTTTTGCATATTATGAGAATAAATGTTATATATGATTTACTTGTGGATAATAACAATGCAAGAAGAATTAAATCTTTATTTAAGAATAAGGCTTGTGAGCTTATTCCACTACACTACAAGAGGAAAACCTTCCATTATGCTCATAAAGAAGATTATTGATAAACGACGATAATTGTTTGAATAGTTCCTATGAAGTAATTTGATCTACAATTAGAGTCATAATATATGGAAACTATGCTTTCTCATGGAGACTTTAAGAAAAATACGTAAACTATAAATAGAAGATTAAAAAAAAAAACTTGGTCTGCAGTGAGTAATATTTTTGCCTTCTTAAACAAATACCAAAATATTGATATCAGAGATTTGATTCTTTCATCATAAATTTTAAACTTAGTAGACTTAATTTAGATCATTATGCATATTATAATAGTTTTGATATTAGTGATTTCTTTATTTTAATATTACATATTGATAATATATTAGTTGTATGTCTCAATAATGATCATTCTAAAGAATTGGAAGAAATATTAATGAGGAGTTTTAAATAAAAGATTTGGCACCATCTAACAAAAATCTAGGGACACAAATTCACATAGAAAAATAATAAGATTATTTAGCTTCGTAATTAAATTTTTATCTAAATAAATTATCTAAAAAATTTTTTTTAGTTATCTCAACATGAAGATTGTAGTTCAATTTTTACCTTATTTTATTTTAATTTCAAATATGAGTCTTACTAATGAAGCATAAAGGGTAAAAAATGTATCTAAGCAGAGACATTTTTTCTCCTCAGATTATGTCATGGAGAATCATAACATACATATGATGCTAAGACATCTTAAGGGTTCTTGTAATGATAATGACAAAAACAAGTCTACCTAAGATAACGTCTTCACCCACTTAATTCCATCGCACAAATTCCTTAATCTAATTACATTAAAGATTATTTTTTTATGATTCTTCGATGGGTAAAGGAGAAAACCATTGAAATCCAACATCGGAAAGCAAAAACATGTTTCCAATTCCGCTCAGACCGACGAGGAGTAGGCATCTGTAAAAACGACAATGGGACTGCGCACGACATGTCTCCCATCAGACCAAGAAAGAGAGCCATGAACATATGGAGAAGGCAGACCATGCTTCGAGGCGTTCAACAAAACGGTCACAGAAAACAAACTAGTTTTTATGGTTCTGTTGAACACCAGTTTTGAAGGTTTCACCCGGACCACCACTCCATCAGGATTCACAATTTTCACACGATAAATTGCATCCGATGAACCCACATTGGTGACATTTCGAACAAATGTTTTGTGTATTGGTCCGTGCGAGAAAGCAGAGGCATTGAAGACGGCCGAGAAGGAAGGATAGTTGAGGTTTTCTGGAGAAATCTTTACAGAACAATTATGTTTCGAACCGGCGATGAGGTGAACTGAGGCAGGATCATACCCTTCTAGCGAACACATGAATCCAACGTAATCTTCTGCATCAATGTCATAAATGAGTCCAGGATTCATGGCTGATTTGAGATTGATGTACCCAGAACCAAGACCAAACGGCGAAGCTGCATTGCGAGTGGCCCCGTCCGTGATCAACTGCTTTAGATTATCAAACTCATTTGCGGTCGTCATCATGGCAGATCTTATCGCAGCAGGGCTCCACAGGGGGCGTGCAGACTTGAGTAATGCTGCTGCCCCACTTACATGAGGGCAAGCCATTGACGTACCAGAGAGAATGTTAAATGAAGACCTGCGCTGATCAAAATCGAGATCGGTTATGCCAGCAACATCCGACCAAGCAGCGAGAATGTTGAGGCCTGGGGCCACGACATCTGGCTTGAGAATTTGTGGAGCCAGTGTATTTGGTCCCCTGGAAGAAAAAGAAGCAAGGACAGGAGCGGGTTTGACCCCGACGGCGGTGTCGTGAAATACCAAAGTTGCAGTTGCGTTCGCATTTGATGAGGCATACTCATACACAGTTCTTGAGTGGGTGAAACCGAGGGCGACTGCAGGAAGAAAATGAGCATCTGCAATTAATTCCTCTCCTTCACGAGCAGAATTAACAAGAATCATTCCTCTACCTCCGGTTTCTTTGACGACCATTCCTTTTTCTGCTCGCGCGCTGCCGCCACGAACGCAAACCACAATTTTCCCAACAATTTCAAGATGATTCAGGGAACCATTTATGCATTTAGAAGCTCCAGAGTCAAGATTTTTGATGTCGGGATATACAAGAGGAAGCAATTGATTACGAAGAGAATAATCAAAGTTCAATGAGACTCCAGATAGATCTGTTCCGTTACCCAGTGACACAACTGAAGGAAAGTCTCTGTCAATCGATCCTGCACCGACTGTGAGTTGCCATGGCGCGTCGTTGACCACCGTCTTCGATGTTGGCCCGGCATTCCCAGCCGAAAAAACCAACAGAACTCCTCTAGAAGTCGCCCCGAAGGATGCGATCATAATCGGATCTAAATGATATGGTTTCTGATTATCAGAATCACTGCCAAGTGACATCGATATAATGTCAACGCCATCCTTGACTGCACTGTTTATGGCAGCCAAAACATCTGAATTATAGCAGCCTATGCCATTCCAACAAGCCTTGTAAATAGCTAACCGCGCCCTCGGCGCCACTCCCCTCGCAATTCCGGCAGCATAACCATGCAAGCTTGCTCCTTTCGCCAAACTGCCCGCCGCCGTCGATGCAGTATGAGTTCCGTGACCACTTGCGTCCCTTGATGAGTTAAATTCAAGGCTGCTGCCCGGACCATCTGCTCGCAGCTTTTTATACCCGTTGGTAAAATGCCGAGCCCCGATCAACTTCCTGTTACAGTTGGTTTCATTAAATTGTTCTCCAGACGCACACACCCCCTTCCACTTGGAAGGGACCGGACCAAGATTCTTATCGGAGAAACTTTTATGCTCCGGCCAGATCCCGGTGTCGACGATACCGATGATCGTGTTAGATCCATAGCTGGTATTAGACCACAATTCATTGCGCTTGCTCAGCCCAATAAATTTTGGAGAACGGGTGGTGTCTGGTTGGCGAATCATATCCTCAGAAACGTCCAGAACAGCCGCGTGGGTCCTCAGATCCTCGGCGTCTTGGAGGGTCATAGAGGCAGAGAAGCCATGAAAAACAGTGTCATAGACGTGACGGATGTTTTGTGCTTCGACGAAATGGTGGGAATACCAGTGGCAGTGGGTAGAATATTTAGCAGGCTTGGCATATAAATTAACACGAATGTTGAAAACCTTTTGAGTTGCAATAGCAAGTAACGATTGGCAGAGGAAGGCAGGGAGAAAGATCAGGAAACGCACAATGGCAGCCATATGAACTGGGAGGAGATGGACCAGACAGCACGGCAAGGAGAAAGAGTAAGGGAGGGGGAGTAATGGGGATTGGCGTGGGCGTCGTTTTCTGGTTTTATTGTTGGCTTATGGAAATTCAAGTGGGAACTGTTTAAGTTTTTTTGGTGATGAAAAAAATCACATCTTTTCTCTCGGTCTCGGCTATGAAGAAAAAAGATACACCATTGCGCTGTCAAATGGTGGGAATACCAGTTGGTGGGTAGGATATTTTAAATTAATTTATGTTTTGGTTCACCAAATACAAAATATTTTTATTTTAGCACATTATTTTTTTCATAAAAAAAAAAAAAAAACTAAAGATATCAAGTACCGAAATAAATAACTTTTAGTATACTAAAATTGATAAACCTCACTAAAATTTATGATGACTGACGGCTCTTAGATTCATTTCTAAATGAATAATGGATTATCAATGAAATTTTCCATTTTTATTGTCTACAACATGAACACATTTTATTTGTACAACTTATGTATGCTGTATACAATATGTAATATATAATTACATACAGATAACAAACATAAATTGTACAATTTATATTATATTCCAAATCTTATGTTGTATTTTATCCTATTTTTTTTAATCTTTTAGCTTTTTTTTTTTCAATTTCTTTTTTTATTTCTTCATTCTTTTTTTGTATCTCTTTATTTTTATGTTGCATCTCATATTTTCTTTGCAATGTATTCTGAATATTTCGTATCTCCTTATTTTTTCTTTGTAATGTATCCTGAATTTTCTATATCTCCTCGTGCAACCTATCATCAAACATATTATTATAATTGGAAGATAATGATAAGAAATCCAAAAAGAATTTAGATAAAATATAGATGTATGGGTACCAAGACTGTACACTCACCATTTTTTTTACCTTCACTCCAATAGCCTGAAGGTAAATATGTATAACATCAATCTCTTGTGTCTCTGTAAAATGATTTATTAATTACGAAGCAATTACAATCATATTTTTCATAGTTTTCTAAAATTATTAAAATACAACAAAACTCATCAATTAATTTATTAAAATAATTTTTATGCCAGCACAAGAAACAAACCTCTCACTAATAAAAAATAATATAAAAATAAAGTTAGTCATTATATTTAATAAGTCCATAATTAATAAATCATCTATTGTAGTAAAACAATAAACTTGAGTTTGTAATTTATATACAGTTAATGTCAAATAATCAATTTAAATTTTTATTTTAATTATTTGTAATTTTCAAATGAAAATATAAGTATAAAATGAGAAAATCATATTTATATCATTTGAGCGCTTTTCCATAAATGATTCATTCTTATTCTTGTGGATTCGCTTAAATACCTCAAATGATATTGGTGGACGTTCCAACTCAGCTTCCTGAAAATAAATATTAATTACTGTTAAGGTACATTATTCATTATCACATAGATATTATCATTTGGATTGAAAATATTTAAATAATAACAAAAAATAAACGGCAATTATACCAAATCTACTAAATATTGGTAGGTTGACTTTGAACCTCCAATTTTTTTTGAAGGTCCAAGTCTTTCTCATTCTTTTTCTGATCGATGATTGTGTGAGGCTATCTGGGGCAAGGCCTTGAACTACTCATTAATCTAGTATTTGCATCATTTTATCCAAATACTACGGGGGATGCTATTATGTTTTGCATCTTTACTACATTTTTTTCTCTATTTGCCAAGCTTTGTCATTGTATCTCACACTTACCACATGTTTCCATGTATCCTTCACTAAGACCACCAAAGTATTATTACATTTGTATTTTTTCTACAAAAAAACCAAATAAAACAAAAATACATTATAATGTATTTATATTAAGATTAAATAATATTATACTAAATTGAAAAATAAGTAAATACATGAAAAATGTATCTCAAATTCATCCCAATAAAATTATTTCATACTTTGGAGTACTTTGCTCCACTTTATATCATTTGCAACTAGTTTTTCCTTAAATCTTATCGATTGTATTAGAAGCAGAATGAATAACTTGTAATTAATTTAACATCAATATGTATATATACATATAAAAAATACATAAATTTTGTTGCTACTAAGTTAACATTTATTTCATTTTATTTATTATCCAAAACTTTGTAAAAAAATTATTTTAATTCTAAATGATAATGTTCAATAATTTACGTTATTATTATTTGAAAATACCAAAATTCAAATATTTTAATATAATTATAATTTCATTCACATATTAATTTATATTTAATTAAAACAAAAAAAAATGAAAAATAAGAATGAATGTATGTAGTAAATTAAAGAAAGCTACATACAATTTATTAACATTTGTGGGCTGATTAAAAAAAGTTCTCATAACTTGACATACAAATTATTGATTGTGAATATCCTACTAGTGTTTTAGCTGTAGTAGTAATGCATGAGCCCTCATAAGATAGGTGAGATGGAACTATCAGTATCTTCCGAACTATTAGTTGACTTCCCCTCCCAATTACATATTTAGATCCTCGACTACTTGAATAATTAGCTCTCATACGTAAATCACGTTACATAAATGTTGAAATATATAGAGGCAAAAAAAAAATGTTATGAAAATGTCATAATAACAAAATATAATGATAAATACATTAACATTAAAAAAGTAATTAAAATATTTTAATTTAACATCCACATTATAATGATTACAAAATGAGAATGACAAAATTAAAAAGGTAGTAAATGAATTTCTTGTCATCATCAAAAATTTCCAACAAATCATCTCTATTTATATATTTATCATCACTAGATTTTATAATTAATTCGTCCTCATTATCTTCTTCAACATGACTATCATCAATATCCAAATAATTTTTACTTTTACCAAACAATGTTTGAAGACCATAGCTCATGAATGATTGAATGAAGTTACACATTATTCTCTTGAAATACTGATACATTCAATAAAGTGACAATAATATCATTTTCAACAACTTCAATAGTTGATCTATGTTTTATTTTATATATTATCCACTAGTCACATGGATTTCTTCTTGTGGTTGGATAAGTGGTGTAACACACTTGTTAGGCATGTACCACAAAAATAATTGGCTCATACTTTCACTAAGATTTCTTATGGTACACATCAACAAGGTCGTATTGATGGATTCTAGTACTCATATTTGGAATATGATAAACTATTCACACTTAAATAGAATTACTCTTATAATTGGTAAAGTAGGATGCTCCACATATAGATTTTCTATTAGTCGACCATGAAAATTAGTAGTTGATGCGTATAGTTAGGCCCCTTGATGCAAACACCATTGTTCATTGTAGCTTTATTTGAACCATATTTCAAAGTGTAAAATTTGTATCTATTTACATAATGTATGTGATAAGTCTATAAGCTTTGTAATGGTCCCTTTGCATGATCCTTCATTTGTCTATTACAAATATTTGATGAAAAAAATTATACCTATAAAATGATAAAGGAAAGATTCATATATATATGTAAAATGTTGTAAGTAAATATTTAGAACCAAGAATAATAAGTTATATACTAACAAAATTTTCAAACCAACTCACAAAATATTTTTCAAACTTTGTATCAATTGAAGTCTAATCAATATGAAGTTCTTTTTGGCTTAATTTGTTAGAATATATTTTTCAAAAACAACATTAAAAGTATTTTGAATTATTAAAATACTATTCACATACAATGACAAAAAAATGAGAATATGAGATCATTATAAATCTGACATAATATAAGGAATAATTTCCTCACAGTTCAACAAAATGTATGTGTGCATAGCATGATACTCCAGGTCAATCAAAAAATATCTTGATGTTGCTCGATCATATGATCTACCCGCATGTCAAAAAATAAAAATATATCATTTTCTTCTGATCAATCCCCCATGCCATATATATTATTTGGTGATGATTTGTTATGCCGGGTATATAACTATGGTTGAAAATAGTGTGCATAAATTGTCGAAGCCTCTTCAACCAAGTAGGCATTGTATATCGATCATTCAACTTTGGCTTTATTTCGAATATTTTTTTTCAATTTTCTAAGATAAATGAAATAGATATAAATTAGAAAAAATTATTTGTTAGATACATTTAAATTTTTAGATCAACAAATGAAAAATATATAAGCTCTCAAATGGATACTTTTACCTGTATTCTATAGGGCCTGCTATCATTGATTCATAAGGTAATTGGATAGAAAACTATTTCATAAAGTTGAAGAAGCTTTAAGTCAATGCTTTCTAATTTATATGCACAAGTTGGTATAAAACTTACTTTGCATATTATACACACAAGTTTGTATAAAATAATAAGGATATCATTTTGTAATTGCTCCATTTCTTCATTTCTTATGACATTACAAGTGAGATTAATAAAAAATACTTATTTTAGTTAATGCTTCCCAAACATTTTATTGAAGTAATTCACAAAAGGTTTTGAGTATTAACCTCTACAAGAATACATGGCAATCATGAATTTTCAGCACAAATAACTTATGCTTCTTCATATCAACACATCTTTCCATGTTAGATACATATTTGTCAGGAAAATTAAGCTCCATCAGCATTTTGCATAAAACTTACTTTACATCCTTTTCTAGACTATAAAAAACCTTAAGAAATTTATTTGTTAATTCATCTTTATATTGTAAATCTGGACGTGAACATAACTTTTGTAAACCTTTTCTTGATTTGGCATTATTTTTAATTTTCCTTCCATATTCATTATGGTAATAAAAATATTATCAAAAAAGTTATTCTCAATGTGCATCACATTTAGTTGTGTCTAATAAGATTGGTTTTCCAATAAGGAAAATCCTAAAAGATACTTTTTTTCATTCCATAGTAATAATTCTTTGAATTTATGCCTTAATAAAATCTACATCAACATTCATAACTTTTAATTAATTCTAATATTTCATCACTAGACCTTAAAGATGGTGCACTTTTAATGACTTCATGGTCTTTTCCTAAATGTATCAATATTCATCCAAAATGGATATTTCACATGTAAGAATTTATGGTGCTATGAAACCAATAAGTTTTTTCTCCTTTGCTCATATAAATGCATTTAAGTCTACCAAGCAATAAGGACAAGGTACTTTCTTTGTAGTACTTCATACTGACAATATTGGATATGTAGGAAAGTCATTTATAGTCAACATAAGTGCTATTCATATTTTAAAGTTATACTTTCTAGATATATCATATGTTTAGATATCATCCTCCCACAAAATTTTGAGCTCACCTATAAGGGACTATAGAAAAATATCCATTTTTTGAAAGATAATATTACACTGTGTCCATATCTTGAAAACTTTGATTTTGATATTTATGGGTATTACATGAGCATCTTATTTTTCTTTCATCCATAAATTCAGGTTGTTTTTAGCAAAGCTAATAAACTACTAAATCCCTTCTATAAACTCATTAGTCAAAAGCTCATATTTCATTTTTACATTCATCCATTTATGATCAGGTCGTATAATATTTTCTATTCCTATTATATTATTTGATAATTTTGGATTAAAATGAAAAATGGTAGGCTGTTTTAATATCTTAGATATTTATCAAATCTAAGACATAAGTGGTAATATTGTCATTTATATAAAACAGAATATTTGATATTTATATATTTTGGATGAAATTGCATTAATAATGAAAAAAGTAAAATTTAGAATGTCATAATTATTTATTTCTAAATTAATAATGAGTACTAAATTATTAGAAGAGAACATTATATATAACATAAATAATATATAAATCTCAATGTAAATGCATTAAAATTTGTCAATGAAAAAATATAAAAAATAAATCACCTATTAACGAAGAAAATTTACAAATTAATAGGAAAATTGTTTAATCTAAATGAAACATGTAGTATACATAGTCATATATCATATTTGACATGTAATATTATTTTTTTAATATTAAATAAAGTTAGGTGTTATTATTTTATTGCATATTTAGTAAAATGTAGATAAAGAAACTATGTAAAATATTAAATGAGCCAATAATTTTTTTAGTTTTATAATTCTTCGTTATGATTCATCCTTCCAATTGCAAACCCTCATAATTTTTTTTTATGATTTTTATTGTTATTACAAATAAACTTTTTAGTATTTTTTATAATAATTATAAATTATTTATTGTTAAGGTTGCACTATTAGTGTCATTTATTATTTTCAAAATTATTAAATTTCATGTAATTCTAGTAAGGAAACAAAATTCAAATTAATCATAATAATCCTGACTATAGGTCAAAAACAAAATGCATTAAAAATTCACATCTCAAATAGGTAACACAAAAAAAAATTATCATATCCAAGTATGAGAAAAAAATATAAAATTTATAAGTTATCAATTAGAATTATAATGATTCAACAAAATAATAAGAGAAAATCTAATATGAATGTTAAAAATAAAAAAAAAAAATTAAATGCAACATCAAGATACACAAATATAGTTTTTCTTGATTATAATATATATGAGATAAAATATAAATCATAATTTCATATCTCAATTATGGATGAAAAGTACATCGATCAATATATGGATGATAGACAATCCACAAACAATCCGGACGAAAAAATAATCAAAATGAAAATTCCCTAAAACGCTAAGTATGTTTGAAGTTTCAAAGTATTCTACAAAAAATTAATTATCATAATATAGTTAGGGAAATTATTTCTGTTTCTATTATAGCAACATAAATTTATTCTATTGATAGATTTTTTAAAATGAAATAGTGATGAATGAGCACGTTGTTTCCCAGTTAGCGATAGAAATTATTTCACCACTAAAAGTAATAATGGATTCCGATCCAATTTCAAAAATACAATGTTACAAAAGTTTCAATCACTAAATACTACGCAAGCCTATCTGCACCCAATCTTGAATCTCAGGTTGTGACGGATTTAAAAAACACATAAAATTTCGTCGCTAATTAGCAACATAATTTTTTTTAATTTCTTATTTGTTTTTGATTTATCTTTTCCATTTCAAATCCATTTTAATTCAGAATTTCTAAATTTCATTTCTAATTACTTTTTTTAGTGTGCGCGCACTCACACACACACACACACATATAAATATATACATGCACACACACACACACATATGTGTGCATGTGTGTGTGGTTTATATCTATATATTAATATATATATATACATATATATACATATAAACATACTCAAACACACACACACAAATATAAATATAAATAAATAATTATATAAATAAATATGTGTGTGTGTGTGTTTATATATATATATATATATATATAAACCCATACAAACCAACACACACACACACACACACACACTATATAAATATATATATATTTTTATATATCGACCATATATTTATATATACTTATATATGTATTTTCAATTTTATTTTTATGTATACTAAAGTATTTTGATCTAATTTTCAAGCGACATTAACTTTGTGACCGTGTGCTAGATTGCCATTTTGGCAATGTGGGTGCCATTGGTATGAATACTATATCGCCACTTACAATATTAATTAAGTTTTTAAAACTACCTTTGAGAAATTATGATTTCTGAATTCGGAAATGTATTTTCTTGGTTTGTAACAATAAATTCTAAAATAATTAAATTAATTTTATTTTGAAATTTCGGATAGGTTGATTAATTTTAGTGTATCAAAACTTAATTATTTTTCTTCAAAAAAAAAAAAGGTTTCTAAATCTTTGTAAATTATTATAATCCTAATTTTTTTATTTTGGTTTTTAATTATTATCTTATTATTTTAGGATTAATTTTGGGGGAATTATGTTTTGGGGTGTTTTCCCAAAAAATTTTAACATTTAGAAACTAAAATTTTGATATTTTTTAAAAACTCACAAAACTAAAAATAAATTAAAAATAAGGGCACCCAAATTCGCAAGTCCTAAAATACTCTCGCCCCTCCATCGCCCTCGCCTCTCGCCCCTCCATCGCCCACGCCTCTCGCCCCTCCATCGCCCTCGCCTCTCGCCGCTCCATCGCCCTCGCCCCTCGCCCCTCGTCCCTCCCTCGCCTCTCGCCCCTCCCTCGCCCCTCGTCCCTCCCTCGCCTCTCGCCCCTCCCTCGCCCCTCCCTCGCCCCTTCCTTGCCTCTCGCCCCTCCCTCGCCTCTCGCCCCTCGAGCCTCCCTCGCCTCTCGCCCCTTGCCCCTCCCTTGCCCTCGCCTCTCGCCTCTCGCCCCTCGCCCCTCCCCCGCCCTCGACTCTCGCCCATGCCGTCGCCTCTCGTCCACGCCCACGCCCTCGCCCATGCCCTCGCCCGTCTCCCCTCGCATGTCTCATCTCACCTCTCTTCCCTATTTCTCCGCCCGTCTCCATGAGCTTCTTCGTGGCAAGCTCGAGGAACTCCAGTGAGCTCCTTCGTGGAGCTCAACGGAGCTCTTTGAACTCTAGTGAGCTCCACGTCGAGCTTGATGGAGCTCCACGAAAGAGCTCGTTGAACTCCATGATCAAGTTCATTGGAGCTCGAGGAGCTCCTTCTCCTTCGAACTCCACGTCGAGCTTGTTGGAGCTCGACGAAGCTCCCTCGTGGAGCTCCATGATGGAGTTCGAAGAGCTTCACGATGAAGCTCCAGCGAACTCGGTGTGGAGCTCAACGGAACTCCACAAGCTCCACGAAGGAGCTCATTGGAGCTCGTGGAGTTCCGTCGAGCCCCATGATAGAGATCCACGAAGCAGCTCCTCGAGCTCCAATGAGTTTGAACGTGGAGCTCATTGGAGCTCGACGAGTTCTTTCTTGGAGCTCGTCGAGCTCCACGAAGGAACTTATTGGAGATCCACGTCGAGGTGGGAGAAGAAGGGTGGAGAGAGAGGTGCGAGGGAGAGGGAGAGGGAGAGGCGAGGGGTATGGGAGAGGGATAGGAAAGAGGGGCGATGTTAGTTTAGGACTTACGAATTTGGGTGCCTTTATTTTTAATTTATGTTTAGTTTTGTGAATTTTTTAAAAAATCAAAATTTTAGTTTTTAAATGTTAAAAGTTAATGATAAACACCCAAAACATAATTTTTCTATTTTTACATTATTGATGTGTATGCTATTTATATAGCATAAAGTTTTTTAAATTATTTATTTTAAAGACGTTACTACATTAAATGTAAAAGGAACTCGTGACAATTGACATCGGTTTGCTACTTGGCAGCTCGCTGCCCAAGAAAAATCATCTGGTTCAATGGGTGCATGGCATCATTATCAACGAGCGTGAAGGGTGAAGATCAATTTTTTCCGATCAATTACTCTTCAATTCTAATTTGACCCAATATATTGATTATTACGTTTTTATGTCGTAAGGACAGCTTGATTTAGCGAGACCTGGGGAAAAACCCCACCCTTAAGTATTTATGTGCGACTGCGATGGTATCGGAATTTGGAATTTTTTATTAAAAATAATTATTAATTTTGCTTTCTCTATCGTCTGCGCTAACTCATGAGTCTGCCATTTTTTTTGTCGAGAAATTTTGTTTTAATACCTTGAATATATATATTTAAGGTATTAAAACATAATTTTGTTTTTTTGGTGAATATTTTAATGCACCAATATATATATATTTTAGGGGTAATTATGTTTTGGGGTTATTCCCCAAAAATTTTTAATAATTAGAAACTAAACTTTTGATATTTATGAAAAAATCACAAAACTATAAAAAAATTAAAAATAAGGGCACGGATACGTAATTCCTAAAATACCCTATCCCCTCTCATCTAGCCCTAGACCTCGCACTTACCCCTCGCCCCTGGCCCTCGCCATCCCCTTCCCCCTCGCCCTCGCCTGTCCGCCCTTACCACCACCTGCACCTCTCCCCCACAACTCTCCCTCCGCGCCTCTCCACGATGGAGCTCACTGGAGCTCGACGAGCTCCAAAATGGAGCTTGTGGAGTTTCGTCGAGCTCCACGATGGAGCTTAAGGAGTTCCAGTGAGCTCCTTCGTGGAGCTACGTCGAGCTCCAATGAGCTTGCTGGAGCTCGACGGAGCTCCAGTGAACTCGATCATGGAGCTCACTAGAGCTTGACAAGCTCCAATGAGCTTGTTGGAGCTTGACGGAGCTCCAGTGAACTCGATCATGGAGCTCACTAGAGCTTGACAAGCTCCAACGTGGAGCTCGTGGAGCTCGTGGAGTCCCGTCGAGCTCTGCGATGGAGCTCGAGGATGTCCGCGATAAAGCTATACGTCGAGTTGCACGAGCTCCACGAAGGAGCTCGACGGAACTACATGGAGCTCGACGAGCTCCAGTGATCTCGACGATGGAGCTCGTCGAGCTCCAGTGAGCTCGATGATGGAAGATTCTAGAAATGATTATTATCTTTATCTTCATCAAATTATGCTATAATAGTTATATTTATTATCATTATCTTCATCAAATTATATATCGAATATAATTCAAATTGATTATTTCAATTTTAATTATATTAAAATGATTATTCAATATTTTATTAGTATACAAAAACATTATTCAATATATTTTTCTCAATATAAACCAAAGATTAATTATACAATAAATTTATATAACATGTTGACTTTTGTTTTGTTTAAGTGAACTGATTAGTTAAAAATTAAATTTTGTTAATTTAATAAATAATTTATTATTGTATACCTTTTACTTTTTTTTTTGTATGCAGGAAGATTTTAGAAAGAGTCATTTTTATTCGTGTTAAATTAATGTCACCCAATTAAAAAAAGAAAGAAAAAGTAATAAAATACATTGATAACACTCTCATGTACACATGAGTTGAGAATGCTTGGTTGCTTACATATGGTTTTAGTATACATTGGTAAAACTCTTAGAGAATTATGTTTTGGTGCACTTCCAAGTAAATAATTGAAAAAAATTGAACTAAATATTTAATAAATTAAAAAAAACATACCAAACTCAACTAATTGTTATTTGGTACACTCAAATATACTAATCCAAAAATATTCTCAACTCTTTCATCTCCTCTCTCCACTCTACACTGTAATTGCCCCTAACCACTATAATTTGCTCATTGCATCTCTTTCATAGCCCTTCTCTCGTCGCCCATCGAGCTACATGGAGCTTGACTAGGAGTTCCTGGAGCTTGACCAGGAGTTCCTGGAGCTTGACCAGGAGTTCCTGGAGCTTGACCAGGAGTTCCTGGAGCTTGACCAGGAGTTCCTGGAGCTTGACCAGGAGTTCCTGGAGCTTGACCAGGAGTTCCTGGAGCTTGACCAGGAGTTCCTGGAGCTTGACCAGGAGTTCCTGGAGCTTGACCAGGAGCTCCATGGAGCTCGACGTGCTCTCGTCGAGCTCTACGAGCTCCAATCAAGCTTTAGTTGAGCTCGGTGAGCTAAATGAATTCAACTCCATAATATAGTTGTGACATATAAAAAAGACCATGCTTTTTTTGTTAATAATGAGCTTTGCTTCTGTTGTTGTGATGGGCTTCTCACTTTGTGAAATTACTATTTCACCCTCACTGATATTCAATTAATAAATACATCAGTCACGCAGTAACGTTTTAAATGACTCTTTTATTTTTATTGAATATTAAACCTCATATATAAACTCTATTTTTTTTTCTTTTTGATGATTGAATAATATAATTTTATTGAGTTTACTGTGGCTTGCTCTTTGGATTCTCATCATGACTTTCTTCTTCTTCTTGATTTTCTCTCTTCTTTTTTTTCAAATTCTTCTTTATAATCCAAGCTGAAGCAAGGAAAAGTTATTCTAATAAAATAATTTGGTATTAGAGCCATGTATCTATCTGAGATTGAAATATTTTGAATGATTATTCGAAAGCTTTTCCAGAATAGATGATTCTGAAATATCATTCTGCCCTAATTTGTTTATTTCTTTCATCTCAGATTCTTTAGATCCTTTAGATCTGTCTAGATCTAAAGGATTTGTGTAATTTAAACAACAAATTCTACAAGATCCCCAAATTTGTTCGTTTAAAATTTTTCAAAACTTTTTAAACAGAATGGCATCCAAGAATCTAAGTTCATCAATCTCGGAGTCGATCCTCATATTCATGTTTGATGGTGATAACTTTGATTATTAGCTTATTAAAATGAGAACACTATTCATATCATAAGATATATGAGAGATTATAGTTATTAGATACACAGAATCATCTAATATCTCTTCTTTAGAAGGAAAAGAATTATTAGAGGAAGGAAAGTTAAAAAAACTAAATGCTAAGGCACTACTATCCATCCAACAAGGAGTTAGTAATGTCATTTTCTCTCGACAATTGAAATTTACTCAAGCCAAGGATGCTTGGGATCTTCTTATAGAAGAGTACTAGTAAGATAAAAAGGCTCGAGGAGCTCTTCTATATTCCTTGAGAAAAGACTTTGAGAATCGAAGTATGAACAACCTAGATTCTCTTACTGAGTTTTCAACTCAGTTTTTGGACGTTATTATTCAATTAAAAATCCATGAAGAGAATATCACAAAAACTCGACTAGTTGAGAAACTGCTCATTTGTATGCCTGACAAATTAGATGTTATTGTGGCAGTAATAGAGGAGACATAAGACTTGACAAAATTAAATACTCAACAAGTTCTTATATCTCTGAAATCATATGAGAGCAGACTACTCAAGAGAGCAGAAATATTTAGAGAATCTGCCATGTAGTTAAGGTGGAAAAATTAATCTGTAAAGGAAGATGGTCAAGCAACTGAGATAAGAAATAAAATATCAAACCCCAGGTATGTGTTTAAAAATAAAAACAAAAATAAAAATAAAAATAGCTCCTATTATTATGTACTCTCAATTACCTCATAGAAAGCCTCAATATCTCTTGCAATATATGCAAGAGAATAAACTACACTGAGACAGAGTGCTAGTTTAGAAAACAGAATCAATGCCTAAACTGTAAAAAGTTTGGGCATATTTCAAAGGACTGTAGGTTGAAGCACACTCAGTATGCTAGTTGTGCATATCAAATAATCTCTACAAAACACTTGTTATATGCAAGTAAAACAAGAAAACAATCCTCACCCAATGTATAGTTTTTGGATAATGGTTTTTCAAACCATATGTTTGGTAATCAAAGCATATTTGTTGATTTACTTCATGTAGTAAATTCACAAGAAAAATTGGGAAACGGAGGCCTTGTTTAGGTAGAGCCAATGACATAGTTTCTGTTCCCACTCCCACTGGAATTAAAATTATAAGAGGTATCCTTTTGGTTCCAACATTGGACCAAAATCTTCTAAGTGTGGGGCAGTTGATAGAAAGAGGTTACAACTTAGTATTTAAAAATAATATATGTCATATATTTGATCATGAATTTTAAGAACCTCTCTAGATAGTGAAGATGTCCAGTGGAAGGAGTTTTCCACTGACATTTAACCAAAGAATAGATAAGGCATTGACTATGAATGCTGAGTCAGAAGCATCATAATGGCATATGAGGTTTGGATACCTTAATTACTCTAGTCTAAACAATCTTTTTCAAAAATAACTTGTGAAAGGTGTACCTTCCAACCTTGCCATTCCCACCTCTGTCTGTGAGGAATGTTCATTTGAAAAATAGTACAGACAGATTTTTCCCAAGGACTCTACTGGAAAGATTCCCAACCACTGGAATTGATTTATACAGACATCAATGGATCTATGTCAGTCCAATCCCTGGCCAATAGTAGCTATTTCTTACTATTTGTTGATGATTCTACTAGGCATAGGTGAGTATACTTCTTGAAGCACAAGTTTGAAGTACTTGACTATTTCAAGAAATTTGTACTCCAAATAGAAAGACAGTCTGGACTAAGTGTAAAGACACTTAGAACAAATAGAGGTGGTGGATCCCTTTTATAGAAATTCATTAATTTTTATGAACTAAAAGGAATACACAGACATATGACCACATCTTACTCACTACAACAAAATAATATTGGGGAGAAAAAGAATAGAACAGTAATGGGAATGACTAGAAGTATTTTAAATGAAAAACACCTGCTTAATGTCTATTGGGAAAAAGTAGTAAACATTATAGTATACCTACTTAATAGATGCTTTATAAAGGCACTAGATAACCTCTCCACTATAAGCTTAGAGTTAGAGGAAATTGTTGGGCAATCGCGCTTCCACGGGTAGTGAGATTAAGAAACAGAAAATAAAGAAACACAGAAACAAGCAATATATATATATCCCAATCCACAAGCATCCACGACAGAATCAAAATGAAAAATCAACATAGCAAATAATGTGGTTCGCTAGTCGCTCAGTACGACTAGCTACCTCCACCAGAAAATGCGTATGCGTTACAGATTAAAACCAAGAATAGAATGTCTTACAGTATGCAGCACGAAATAGTTGTGAAATCGCGTAGAGAGAGGAGAAGAGATGATGAATAGTTCAACCGGGTCAAAAAACAACAGCCGCCCAAAAAATAAATACAAATCATTTTTAAAAGAAAAATAAACATCCGGTTCATTTAACCGAAGCGGGACCTCCGTTATTGTGCTACTGCTGCATCCCCAGGCTTTTAATATTTCCTTTCCTGCACTTACATGAAAATATTAAAACAGAAAATTAAGTAAAAACAAATTACATATACAGCAGAAACCAAATATAAAATACCTCAAGATATCCGAGAGTGTGTGCTACTCCCACATACCAAAGCCCACTAGAACTAAATTAGACTCCAAGAGTCTAAAATGCATATTAGTCGTTTATAGTCTATAATCCAAAGGTTACAAACTGTATTCACCAGAAACAAAAATATTTTTGGTGAGTAGAGATGTAATTGTTGATGAAAATGCAAAATAGGATGAAAACTTCCAAGATTTTGAAGTAAAAACTACAAGCTTGCAAGGCTGTAATATAGATGCTTCAACGAGTAATAAAGAAAAATGCAATCCAAGGTTTGTTTTCTGCTCTTTTTATGAGTTAGAGTTGATAATAGAGGAGATACATGACACAATTATAACAGTTAAATATAAGTCATTGAATAAGATATACCAATGATGTAATCACTCCTCAATTGAGTCTCTCAACTATGAAGAGTCATTAAAATATCAAGTGTGGATCAATGCAATAAAGACTAAAATATCTGTCATTGAAAAGAACCAAACTTGGAACTTAGTAGACCTATCCTCAAATAAACACAACATAGGAGTCAAATGGTTATTTAAAATCAAAACTCGACCAAACACAAATCAATCTATATATAAATCTCTATTAGTAGCCAAGAGTTATTCCCAAATGGCTGGATTTGATTACTTTGAAACCTTTGCTCCAGTAGCAAGGTTAGAAATAGTAAAATTTCTAATAGCCTTAGCTAGACAAAAAGGTTGAGACCTATTCCAAATAGACATTAAATCGATCTTCTTGAATGGTAAACTTAAGGAGGAGATTTATGTAGAAAAGCCCCCTAGGCCCGTGAAACAAGGGGCTGAGCATTATGTTTATAAATTAAATAAGTCTCTATATGGGTTGAAACAAGTTCCTCATGATAGGTATCAACAAATAAACTCATACTTGTTGAATCAAAGATTCAAACGTAGTATGAGTGAGCCTATACTCTATATTAAAAGGACCAAAGATTCTGGAAATTTAATCATGTCAATCTATGTAGATGACATAATTTTCACAAGTAATAAATCTAAATTAATAGAATCCTTTAGACGAGATATGAAAACTAATTTGAAATGTCAGACCTAGGTAACTTAAAATACTTCTTAAGACTTGAATTTTTTCAAGACTCAAGTGGTGTATCCATTTTCCAAACAAGATATATACAATCTATATTGAGAAATTATGGGATGAGTGATTGTAAACTTATCTATACCCCTCTGGTTGTAAATCAAAAACTAATTTCTTCCCAAGGAAGAATAATAAATGGCAAAGCATACAAAAGCTTAATTGAAAGCTTGTTGTATGCATCTGCCACACAACTTGACATTGTATACTCACTTAATTTTCTATCTTGATTCATGCATGCACCCAATAATATACACCTTAGTGCTTCCAAACGAGACTTAAGGTATCTAAAAGGAACTTTAGACTTATGTCTAAAGTACTCAAGAACTAATTGATAAAAATATTTGGATATTATGATACTGACTGGGATGGATGTCCAAAGGACTATTGAAGTACCTTTAAATATGTATTTAACTTAGGAACTATGGTTGTTTCTTGACAGTCTAAGAAGTAATCTATAGTTGCTCTATTTATCATTGAAGCTAAATATGTTTCAGCTTCAGTAGCCACATCTCACGCCTTATGAATGAGAAAATTATTGGTCGATTTGGATGAACCATTGAAAGACTCAACTATCATATTATGTGACAATCAATCGACTATATCCATAGCAAGTGTTGTTGTTATGTATAGTCGAACAAAACATATAAGTCTCAAATACCACTATATTATCGATGTAATTGAGATTAATGAGATTAAATTGTTATTTTGCAGAACTAAAGAACAAGTGGCTGATATTTTCACCAAACCTCTACCTAGAGAGAAACTTGTCTACTTATAAAAGATGCTTGAACTCAAAACAATTGCATCAAATGGGGAAGATTATTAACAATAGGCTTTACTTTTGTTGTTGTGATGGGCTTCTCACTTTGGTGAAATTACCACTTCACCCTCTCACTGACATTCAATTAATAAATGTGTTAGTCGTGCTGTAAAGTTTTAAATGACTAATTTATTTTTATTGAATATTGAACCTCATATATAAACTCTATTTTTTTATGATTGAATAACATTATTTTATTGAGTTTACAATGGATTTTCTCTGGATTCTCATTGCAACTTTTTTCTTCTTCTTGATTTTCTCTCTTCTTCTTCTCAAGTTCTCCTTTGTAATCTTTGCTGAATCAATGAAAAGATGTTCTAATACAATATTTTTTTGTATAGTCACAACCAAGAAAGAATGTTGTAATTACTCAACAGGTTTGTGTAATATGTAATTAAGTCATAATATAAAAAATATGTAATTAATTATCACTCCACTAAGTTCATCAATTTCACCAAAAAGACTTATGATTTCATTACTAATGCTCAAATTCCATCAAAATAGTCATTTAATAAAATCTATCCATTCAAAGCTCAAATAAGGATAAACATATCATAAATTTCATGCCAAATAATTCAAATTATCCAGTATGCGGAGTGACAAACAAACTCCCATTCTAAAAGTACTACTCATCCTTATGCATCAAATCTCTCTCTATTTTTCAATATAACATACTATCACCAAAGCATTATCACAACTAGGTTTGAGTGTTGTGGTGGACTATTTTCTTTAGGAATTAGGGTATGGAATCTTGGGATTAATCTTTTTATGTGAAAATCAGTGGTGTATGATTTTATCCAATCAAAATGCATAAAAATATTTTTTTGGTCGCCTTCCAAGTAATTCAATATTTAACATCTATAGCTAGACTTTCATTAGATCTCCAAACTAGTATATGATTTTAGTGGTCCATAAAGCTTCTCAAAATAATATTTCTTTTCTTCTCATCTTATATATTACTCTTTCATTTTCTAGTAATTCTTTAGAATGTCTTCTTCAAGTCATTCTTCAATGGATTACATGACTTTGAAAAAATTGCGATATCAATGCTTATGATCTCATTTAGTGGCATTGTGACTAGTTTTGAAGTTATGGTGTGTGAAATTGCTCTCTAGATCATATTAATCATGAAGTTGAAATGGGTTATGATTTTTTTTAAGTTTCTATTCCTACTAAGTCTAAGATTTTCATAAGCCATGACTTTCATTGTTATCGTTACTTAATATCCATAAGCCTCTAGATATCCTTTCTTTGAGACTTCTGCCTTGTCTTCATCTTCTAATGACTCTACCATTATCTATAAAATTTCTTGTGATTATACTTTTTCTTGAATCTCTAAATTCTTATCTAGAAATTTTTCATGTTGAATTGATAATTCCATTAGTTTTGTCTATTCCTTAGCATCTTCGAAGTAGTTTGAATTTGATTCTCTAGAAAGTTATGACTTTGAATAATGACGTGACTTCATAGAAATCTTCTTCTTTCTTATCACTTCTTCTATCTTTTTCAATCCATAGTAGATTTGATTTTTCATCTTTTTCATCTTCCTTTGGCCAACATTATTCTACAAAATCTTTCCATATGAAGTTCATCTTTTGTATCATCATTATGCATAGAGGCTATATATTCTATAATAATCTTTCTTATCATATTCTTGATTTTATAAGTTTTTATAAGTTTTTATAAATGTTTAACTTCACTAATATTTTGACCACATAATGTATGAATTATCTATTCTTGACATTATTAAATATCTATTCAGTGGCTAATAATGACTATCTCAAGATTAATGGAGCATATAGATCTTCCATATCCAACACAAAAATTCTACAAGAAAAATAAACTTTCAAACCTTTACTAATACATATTTAATAATAGCATACACAAACTTCATTGAATAGTCTGCCATATGATGTGAGAGAGTGGTTAGAGTAATCTCAACTAAGTTCAGCCACCATATTATGGATAAAGATATCAAATTCACATTCAATCCTAAGTCACAGATTACCTTTCAGAAAGTGTAACTCCCAATAATTTATGGAATCATAAAATTTCACAAATCCTTTAACTTTCATGGCAGTATTATACTTCTCAGTTATATTCACCATCTCATATATCTCTAACCTTTTCTTGCTACTCATTACATCATTCTTGAACTTCACATAATTCAGTATTTGTATTAATACATTGGAAAATGGAATATTGAATTTAATCTTCTAAAAAATATAGAAAAAAATTCTCAAACTACTTATCTTTCCTTTTATAAAATGTTGTGAAAAATAAAGTTTGGGAAGAAGATATTTACCTTTTGCTTTTGCATAATCTTTCTCTTGCACATCTCTCAGATGATCAATATAAGTAATCTTCATTGTTTACTCAATTTTTACTATTTTCATATGTCATATTTGAGAAAGTGAGCTGGGGAGTGGGTTTTGAGGTTGTCATGAATTTTCATTTTAAAAATATCACATCATTCTGCTTCGTGATTATGGGTTGTGCTGTGATTTTGTAAAAAAATCACGACTTCTTTAGTTATAGTTTCAGCTATTTTTTTACTTTCAAATATAATTGTTTCTCTTCTAATTTTTTGTTACATCTAAGTGTAATGGACAAGCACTTTTTTGAATTTGTCATAGTATCACTCAATAGTTATTTTATGCTCTTCTCCTTCATCGATAATGTTAGTTGTCTAATTGGGTTCTCAATAATTTTTATTACTATATTTTTTTGTTCAATCCTTGTTTCAATTTGGCCTATCTAGTATTTTGACTATGATTTTTTTTCTTGCTCTCCATGAGCAAGAAAAAAACATTCTTTTTTAGTGATAACATTTCTATTCCCTTAAGGTGGCTTAAATTTGAGCTAGAAGCTCCTTAAAACTGATAACTCATGAATTTATTCACAAAATTCTTTTACAATTGGCACATGATCTCCTACTCATCCCATATCTTCTATATGCTAGAATTTTGTGATTTCTCACATTTGGATAGTAGCATGTCAAGGTATTATTGTTGGGTTAGAATATATACACTTTGTTATGCAAACTATTGACTTCTTTCACTTGATACACATGGTTTAAATTCTATTTTCACACTTTAGCAAAATAGGAATTTCACCCTCACTCGGTTGCTTTTTATATTGGGCTCTAAACTTGTTGAAAAATATATCTATTTTTACTTTCATAGTGTTCAATCTGTCCAAATCAATACATTGGCTTTCCTTCTTCAAATGCTAGATCATTGAGAGTTTGATAGTTATTCCTTGCTAGATCTTCAAATAGATAATGTGCTTTCTCATATGACTTATTCATGACATAACCACCAAAGGTTGCATCAAAAGTGTATTGAATCATATAGTTCAACTCATTATAAAAGGTTTGAGATTAAAACCTTAGTTCAAATCTATATTGCGAGCATCTCCTCAAAATCTTTTTAAAGTGATCACAAGTATCATGCAATATATATTATTCATCTTGTTGAAATTGTTCTATCTCTCTCCATATTTAAGAGGTGATTTGAGGTGGTAAGAACTTAGGGAGGAAAATTATATGAGTTCTTCCCAATTCTCAATCAAAATCATTAATAAGCAATAAAACCACTTCCAAGCTTTGTTTCTCAAAAAAATTGGGAAGAGATATAATCATATCACATCATAGTTAACCATGTTCATCTTGACTTTATTGCACATTTCTAAGAAAGTGATGATGTACTTATTTAGTTCTTTCACTATAGTATTGTTTTTGTACCATATCTATTAGACTAAACTAACTCAAAATAATTTGTTTTCACATATTGTATATGAATCCCAAAGTAATTATATAGTATAGTTGGCTACTAATAATTACTTAAGGTATGATGAGGATTGAACTATTGGATAGTTTGAATTCACCACCTTAGGATTTCTATTGATTCTAGTTCCCTCCATATGCTCTCTCTTAGCTCTCTATCTTAGTAGTACTCTTGTTATTCTCATAATTTTTAGGCCTAAATATGTTAACTAAGTCCCAAAATATATGCTCATGTAAGTGTGATGGCTACAATATAAAAAACAAAAAACTCAACCACAATAAATTCTAAGTAATAAATATATCCAATCAACTTGAAATAGAATTCTTCAATAGGGATAGCAATTTTAATTCAAGTTAACTAATAAAATTATAATGAAATAATTAATTCCCAATACTAGTGTCAAAAACTTATTATAACTTTGTGAATGTACCAAATCTTATTATGGATTGACATGAAACTAAAATCTTATTAAGTAATTATATATCGTCAAACATAGTCTCACAAATGTATAATTCATATAAGTAGTAAAATGAACACGAGTCCATATATTGAGCCCATAAAAATTAAGTTGGTTGTGTGAGCAATCAATATTGAATCAACTACTACTCAAGTTGAGTCATTAAATTTTAGTTTTTGGCAAGATACAAAGACTCTAGGGTTGTATCAATTTCTTGTGTTTAAAGATATTTTTCTAGTATTTAGTCAATATCATATTTGATTATTGAATAAATAAAAGATTAGTGTGAAAATATCCATGTATCATTTTGGCATTCAAGATGGTTGTCATCCTTTCTTTTTTGTTTGTTGTTTAACTTACCAAATATTTTTGTATAATTTAGATGTTATAATGATGTGTAGTCATAAGAATGCAACTAATATATGTTGATTTCAGTATATTGGTATTTTGGAGAGTTTTGATGAATAGTCATCAAATCAATAAGTTTTTAGAGGTATTTAGAATAGAGGATAAATCAATGAGTCTCTCATAGTTTTATCATCAATTCTTGGCCAAAATTCTACTTAATTGATCAGGATATTTTTTGTATGTTATAACTCTACCAACTTGTTACTATAATTTTTCCTACTATATAACACATACCCAATGATATTGATATTATTATAGAGTTACAACTATACTTTACTTAATTTTAATGGTTATTAATTATTTATCATTGTGACCATATTTCACTACAACTTAAGGTGACAACTAATTTTATAATATCATGACTTTATCATTATATAGCTCAGTAGTCTCAAGTCAGAGACATGATATTTTTATAAAGCTACAACTTTTGAGCTACAAAAAAAACTCAAATTTTTTATCTATATTTTCCTTTCTAAAATGTTGTAGAAAAGGAAGATTGATAAGAAGAGATTTTAATTTTACATAGTCTTTCCCTTGTACATCCTTCAAATCATCACTTTAAGTAATCTTTATTTCCTCCTCCTTTTGTACTTCTTCGTATTTCATAGCTAGGAGAGTGAACTAGGTAATGGGTTTGGTGGGTGTCATGAATTTGGAAAATATCACATCATCATGGTGGGTGTCATGAATTTACAAGTTCTTTAGTTATAGTTTCCTCTTAAATTTTAGCTCTCTTTTTTACTTAACATTTAATTATTTCCATTCTAATTTTTTGCTACTTCGAAGTGTAATGGACATGTTTTTTTATTGGATTTTTTTTAGTATTACTCAATAACTATTTCATGCTCTTCTCCTTCATCAATAATGCTAGTTGTCCAATTTGTTTTTCAATGATTTTTATTGCTATGTTTATTTGTTCTATCCTTGTTTCAATTTTTCCTATCTAGTTTTTTTTATTATCATTTCTTTTCTTGCTCTCTGTGAGAAAGAAAATTCATTCACTTTTAGTGATGACTTTTCTACTCTCTTTATGTAATTGAATTTTGAGATAGTTCCTTAAAAATGAAAACCAATTAACTTGTTCCCAAAATTATTTTGAAATTGGCACATGGTCTACTACTCATTCCCATACCTCCCATATGCTAGGATTTTGTGATTTCTCACATTTGGATAGTATTATACCAGAGCATTTATTGTTGGTGGGAATATATACTCCTTGTTACGCAAAATATTGACTTTTTTCACTTGATACATATGATCCAAATTCTATTTTTCCTACTTTAGCAAAATAGGAATTTTTCCCACACTCAATTATTTTTTATTTTGGGCTTTAAACTTGTTGAAAAATATATCCATTTTTGCTTTCATGGTGTTCAACATGTCTAACTCCAATACACTAGATTTCCTTCTTCAAATGCTAGATCATTTAGAGTTTTATAATTATTTCTTGCTAGCTCTTCAAATTTATAATATGCTTTATCAGATGACATGTCCATGATATAACTACCTAAGGCTACATCAATGGTGTACCTCATCATATAGTTTATCCCATTATAAAAGGTTCAAGATTAAAACTATAGTTTAGATCTATATTGTGTGTATCTTCTCAAAATCTTTTTAAAGTAGTCCTAAGTATTATCTAATATCTCTTATTCCTTTTATTGAAATTAACCTATCTCTCTCCATAATTGAGAGGTGATTTGATATGGTAAAAACTTAGTGAGGTAAACTTATACAAGTTCTTCCTAATTCTCAATTGAAATCCTTAATAAGCACTATATCCACATCATAGCTAACTCCATTTTTTTTGGTAAGAACCTATAAGCTTTTTTTTCTCAAAGAAAATGGGAAGAGATATTATCATATCACAACATATTTAACTTTGTTCATCTCAACTATGTTGCACGTCTCCAAGAAAGTGTTGATGAGGCTATTCAGTTCTTTTGACATTCTTTCACTATAGCATTGTTGTTGTACCATATCTATTAGATAAGATTTTAACTCAAAATAATTTTATTGTACATGTTACATTAGAATCCCACAGTAACTATATATCAATAGTCGATTGCTAATAATCACTTAAGGTATAATAGGGATTGAATAATTGGACAATTTACTCCCCATCATATGATTTCTATTGATTCCATTTCCCTCCATATGCTCTCTCTTAACTTTCTACCTTAGTAGTGCTCTTGTTGTTTTCTCAATTTCTAGGCCTAGAGGTGTTAACTTAGTTCTAAAAAATGTGCTCATACAAGTATGATGGCAACTAAATAAAAAACAAAAAACACAACCACAAAATAATTTATAAGCAATAAATATAACCAATCAACTTGAAATAGAACTATCCTTTTATAGGGATATATAGTTATGTCAATTCAAATTGACTAATTAAATTATTATCAAATAATCAATTCCTAATAATGGTATCAAAAACTTGTTGAAACGTTATGAATATACCAAATATTATTATGAATTGACATGATACTAAAATCTCATTAAGTGATTATCTATCATCCAACATAGTCTCATAAGTATATAAGTCATATAAGTAGTAAAATAGACATAAGTTTAGATATCGAGCTCATAAGGATTGAATTGGAAGTTTGACCAATTAATATTGAATCAACTACTACTTGAGTTGTATCAATAAATATAAAATTTGGCAGACCTTTAGGGTTGCATCAATTTCTTGTGTGAGGATATCTCTCTAGTACTTAGTCAATATTGTATTTGATTGTTGAATGAAAAAAAATTTAGTGTGAAAATGTCCAAGTACCATTTTGGCATTCAAGGTGGTTGTTATCCTTGAATTGTTGTTCAATGTTCAAGTTAAATAAATAAGTAGACATTAAAATATAGCTAATATTTATTGATTTCATGATTCTGATATTTTGAAGAGTTTTGATGAATAGTCATTAAATAAATAAGTTTTTGGAGGTATTTAGTAGATGGGATAAATCAACGAGTCTTTCATAATTTTAGCATCTATTATTGATCAAAATTCTACTTAATTGGTTAGATTGATTCTTATATGTCATAATTCTACCAACTCATTAGTAGAATTTTTTTACTCTTAATACATTCTGAATGATATCGATATTATTAAAAATTATAATCATACTTAGCCCAAAAAATGTTAATGGTTGTGATATTAATTATTTATCATAGCAATTAAATATTCTTCTAATACTCAAGGTCACAACCAATTTCACAACGTCGTGACTTTATTATTATATAGCTCATTAGTCTCAATTCAGAGCCATGACATGCTTATAAATCTACAACTTTTGACTACACAAAATTACAGAGACCTGATTATTTATGTGAAAATCATAACAACTATTTAAAACTATGACTTTAGGACACTAAATGTTATAGAGGATATTACTTACGCATGACTATATCCAAGGCCACAACTCTTATCCTCTAAAGAAATCTTTGTCGTGATTTGTATATCCAAGCTAATTGTCAATGCTATGTTCTCCTAACAATACCGTGACAACATATTATATGAGAGAAGAAAAGACCAGTTCCACTTCAACTCATAGTATCATGGATACTTAAAAGATATAATATGTAACTTTTATGTCATTGCCATTTCCCAACATCGTGGCCATAGCCAACAAACGAAAGATTTTCTTAACACCATGATTATTTCTCAGCATCAAAACCATATAAATATGAAGAAAGACCATTTGTCAATTTCATAACCTTTACATAGCATCATGGCTATATAATAATATTAGAAGCTATCTCTACTCCATGGTGACTTTTCAGTGCCTTAGAGCCCTTTATACACTATAAATGAACAAATGCATGTTGTTGTGGCAATTTTACAATGTTGTGACTTTATGTTATATAGGAATTAAGTCCAAGTAATGATGATTGCTAGCATTATGATAGTGTGTTACATAAAGATCAAGATGCATAATAGAGTCACAACTATTTTCTTAAGTCAAAACCTTAAGCCAAAAAGTTAAAGGTAGGATTTGTGAATTTCTTATAAAAATCGTGACTTCCTACTTAAGTAATGCAAGACTATATGAGTATACAAATAGAAGATAGAGTATTTTTGAAGAAAGAAAGATCTCAATTCGTCTCTTAATTCTTCATGTAACAAGCAAAGCCATGACAACTAGTAAATTTTAGGGATAAATTTCACACTTTTTAGTGATTGCACAAGCAAGCAAGAGACATGATTTATGCTAATCCTTAGACTTGGGAGCCAACATTCTTAAACCCCTCTCCTTTAGGGATAGACTTAGAAAATTATACCATACTAATATGAGTCTAATATTTTGTGTAATTTGAATCAAGTGATGCAATTGATTTTATTTATAAATGAATGAATAAATAAATAATTTGACTTTTCTTATGTATTAATAGTGATAGATGATGATTAAATATAATTTGAATAATTAGGATTTTGGTTGTTAGTAGGTTTGTATAATATTGTCGTGGTGGATGATGATAGGTAAACCATGAGGCTCACTTGTGCAAATAATATGAATTAAGTGATAGTCCTTCTGACAATGATGCATGAGATAAACCTATATGTTAAATACTAAAATTTGGATATATTAAGTATCATGCGTATGATACTTATGAAGATGAAAGTGTGAATACTTTTACATGTTAGTTTATTACACACAACTTAAACGAACTAGTTTTCAATTGGGATGAATATTTTATAGAATGTTCTACCAAAAGGTTTACTTTTAGCATGAAAGTCACTTCATCATCAAGGAGGATAGATACAAGCAATCTTTAGGATATTTGAATGTATGTTATGACTTACAAGATTGTGACAACCTTTGTGAACTAATTTTACATGTATAGTTCTTAATGGTAAAATAATATCTGTCATTCACCAATAGGCATGAAAAATATTCTCAACCACTGGAAGATTAGAGCTCATACGCATATAATCTAAGGAAAGAAGACTGAGTCTTCTTTCCTTAGAGGTTCTTATGGGGCAATCCCTAAGTAAATTCAATTGAAGTAGCATGTAGAAGGTTCTTATGGGACGGTCTTAAAATTGGTAGATATTGGCCCAAAGTCTTTTGAGAAAATGTGTGCTTACCAACATCATTTGGAGGCCTTAGTATCCTAAATATTTTCATATGGAACAAAGCTTTCTTCATTAAAACTATATGACATATAGATAGGAAAGAAGGCTCACTTTGAATTAGGTCCATCATTTCTACCTTAATTCCCATAGCATTTGAAAATATTAGATATCAAAAGAAGACTAATTGTTCTGGAAATCCCTAATCTCTACTAGGGATGTATTGATAAACATAGTTGGCTCTAAAGAATAAGCAAAACAAAGCTGAATCTGTGGGGAGATAATGGTAGAATCATTTCGGATGCCTACAAATACCTAATCGAGATGGACACAAAAAAAAGATAAATCTTGGACTAAACTAATATAGATGCGGAATTATGTGCCAAATCATGCTAAAAATTTGTGGATCGCTAAGCACGGAAAACTTAGAACTAAAGATCATGCATATACAACACCTATAAATGTCTCTTGTGAATTCTACAATCATGTAGAATCTATGCAGTTTGTGTTTTTTGAATGCAATTTTTCTAGGTTTATATGGAATGAATTGAAAAACTAAATTGACATTAAAAAAATATGAACACAATTCCTTTGTGTTCCCAAGAAATGAAAAGGCAGTAAGTGATAAAAACACCCAAGAACAACCTCCAGGAAGCCTTCCTTGCAGCATCTATATACCACATTTGGCGGAAAAGGAACCAAAGATCTTTTGAAGAAAAAGCCCAAGATATGTAATTTCTAGTTAGAAAAATCAAAACATAAATTTACATTGTTTTTAGCAAAAAATGTAATAGTTTGAATCTTCCTTAGATTGTACAAAATATTTTGATAAATGAAATTTTATTACTTATAAAAAAAAAGGAAATGCATCCTCCACTACTAATCGAGTACCCACGTGTGATTTCATGCCATATGTAATTCCATGCCACGTATGATTCCATGCCACGTGTGCTTTCATGAATTCTTTCATTACATTCTTAGCCCACACAAACATAGCTCAACAAAATGACATTTTTACATGTCCAAGTACATAAATCAAACAATTTAGTTTGATCTCCAGAGATGTCGGATATGTTCTCTAGGATGTATACCAGTTGAATCTATCAAGTTTTTAGGATAAAAATCTTTCATGCTCTCCTAGGGATTAGACTTACATATATACTGAGTGATAATATGAATTGAATCTGAGGAAGAGAGAAGAAGAGATTTGTTTTGGTGCTATTAGTCTTGTAAGAATATACCCCACCTCACTAGGATTTGTTTTGGTTTCTAGTTTGCAATTTATTTATTTGATATCTTCATCAATCCTCCATAATGTATCATAACTGATGATGACAAATTTAGATTTTACTAAATTGTATATTTGAGAAGAAAATCTTATGGGATCACTAAGCATGAAATCACTCTCCATTAATCATGTCTATACGTTACTTAGTGGGTTGTCTTAACTTAGTTACTGGTTGATTTTTGGAATTTAAAATTTTGAAAAATCTTTAAATTATTTTGGAAATTTCAACATTGAGTTTATGATGTAAATAGCTACAATAGTAATATACTGTGTGGCATACATTTTATGCTTAAAATTAAACTCAAAATAAACTTAAAAAAAATAGATCCAAGAATTTTGATTTTAACAAAAATTGTTCCCATGTTAGAACCATAACAATTAAAATGAACATATTATAAATGCTTGTTCATTATTATAATTTATTGCATACTTCACCCACAAAAATACATTGTGTTATGGACCAATATCTATTCATTCAGAATATAAATTTCGTGAAAATAAACAATATATAAAATATAAGTATAATTTGATATTTGTGTGCTAACGGTTGATTGTACAATAATTTATAGGCACTATTATTTAGGAGAGGATCTTGAAGAAATTAAGAGAGTGGCTTCATGTGTCCATATGACTATATCACAACAACATGGATAATAATAGCATCATCACAATTATGTTATGTCAACATGATAATTTGGATAGAATAGAGGAAATGATACTATAATAAAAGTAGAAGAATTCTTTTTTCTTTCTCTTTTTTTTGGTAGGTATTGTGGAAATCAAGAGATTGACATATGTTTCCATTTTTTTTACTTTTAACTTTAATGCGTGGAATGGTTCAAAAAATGAGAATATGTATTTTTTTCATTTTTTTTTATTATTAAAATTTGGTACCCCACTTCTAGTCTATTGTGCACCTACAACTATAAATGAATGAAAAAAACAAATTAGTAGCATCGAAATAATAGATTGATAATAGTAATTTTTAATAAATAACATAACATGCACACATGATTTAATTTAAAACAAATAAAATAAATACAAATTGGTCTTTCCATTCGACAGACCAAATAAATTTTTCCTTCTTCCTTTGATATGGAGATGAATGTAACACATTTTTTAATAAATTAAATTGTATTGCATTCGAAAATTTTGTTAGGATATTAGTGATATTTTTATTTGTAAAATTATTTCAAGTAGTACTAATTTTTCTTTTAATACAAGTTATGTCAAATGATATCGTACAACAATATACTTTAACATATAGTGCAGAGTCAAATTGCTGGAGAGATGTATTTCACTTTGATTATCAGATTGAATTATGAATATATGATCATAGATGTCCAAGTTTGCTAGAAATATTTTCATATATTAAGTTTCTTTATAGCCTTTAATAGCTACAATCAATAAAGACTTAGTATTGGATAGTCCTATATAATTTTACATCTTGGATTATTAGGATAGAGCTCCCCTTCTATAAGTTACTAAGTGACTTGACAAGGATCTCCTTCATTCAAGATCATCGATCATATAAATATCATTGTATCAGAGAAAAATAAAACTTTTCCTACTAAGACACAAATATGACTAAGATATACCTCAAAGTCTAAGGCACCTTGAGATAAATCTCATTACTATTTAATGATACATATGTGGGTTTGAGAAAAAATGACTAATCTCACTAATAATGCATGAATTTTCTTTCCTCGTTAGTCTAAGAATAATGCTTGATACCCAACTTGAATCATTTGGTTAAAGAGATTGAGATTAGTTTAAGAATTTTCATAAATCATCTCTCATGAACCTTCTCCACATTGTAATTTTGAGATAACAAGATGTGTCTGGTATATCTACCCTAGATGATGCTCATTCCTAAAATTTGTCTAATTATGCTCAATTCTTTCATAGAAATAATTTTTCCTAGCTCTTTCAATTTTTTTTTAATTTATACTATATTTTAACTAATGATTATCATATAATTAACATATGCTAAAAGTATAAGCTAATAGTCATTTGATTTATGACAAACACATAAAAATTATCACAACACATATGATAAAAATCATAAGAATCCATTAACAAATAAAATTTATGGCCCAATGGGGCTTGCTTATGCTCATGCATATCTTTTTTTCCTTCTTCTTGAAATAAATCATGCTATGTCATGTAAAATGTCTTATGAAAATCACCATAAAAAATATTTTCATTTCAATGAGTTGATCTATTTTTATGCCAAACTCAAAATGACTTGAATAAACTATATTTTTATGATTGGAGAAAACATCTCATTAAAGTCAATTCTTTTCTTCTAACTAAACTAATGTTTAACTAGCTAAGCCCTATATCTCGGTTGATAATCATCATTACAGAGTTTTAGTCTGAAGATGATAAGTTTGGTTGATATGTCAGGAGTTAATCTCATCTTGCATGGTCTGAAGTCATTCCTCTTTATGCTCAAAAGAGATATACTTTTTGAAATGTCTAAGACTCACCAATATTAATGAATAATACATAATCACAAAATCTCGATGATAACATGCAAACATAATGTCTTCTTAGCTCAAGCTAAGATGTATCATCATGATCGATCGATACTTATCTAGTTCCTACTAGAATAACAACTCTCACATCTTCAACTAGAGTGTGTCACGGGGCTTAGTATAATCAACTAATTGCTCAATTCATCCCACTAGATTTGGCTGATATAAAGAAGGAAGACATATCAGATATGTCTAAATAAAGATTAGCATGGGTTAACATTCTTTCCCACTTGAATGATTGTCATTCACAAATTTCTCTTCTAGAAAAGTAATATATCTACTTCGAACGATCATCTTGGCTAATGAGATGGGCCCACAATCATAACTCAAACTCATCATGTTCATGGTCAAAGAATGTGTAAGGCTTTTCATTATATCTAATTTTGATCTTTCATTTATTGTGATATGAACAAAAATGAAATCTTCCTATCAAATACTCTTAAGTAATCATAGAAAATGACATTCTCAATCCAAATATGATTGGGAGCATCACTACCAAAACAATAAAAAAATACATATTGATTAAAGTAATAGTTATGCATATTGCTTCTCCTCAAAAATCTTTATAGGAGTTGTGCATGAGAAAGCATATAGTTTATTTTTTTCTCAATAGTCTAATTCATCCTCTCAACCATGTTGATTAACTAAGACATATTGGTTAATATCTTTTTTCAAGTATTATACCGCGTGTCTTAGCTTATTATAGTGATATCACTTAACTACTTATCTATTTATTGATTTGTCTTTTAATTATGATTCTTTGCATCACTCTTTGCATCACTCTTTGCATGAATAATAATGTTAGTGCTACATATCTAAGAATAAGGATACAATGGTTGCTTTCTCCTTTTTCACATAATATTTTTTTATAACAACAAGCATAAATATAACACATGAAAGTGACATGCTAAAGGATGCAATAATGTTATCCAATATATTCATAAGTAAGCTTAGTAGGCATGCCCATAACTTATCTTCCAAGTACACCTCATATGTAGCTAGTTAACTAGCTCCTAGAAGGCATTATTATGTGCTAAAATTCAATTCTCATTCTTGAAATTATAAATTTACTAGACGTATGATAATCAACATTTTATTTATAAACATAATATTTTTATGCATGGTGATTGGTATTAACAACGTTCTAATGCAGAATAATAGAATAAGATCTAAAGTATAATTCATCTTAGGCTAGGATACTCATATTTTCAAGTTGTAGTTTCTCAATCACAAGGTCATATAGCAACTTAACAATTAAAAAATTTCACATTTATATTTTTTACAAATAAAATAATTAATTTAATTTAATTTAATAATCAATGAGTAATCTCCAATGACAATAGAAAACTTAAATTCAACCAAGAAATTAAAAAAAAAAATCTAAATGTCTCTTCGATATCACTATACTAATATCATAATATTATGTTACTAGTTTATTGATATGAAAATCTATGATTCTACTTTTGTGATATTGAAGTTCGCTGATGCCACTTTATTGGGGATAATATAATTTAGCATAGTGAAACTAATATTTTTAAAATTTTTTGTTTTAAATTTATCGCTATTAATAAAAAAATTAAATTTTGTTAAAATTTAATTTTTTTAATTGAATAATTTTTGGATTTTTAATTTCTAAAAACCCTTAGAATTATTTTTGGGAAACTCTGATCCTAAGTTTATACTATGATTAGTCAGTTTATTGATTTAATAAGAAAGAAATATGTTATCCTTAATTATAGACTCAAATAAACCCGCATAAATAAACACCAACAACCCCAATCTAAATAAAAATTTTTCACACATTATAGGCACAAAATTCAATGGAACATATACTAAAGACTATGATTTAAGGTATACAACATCACACAAAAAATTTAATGCTATGGACTCAGATGTATACATTCAAAATATAAAATCTATGAAAATAAATATTATAGAAACTTATGTGTATAACATAGTATTTGTGTGTTGGTTGTGCCACAATTTATAAGTGACATATTTTTATGAGAAATTAGAGGGCAACCTTACTATACATATGAAAAGACCAAGAACATCACGTTTGTGTAATGGTAACATAATGATTTGGACATTATAAAGCATAGGATATTCTATCCAAAAATTAGGTATATTCTTCATAAATAAAAAATATTCTGGGTGCAATTGATTTTGTTGTGTTGTATGTGTGTGTGTGTGATATTAAATAACATATTCATATTGAGATGAAGAATAAAAGTGTTTTCTCCTTTTCCATTTGATTCGACTGAATGAATAGAATCTGGGGATAGGCAAAAGTCAGGGCTGGCCAACTTGTCTCTGTATAGAGAAAGGTAGAAAATATGCTAGAACGCACTTGTTGGGTGTGTTGCACTTCCATCAGAAGAGAATGAGCCATTTATCTCCAAGTCTTTTATTTTAGATTCTTGGAAAGGAGATTGCCATATATTTCCTCTTTTTTTTTGTTATAAAAATAAAACTCACAATAATAATTTGAAATAAAAAAATAGTATAATAATATGAAAAATTATAAAATAAAATGGAATATAAATAAAAGAGACTTGGGATTGGAATTAATTACAAATAAGAAGCAACTCTCCTTTTATATAAGTAAAATTAAAAATTGCAAAGGGATTTTGAATGTAGACAAGTTGAACATCACCTACCCACTTTAATAATTTTGAGATTATATTCTCTCACTTGAAGTTTACCTTTCACATTCCAACTCAACATGGAAATATGAGCACTCACATTATTATATTTTATAATAAACTATAAATTCATTTGAAATAGGAATATGTAAAACATGAAAATTTTGTATTTTTTATGAAAACTATTATTGCATATGATTGCAAGATGTAATTTTAATTATTTTTGGTGTTTAAATATGTCAATACTTTTGGATTTCATGAAATTTATATTAATTTTGATTGGTGTAGTATTATGTGTGGATTATAAAAAAAATTTAATTATCATCTAGAGTTATGTGTATGGGAAAAAAAATGTGGGGATATTTATTGTGTAGATTTGGAATTGATACGTGAAATGTAGTTTGAGGAGATAACTTTTTAGAAACTTGTTAATTTATATAATCTCACTGTTATGATTTTTATTATTCCTAACTATATTGACTACATATAATTTTTTTGTTCCTTGCAATGTTGACTGCATTTTTCAGTGCACCTCTTCTTGATGTAGTTTGCATATACACATTCTCCTTCATGAAGCACCACATCGAAGGAGACTATTTCTATTTTTTTATGCATTGAGTTTTTTTTTTTTTTGCACATGATTAGGAAATTCAATGTGTGTTGAAAAGAAAATTAGATATGTTGTGAACTATAGATTATTATAACTTATAATAGTGTGCATGTGTGTGTATAGTGTCTGTTCTACATGTTTGGCAATGTGTGTGTGTGTGTGTGTGTGTTTTTTTTTGCATAGTTTATGTTTTGTTCGCATTAGTATTTGCTACTTTTTTCCAATGTATATATTCTGCTTATTAAACTTTAATTGCTTAAGTGTCCACCCCTTTTAAATGCTACTTAGTATCATCAATAATGCTTGCTACTAAATATAGTTTTACATCATCTTTTGTTTCAAAAGAAGATACATGAGCATTTGATCCTGCTAAGAAACCCCAAGATAAATATGGAAGCTAGGTTCCTTTGTCAAAAGAAGATGAGAATTTTATATTCCTATAAGTTGTTGAGGCTTCAAGACATGGAAAATACATGTTTGTGATAGGTCAAAATAAAACATCTAACTTTGTATTTGATACTTCTACATCCCCAGCACCCCTCAATGTAGCTCATCAAAAGATTGGAGAGCTTGAGTCATTACAATCTCAATTGGAAGAAGTATGTGCTATAAAGTAACATTCAATCTAAAGAGTGGGGACTTCAAACTTAAGAGATGATTAGCCACATGATGGAGCAAATTATAGAGGAGAAAGATAGGATTCAAGCTAGTCATTTGATACAAGATGGTCCACATACATATCATACATAATCAGCACCAGATGCTCAATTTTTGAGTATATCACATTTTTAAATTTTTAATACTTTATGTTCTTTAATAATTTGACCTAAATGTTGACTATTAATGTTTAATATTTTGTGTTTTAAAATTTGATTAATAAATATATTTATACTTATAACACACACACACACATAATATCTAAACTTATTAATGCATAAAAAATAATTATTTTTTATGAAATATTAATAAAATATTTAAACTATATATGAATTTTGTGACTACAAGATGTGATCACAAAAATAATAACCACTAATATCATTACTCATAATATTACTATTTTATGGTATGCAGTGATCACCTGACAATGAAAAGAGTGGTCATAAACTTTCAATGATATTATATTTGTGACTACATATATCATGGTCATTATTTGTGACAACTTAGTTTTAGTTGCTCTATTCAATGATCATATTACTTTTGCTCGTGATCTATAACCACATTATTTTTGTCTCTTAATTTAATGAGTGGTCATTGTACCTCTACCATGATCACGTGTCCACATTTTATGGTTTCAATATTGATTTTTTTATATTGAAAATGCACTAATTGAAATAATGATGATGATAAAAGACTTGATAATAAAAGACATATACATAAACCTTTATAGTTGATATAACCTCAAATGTGAGTGAGTGAATGAGTGAGTGAGTGTGTGTGTGTGTGTGTGTGTGATTGAACTTAAGAATCATACAATTCCATTGATGACTACTAAGCAATAAGGAATTTTTATTTAGTGAGAATAAAATGTAATTTCTATATTCATATGCTTTCGTTTTGAAAATGAATGGAAAATTATGTCTTAATATCCTAAACTAAAAATATTAATGTTTTGCGATCCTTTTTTTTTTGTAGTTAGGTACATCAAACCAAAAAATATTTATATTTTGATCCAGTAACATACATCAACTCATATTTACCCCTATCTCATCAACTATAACTTTAAAAAAACTATTTTCGCATTATGAAAAAATAAACAATGGAGAATAGGAATTGACAATATGAACTAAATAAGAAAATGACGTACCTTCACCACATCATCCAAGAATATCTCTCCCATATTGTACCAATTTTTATTTTTATGGTGAACTATAGGTATGTCAAAGATTGATATCAAATAATTAATTATAATTAAATAAATTTAAAATTAAAATTTATTACAAGAATAAAATTCAAAATAAGTTAGTTCATTCATTTTTTTTAGTTAGTTCAATCATTTATTTAATATATTCAAGAAGAAATTATTATCATCAATATATTATGTCAGATTTAATGTCAAATAGATAACTTTGTGAAAATATGTATAAAATATGAAGTAAAATGTGTTGGAACACGAATAACTCAGATTGGTTGAACACTTCAGAGACCCAAGAATGTTTTTGTAGGTTTTCTCTGCTAGGTGAATCATTTTATCTTCAAAAGGATGTTTATAAACCATACTAGTGACCATATTATTCAATGCTTAATTTGTATTTCTAAAAAAATTTTGTAGAGTTTATGCCGAATTAAAATATGACTTAGAGTTATGTACATGGCTTTTTGTAGATGGGCCTACAATAGTTGTAGAGTATAAACTATATTATTTCTTGTTGGAGCGATTAATGAATCCCTAACATTCGACAAGATACATTTTGAATAAATGATAAATATTGACTTCATTAGACCTTTTCCATTAATTCTTTTTTGAGTTATGATGATACTATATTTATTATCTTATTTCAAGGATAGTTACTTATTAAATACTTTGTCGAAAGATTTGTTCCAATTGATTTTTCCTAGAGGCAATGGAGGCAAAGGCTCCTTATTAAAATGTTTTCATTGAATTGATAATGAGAATTTATAGGAAATGATACTCCCCGCCAAAGTAGTTTTTTCATTAAAGACATGATTTTTAGGTCCACCTTTCTATTTGATTATTTTGAATTTTATTTAATGAATCTCAAAGGAGGAAAAACATACATTCTCTTTTCTTAATAATGGACATGAAATTATTTAAATATTTTGGTGTAAGTATTTCAACATAAATTTAAACCTTGTTTTTTTAATATATTTAGGGTACACTTTATTTAAATTCTTTCAAGAATTATATATCCAATATTCTTTGGTAGTGGGTCCTTGTTTTTTGAGAATAAAGTAGGCTTGGAGAATAATGAAGACACGAAGAAAAAGTTTTCTATGGAGAAGAAAACCATAGCAACAACAAAGTCATGAAATGAAACAAGGTGTCGGCTGTCGCAAGAGTATCTAGTGTTGTGGCCTAGGAATATGGTGTCAAGATGGTCTGAATCATGTCATTGAATCTTGGAGTCACAATATGTGGAGTTGTGAGATGAATGAGATGAATATGTGCATTGACATTAATGATATGTGCATTAATGTCATTGTGAGATGAATGTGCATCCTTGTTCAATATATATATTTAATACATTGACATTAATGATATGTGCATACTTATTTTCTTATAAATAGAAGCTTAGCTTTGGTCATTGTAAAAAGAATGAGATGTTTGTAATAAAATTCATTTTCTAACTTTATCATCTTTTGTATTTATATACTTTATTTTCTTAATCTCTATCTATTCTCTATATTATATTTTTAAAACACAATATTTTATAATATGTTATCAGCATGAAGATTTACCAATTGAGTAAATAATTTTTATAAGGTAAGTTATTTTTAATTAACTTATACTTCATCTTCTTCTATCAATTCTTTTTTTTTTTCTTTTTCTTGGCTTGAAGCCAAATTTCCAACCTAAAGGTATTCTTTTGCTCCTGAAGTGGTGATTGATATTTGGAAATCCTACTAATTAATCTAAGGATTTATTTGTTTTGCAAAAATTATGACAAATATTGAAATGCCCAAATTTCACATCCGTGAAGTGAGTGGAAATAATTATTTATCATGGTGCCTTGATATGTAAATGAACCTCCAAGGGCAAGCCTTGCTAACTCAATTACAGAAGATGGAATCTCAAATGCTAAATATAGAGCAAATACACTAATTTTTATTCGTCATCATTTATATAAGAGCTTGCAGACTCAATATTTTTCCATTCGAAATCTTCAAACCTTGTGAAAGAGGTTGAAGGATATGTATGATCATACCAAGCCTGCTATCCTTCCTCAAGAACAATGTGACTGACAAAATCTTAGACTATAAGATTTTAAATCAGTGTCTGACTACAACTCTGCTTTATTTGATTTCTCGGCTTGAGTTATGTGGTATCAAAGTCACTAATGTGGAACTATTAGAGAAAACTTTATCCACCTTTCATGCTTTGAATATTGTATAACAACAGCAATACCACCAACAACAATTTGTAATATACTCTGATTTAATTTCTATGCTCCATGATCATCATTGTTGAGCAAACTAATGAATTGCTGCTCAAAAATCATGATCTTAGACGTATTGGCTCAAAAGAATTGCCTAAAGCATATGCAAACTCTAAGAAAATTATTGGCCATTTTAAGGGCTACAAGCACAAGAAAGAATATAGTTCTCAAAGAGGTGGCAGAAAATTTAACCACCCTAAAAAATCTAACTTTGGCCTGAATCATGACAAAAAAAAACAAAGAATATGACTAATGAAAGCATTTGCTATCGTTGAGGCATGACTAGGCACTAATCACGTACTTGTCGTATGCCAAAGCACTATGTTGATCTATACCATATATCTTTAAAAAATAAGAGCAAATATGGTGAATCTCATGCCATTTGAAATTAATCATGCTTTCATAATCACTATTGAAGCCAACAATATATCTATTGGTGGGACTCTCCTTGCTCCTGAAGCAGCAAATACATCTCTAGATGTATCTGATTTCTTTGAGGACCTATAGTTATTTTGATGAAGCATCAGACTAGTGGATGACATCTTAGATTTCGAATGAATTATCTTGTTCTTTAATATCATCATTCAATGAAATGTTTATGAACTTGATATAATATTTATCATTTTGAAATTTTATTTGACCATATATATAGTTAATATAAAAATTTTATGATACTTGATACATGAAGTTGTCAACAAAAATGCAAATGGAAAATACCGAGAAAAATGAAAATGTTTATTTGCTTAATAGTGCATCAATGTATACCATATTTCAAAGTAGACACGTTTTCACGAGTATGATATTACATAAGAAACATGTTCATATAATATCTGGTCTTATTCCTATTATTGATGGTTTCAGGAATGCCAATTATTTTTCAAAAGGTATCATCTTGCATATTGAGAATATATTTCTAAGCATTATATCAAATAGGAATCTACTTAGCTTCAAAGATATATGCCATAATGAGTACCATGTTGAGACTATTTATGAGCAAAATTGAAAATATATTGGTATTACCTCATATAAGAAAAGCTTGAATGCCATCCATGAGAAGCTAGAAGCTTCTTCTATGGGTTTGTATTGTATCATGATTAAGACCATTGAAACCTACTCCACCATATATATCTTGGAGATTGATAAATTCTGATCAATTTGGATTATGGCATGATCACCTTAGTCACCCTAGTGCTTCATTAATGTGTAGAATAATTTAGAATACAAAAGAGCACCCTTTAGAGGATACAAAAGTATTATTATCCAAAGATTATAATTGTGAAGCTTATTCATACGGAGAACTCATTATCAAACCTAGTTGATCTTGAATCCCATTTATTTTTACAAATAATTCAATATGATACTTGTGGACCAATACAACCACCAAGTGGACCATTTCGATATTTTATGGTACTAGTAGAAGCATCATGTAGATGGTCCCATGTTTATCTATTATCTATGCGTAATGTCACCTTTGCATATTTACTAGTGTAAATTATAAAGCTCCGGGCACACTTCTATGACTATCAAATTAAAGGCATAAGAATGGATAATTTTGGTGAATTATATCAAAGAGTTTTCATATATATTGTGGTTCACTCGGGATCAAGGTTGAGCACTCAGTCAAATGTGTTCATACTCAAAATGGATTGGTAGAATCATTGATCAAACATATCCAAATTATTGCCAACACTCTATTATTGAGAATGAATCTCAATGATACATGGGGTCATACAATTTTGCATGCGGTAGTCATAAAAGATTGAGTCTCACTGCTAGTCTCTTATAATCTCCCATTCAAATAGTTCTTGGTTATAAACTTGATATTTCACATTTACGCATCTTTGGTTGTGTAGTATATGTGCCTATAATACCATCATAGAGAATGAAAATGGGTCCCCAATGTCTTTTGAGCATTTATGTTGGGTTTAATTCATCATTCATTATTAAGTTCTTAGAACCAACTACTGGTAATCTTTTTACTACTAGATTCACAAATTGTCATTTCAATGAGACTGTTTCCATTGATTGGGATACCTAAAATTGAAATGATTATGAAACAAAAACCAGTTAAGCTTTTCTCCTAGAATGAAAAAATTTTACTTCAATTAGATCCAAGAACTCCTGAGTGCAAAAATGAGATGCAACACATTATCTATTTATAGGCTATAGCCAATAGACTTCCAGACACATTTAAGGATGCTACTAAGGTAATGAAAACTCATGTTCCAGCTGTAAATACTCTAGCTAGGATAGCTATTCCTATAGAACAAACTAAAATAGATCAAAATCCTTCACATTTGAAGCGTTGTAGACTGATAGGATCAAAAGATACTATTCCTCAATAATGAAGAGGAAAGAATCAAAAACCAACTCTAGTCGAGCATAGTATTATGCTTAATTCTAAAGAGCTTAATGCTTCTGAAGAGGCACAACAAAATGAAAACATCACCAACCCTATGAATATTGAGAATTCCATTACATATTATAATAATATTTGGGATCGGAATGAAATCATCATTGATAATATTTTTGCATTCTAAGTTACTCATAAAATTGTGGATAATGATTGTGAGCCACAATCTATTATTAAATACCATTAAATGCAAGATTGGTCTAAGTGAGAGGAAGCAATTAAGACTGAATTAGCTTCTCTATCTAAATGAGAGGTTTTTAGACCCATAACTCACATCCACAATAATGTAAAGTCCATTGGATATAAATAGGTATTTGTCTAGAAATGAAATGAGAAAAACAAAGTTGTCAGGTATAAAGCCTAACTTGTTGCCCAAAGATTCTTTCAGAGACTTAGGATTGATTATGATAAAACATATTCACCTGTGATGGATATGATTATATTTTATTTTCTCATTAGTCTAGTACTCTTTGAAAGATTGGAAATATGTATTATGGACAATGTGACGACATATCTATATGGCTCATTGGACATAGATATTTATATGAAAATTCCCAAGGGATTCAAAATCTCTGATGCATGCACTCCCTACAACTTATTCTCAATAAAATTATAAAGATCTTTGTACGGGTTAAAGAAACCCGGTCGCACGTGGGTGTACCTAATTAAGAAAAAGTAAAAGAATGATCATATCTACCCATGCATGTTTATTAATAAATCAAAAAAATGGATTTGCTAATGTAGTAGTTTACGTCGATATTATAAATTAAATTGGAACTCCATAAGAATTAGTTAAAATTACTGAGTATTTTAAAAAGGAATTTGAAGTTAAAGATTTGAGTAAAACCAAATTTTGTTTTGGTCTAGAGCTTGAACATAAAGTAAATGAAATAATCATCCATAAATCAGCATACATTGACAAATTATTTAAATGCTTCAGCATGGACAAATCTCACCCATTGAGCACCCCTATGACCGTAAGGTCTCTAGATCCCCAAAAGGATTAGTTTCATCATAGAGAATCTAATGATAGTTACTTGGACTTGAAGTACAATATCTCAATGGAGTTGTGGCTTTGATGTACATAGCACAATGTACGAGACCATATATCTCTTTTGTGGTAAATTTATTGGCATGTCTTAGTTCTGACTTCTAAGCCAACTCGAAGACACTAGAATGAAACCAAACATATTTTTCATTATCTTCAAGTAACCATAGATTTGGAATTATATTATTCCAATGATTCTACTACCTCTGGTTTAGTCGGATATTCTAATAATTGATATAGATCTGATCCACATAAACCTCACTCTCAACTGGTTAATTATTTTGTTATAATGGCACTGCCATTTCTTGGTATTCTACGAAACAATCGCTAGTAGTTAAATCTTCTAATCACCATGAGATTATTTTTTTTATTTGAAGCTGGAAGAGAGTGTGTTTGGTTAAGATATGTTATAACACATATTTACAACCATATTACTTAATACTGATTATAAATTCTTGCACTATAAGTTATGAAGATGATGCTGCATGTATTGCACAATTTAGGGAAGGATATATAAAGGATGATAGGACCAAATATATCTCGCCAAAATTTTTCTATACTCACAAACTACAAGAAAAGTCAACAAATTGATATAAAGCAGGTTTGATCCATTCTTAGTTCATAAGATGCAAGATTGACTAGCCCCACTAGGGCTATATATCTCATTCAATGCACATTCATGAATACAATGGGGAGTATTATGAAATATATGAATATATTCAATGTATACATTTAATACATTGACATTAATGATATATACATCATTTTTTTCTTATAAATAAAATCTTAGTTTTGATCATTATGAAATTAATGAGATACTTGTAATAAAATTGTTCTTCTTACTTTATTACTATCTTTGGTGTTTATCTACTATCTTATTAATATGTATCTATTATATCTACTATATTCTTGCAACTCAATATTTCATAACATGGGTAAGGTTGGAATAATAATTAATTGCAAGTAAATCAAATATCCACGTTTGGGTTGGGAGCACTTCTTCTAGAAATGTACAAAATTAAAATTAGGTTTACATTAACTTGTGAAAGAAAATCTCACCCTAATTTCTTTCATGAAATGACTCATCATCCGCGAGCTGACCGGAAGAAGAGTTAGCTAGCGAAACCTGCCACCAACATAATTTACCCTTTGGAAACACCATCCGGCATGATACCAGTTCTTTGTCGTCTTACTCGACGATACCGATGCTGCTGTTTGCCCGATGACATAACACCCGCAGGCCGCACGCTATTGCATCGCCAAGGAGAGAAGCCTATCTCCCATTCTTAGCCGCTGCGATCAACCCGTCTGCTGGCATTCTGCAGCCACTATTTAAGTTGGACAAGTGTTCCAAAAATCGAAGATCTCTCCCTTTCGCTATATTTTCGTGATCTTCTCTAATTATTCCAGCGCCAGGCAAGATGATTGTTTCTATTCGCTTCGGCGTTCTTGCTGTTTCATTTCGCTAGATCAATTTTGAAGGAGTGGTTTTTTTTTTTTTTTTTGATTGGCGGAATACTCGCAGTTTGTTCATGAAAGATATTTACTTGGATTAGGAAGAATCTGAATGTTTGTGATTTCTGTTTTTTAGTTTGCTGTAATCGGTTTCGGTAAGATGTTCCGTATTTTTGATTGGTTCCGTTTTGGTGAAATTAGGGTTTCCGAGGAAATCGGTAAAATGGAAAATGACTCGGAGAGAGTTGATGGTTTATCGTTGGGAGATAAGAACACCCAGAATGGTGTCTGTGGTGATGGTGCACAGGAGAAGTTTGTTCTGGATTCAGATGAATTGAAGGATTCGGAGGAGGAGATTTTTGAGGAAGCAAGTGATTCTCACGAGAAGTTGCAGGAACACGGTGAGACTTCTGAATCAGGGGACAGCGTGGAGACTGCCGGTGATGTAGGGATGCTGATTGACGAGGATCCAAGTTTTGGAAAGGAATGGGATGATGCTGAAAAGGCTGCTCGCGTTGATGATCGTGCTTGCTCTCCCGTGGGGGCTGCTTCTTTGATTGGTGAAAACGAGCATGATGCTATGTCCGATGTGATTAGTGTGAAGGGAGTTGATGTTCATGAGGCTGGTGATGGGAAGCCTGATCTTGCATATTCTGAATCAACAGTGGTAGTTCTTCCGAACAATGGCCTGCCAATCGAATCAAAAGATGTTCTTGTTCTTGAATCTGCAGATGTCTCAGTTACTGTTCCGAGAGAAACTATTGCACATCCTTCTGTAATTCTGGGAAAAGAAGAAAATCAGCATGCTGGAGAAGATGTGAAATCGGGAGGTGATGCTGCTGGTAGCCCTATCCTGGGGGGTTTGGGTCAGACTTCTGGGCACAATGGGGACATTTTAGACATGGTGGATTCAGAACTCCTGAGAGGCAACAATGGCGGTATGAAAGATGTTTTAGTAGAAGCAGGCTTGCAGCATCATCATGAGGGAGAGACTCAGGAGCTGATCTTTCAAGAAGCCCAGGAAACTACTGATTTCGCAGGTGATGATGATGAAATTGAAACACCTGGAGAAGAAGACGATGGTTTTAAGGACCATTCTGTGATTTTGGAAGGTAACCATCTCGTGGGGAGGCCAGCACCAGTTGTGATCATAGAAACTCATGATAACAGTAATTCGAACGTGGAAGATGCTGTGACTGCATTAAAGGCAGACCATTCGAAAGAAAATCCTGAGCTGATAGCCACCTTTGAAAATGCTAATGGAGTGAAGAAGAACAGTATTATCCAGGAGGAGGAACCAGAAGGGAAGGCAGAAGAAAAGCAAGAAGAGAGACAGAATGCTGGAGAGATTATAAAACATGAGATTGAAGATGAAACAAGGCATCCTCTATCCAAAAGAGCTGTGTCTCCTGCTCTGCCATCTGCTCGTCCAGCTGGCCTTGGGCTTGAAGCTCCATTACTGGAACGCACGAGCAGGCCATTGCAGCAGCAGCAGCATGTTAATGGAACAGTGTCGCGCGTGCAGCCCCAGCATGTAGATGATACTCCAAATGGAGAGATGGACGAGGGTGACGAGACCCGGGAAAAGCTTCAGATGGTACGGGTGAAGTTTCTGCGGCTTGCCCTTAGGCTCGGCCAGACTCCCCACAATGTTGTGGTCGCCCAGGTTTTGTATAGGCTGGGGCTTGCAGAGCAGCTGTGGGGGAGAAACGGGAGTCGTGTTGGTTCCTTCAGTTTCGACCGTGCGAGTGCGATGGCAGAGCAGCTCGAGGCCTCTGCGCAGGATCCCCTTGATTTCTCGTGCACGATCATGGTTCTCGGGAAGACCGGCGTCGGCAAGAGCGCCACGATCAACTCCATATTCGACGATGTGAAATTCCATACCGACCCTTTTCAGCTCAGCACCAGGAAGGTCCAGGATGTCGCCGGCACAGTTTACGGGATTAAAGTGAGGGTGATCGACACGCCAGGCCTTCTTCCGTCCTGCTCGGATCGATACCACAACGAGAAGATCCTTCACTCGGTGAAGAAGTTCATCGGGAAATCTCCCCCTGACATCGTGCTGTATCTTGACAGATTGGACATGCAGAGCGGAGATTTTGGCGACGCGCCTCTTCTTCGCTCCATTTCCGAGGTGTTTGGGCCGTCCATATGGTTCAACGCCATCGTGGTTCTGACCCACGCCGCATCGGCTCCCCCCGAGGGCCCGGATGGGTCGCCGTCAAGCTACGACGTGTTTGTCACCCAGAGGTCTCACGCGATCCAGCAGAGGATTCGCTATGCAGCCGGGGACATGCGGCTCATGAATCCTGTTTCGTTGGTGGAAAACCATTCTGCGTGCAGAACCAATCGGGCCGGGCAGAGAGTGCTGCCGAATGGTCAAGTCTGGAAGCCTCATCTGTTGCTGCTCTCGTTCGCTTCGAAAATTCTCGCAGAGGCAAATGCGCTTCTGAAGCTGCAGGACAGTCAGCCGGGGAAGCTATTCACTTCTCGTTCTAAAGCGGGGTCGAACTTGTCCTACCTCCTCTCCTCCCTCCTGCATTCAAGGGCGCAAGTGAAGCTGCCCGAAGAGCAGCACGTCGATGACGACGTGCTGGACGATGATGGTGACGATTCGTCTGATTCTGAAGATGATCTCCACTATGATGATTTGCCTCCGTTCAAGCGCCTGACCAAGGCGCAGCTGGCAAAGCTTGCTAAATCCCAGAGGAAGGCATATTTTGATGAATTACAGTACAGGGAAAAGCTCTTCGTGAAGAAACATCTGAAGCATCAGAGAGCCCGAAGGAAGACGGCCAAAATGGCTTCCGCCACTGCCCGTCACCTCCCAGACGACGCTCGCGTGGTAGAAGAAGAGGAAGTAGAAAGTGGGGTGCCTGCGTCAGTTCCCGTGCCGATTCCTGATTTAGCTTTGCCAGCTTCGTTTGATTCTGATAATCCCACGCATCGATACCGCTACGTCGACGGCGCAAACCCATGGCTGGTGCGGCCCGTGCTAGAAAACCATGGCTGGGATCACGATGTCGGCTACGAGGGTGTTAACGCGGAGAGGACGTTCGCTGTTAGAGGCAAAGTTCCGGTTTCTTTTTCCGGCCAGATAACGAAGGAGAAGAGAGACACGAACATTCAAATGGAGATCACGAGTTCGATAAAGCACGGCGAAGGGAAGTCAACTCTGTTAGGGTTCGACACCCATACGAGGGGCAGGGGAAAGGAGCTGTCGTACACTTTACGCAGCGAGACGAAGTTCTGTAACTACAAGCACAACAAGGCGACGGCAGGCCTCTCGCTCACGTACCTCGAGGACGCCCTCTCGACCGGGGTAAAACTCGAAGACAAAATCATCGTTAATAAGCGATTTCGTACCGTCCTGTCTGGGGGAGCGGTGTCGTGGCACGGCGACGTCGCTTATGGGGCGAGCGTGGAGGCCCAGCTGAGAGACAAGGACTATCCCATCGGCCGTTTTCTAGCCACCCTCGGCCTCTCCGTCATGGACTGGCAGGGAAACCTGGCCATAGGCTGCAACCTGCAGTCTCAGGTCCCTATAGGGCGCTCCACCAACCTGACTGCGCGCGCTAATCTGAGCAACGTGGGTCCTGGGCAGATCAGCCTCCGTCTAAGCAGCTCAGAACACATCCAGATAGCCCTGCTAGGTCTCGTAATGTTGAAGAAGCTCTTCTTCTCTAATAAAGCTCAGCTTGGAGACTGAGGAAGCCACGAGGCTTCTGGCGCCATGGCAGCTTCTTTTCTGTAAGCAGACCCAAGCTTTTTTTTTTTATTTTTTTTTTTCGTTTCTTCATGTAATTTTTTTTGTCGTCGTTTCTCTTTTATCAGCTAATCTTTCTTGGATTCCATTTTTAATTAAACACAGTGTTATCTTACTAGAACATGCTTGCTGTTTACCTATCACCATTGAAAATTAATTTTTTCGCCATGCCAGACCTGTTTCTGGTCTTGGGTCATGGTCACCCTGCTGGTGGACCATGCCAACTAACAATGCATGCTAGCCATGACTAGCGTGGCATGAGGCATGACAGCCTCTGGCCTAGCATGGCACGAGCTGTGCCTCAGGCACATGCTACCCAAGTATAGGCATGGTTTTGGACCATGCTCTGTCCGTGTCAGATCAGGCATGATTTAGTTGGGCCATATCTCTAGTCATGTATGGGTTGCCTGACCCACTTGACCTCTCTACTCTAGTCTAGATTATAAAATTGAGGTGTTCAATGTGTTCTGATGAGTCGTGCTTGGTTGGATTGATATGATCTTGATAATGGTATGACACGGGCATGAGTTATCTATCGACTGTGTTTGGGCAGGATGATGACCCTGGGTGCCCTGTGGCACCCCGATTGGTCACTGGTTGGGCTTAGTCATAATCACTTACATGACTCGTGCCCAGGCAATAGGCATGTGGATGAGGGACCCTGGTCTTGACCATGCATGGTTGGGTTGGGTTGGGTGGGTTTTGGGTTGTTTGCATGGCTCAAGTACGACCTTGTTTGGATATGTGGACTCTAGAATAGATCATGTTTTGTTGGGCTTGACATGACCACCCCTCTCCCTGCTACCTCCCCTCCCCCCCCCCCCCCCCCCCCCCCCCCCCCCCTCTCTCTCTTGTCCTTGCCTCGTCTCTCACACCCTTCTATTTCTATTACAAAATATACCACACACACACACACCCTCGCCCACCCGCACACACACACACACACACACACCCTCGCCCACCCACACACACACACACACACACACCCTCGCCCACCCACACACACACACACACACCCTCGCCCACCCACACACACACACACACAGTCATTCCAAATACACAAGATGTCTATTTTTTGTTGGGGTATAGGATAAGTTAATATCTTGATAGTATTATATTTGAAAGTCAGATATATTGTGTTTGATGAATTTTGAATTTGTGATTTACCACTTAGATGAAATTGTTATCAAAGAGTATTAAACCCCCTGATAGGGGTGATGTATTGATCTCTAGTATAAGCATATAACATAAGAATTTTCTATTTGATTAGTATTATTATTACTCAAACATATTTAATTTTAAAATTTTTATTAGATATCATGTATTCATATATGAGTAATCAAATTATATATATATATATATATACACACACACACACACACATACATATATATACATATATAATGTCATATATTGAAGTTGACTTTACTTGATAAATATCTCAAACACATTGTGCATGATTATTGCAAGGGTTGCCAAAACATAGGTTGATTCCAAATGCATTCAGAGTCTAGGAGATGAAGTTGCCTTCTTTCTCCGCAATCACAAAGTCACAAACCATATTTCATTCCTTGTGACTTTACTAGCCATTGCAATCTACAAACCATCACTGCTACTAATCACACTACCACCACAACACTTGAAGAAGAGACAAGAATGGTTTGTGCCATGTTTCGGGTTGTCCTATTGCATGCATGCCACATTTAGTGATCATGGATTGATAAGGGTAACCATGGATTGGTTAACTGGACCATTTTTCTTTGTTTTTTTTTGCTTGGACCATATTTCTCAAATGGGATTGATTCAAATGCCCGCCATAAGTGTGCACCTTCACAATCTTTTTGGCTATATGTCAATATAGCTAAAAATGTTGAATTTTAGCATTATATTCACACATATTGGCAAGCACACACACACACACACACACACACACACCGGCGCACACACTTACACACTTGCACACACAATGATATATGTGAATGTGTGTATACTAAGATAAGGAAAGATCAATCAGCAACATGATATTCTGATTGGCAAAAAGGAAATGTTGGACAATTGTGTTTTCACGATAGTGAAATTAAGATACAGAAACAACATAAAACAAGTAATATATATATCCAATTCAGCAACCATCCACGACAGAATCAAAAGACGAAAAATAAACACCGAAAATGACGACATAGTTCGCTAGTCGTTTAGTATGACTAGCTACATTCACCAAAAAATGCTTATGCATTACAGATTAAACCAACAGGAATCTGGTCAGCATGACATCCGTTACTGTATTACTGCTGCATCTCCGGCCTATTAATATTTTCTTTCCTGTACTTACATGAAAATATTAAAAAAGAAAAAATATTTGGTTATACAAATAGATTATCAAAAAATAAATTATATATATAGTAGGAAAGATGTCTCAACCCTAGATAACACGAGTTTAATCCTCACGGATGTAAGATTTGTGTGAGAGTGTATCTTTCCCCAGATGTATTATTCATACTACTAGGATGTGGGTCTTATCTTAACATGCCCCAATGTTCAAAGGCTCATCATATTTAAGGAGATCGAGGGATAATAGTGGATGGGTTGAGGGTTATATTATACAAATAACAAAAACCATCTTTATAATTGTGCCAAAAATTAGGGATTTTTACATTTCAAATAATCAAAGAAATTTTTTTAAAAAAAATAAAATTAAAAATTAAAAAAATTTAAAAAATTTAAAAAATTAAAAAAATCAAACAAATAAAACAAATAAAAAAAAAATAATAATCAATGTATGATGATCACTGAGTGTTCCATCAACCATATATATAATATTTCTGCTCTCCACAATTCATTTTTTGCTCTTTCTGCATCCACAATTCAAATTTTAATACATTGTGTAATTGTACCGGAATTTGGAGTAAAGTGGCATCAAGACCCCTACACTCTCCAAGGCAGCATCAAGACCATATACTATAATATATAATAGAGCTTGCATGAATTACTACTATCAACTCTTTTTTTGACATGATGTTTTGGAGCAGAAACATGAAGTTTATTTATTTTTAAATAATTAATTTTTATATTTCAAGACTTCAAGGTACATCTTGATTTCTAATATATATATATTTTTAAAAATATCTACTTATTTAATAATATGTGTGTGTGTGTGTGTGTGTGTGTGTGTTCGTGTCTGTGTCTGTGTCTGCGGATATTAAATGGGGAAATCCAAATATACCCTCAACACAAAGGAAAAATAAAATGTATAAAAATGTGGTTTTTGAAATACCCAAAATGTGTAAGCATAAATGTGCATGCTCTACATTTCGTGTATATGTTCTTGGAAAATGCTTACACTTTCAAAAAATATATATACATAATGTATATGTTTTGTGTATACATTTTTTGTGTAATCACATATAGATTTTCATTTAGAGTAGTACTAAGCTTTAATCCTTGGTGTTAATGAGAGAGCAAACTCAATTTTTTTAACCTATTTTTAATGAAAGTAAAATTTGTTTTCATTTATAGTATAATTACTCCCTTATTATACTATGGAGCGTAGTCGGATAGTATATCCAACATAATATAAACTCAAATAACATAAATTAATCTACAAAATACTCCTTTCAATCTAGTTTAGACATGCCTCAGACATAAAGTTGGAAGTATGAAAGAAGATATATGATTTTTATCTTGTCATTGATGAGCACATAATAAAAGTATAATAGAATGTTCTTAGGCTTCTTCATAGAGTCCAAGTCTTATTGTTCTTCATTGCTTTTATTTCTCTTTGAGTTTCATTTACTCACTCTTAGTGTCACATAGCCTCTTCAACTTTGAGGCTCTATAGTACTAAAATTGCATATGTCATATATCTCTTGTAGAGTTTGAGTCGCTAATGGCATGGAGTGGGAGAAAGAAGAAGAAAAGAGATAATCATAAGAAGAATATGAGTTGTTTTTCGCCTTTAGAGGATACAGTTACTCACCTTGCAATTTTAGTAAATTCATATCTGTTTAAGGTACCTATTTATTAATTTGAGATTGAATTGCATCATCAAGCTTTATTGAGTTGAATATTTCCTCTCAGCTCTTTTATCTCCACAGTAACTAATAAATTGTTTTGAAATGATTTTGTCTCAGTCACTTCGTGACACATTGATCCACAAATAGATGAAGAACCCTTCGAGTAACCCTTTTTAGGAAGAATTGATGGATTCGATATTGATGGGCAAGCCATATGCCATTTTCTGTGAAAGATGAACTTATAACTCTAAAGTATAAGTGCCCATACTTTTTGTGACGCAAATTAGATTGTTCTGCTTCTTGCATCTTCATTGCGAGATCAACTCTAATATTGATATTGAGGAGAAGCTTCTATTCTTTGACACCTCTATATTGAGGAGAATAAATATATATGTTCCAGCCAGAAGGATTTGTTGAAATAGGTAAGGAGAACGTAGTTTGTTAATTGAACAAATCTCTATTTAGTCTAAAACATGCACTAAGGTGTTGGTATAAAATATTTGATTCATTCATCATTCTCCTTGGGTACAATTGACTTAATTCAGATCATTGTATGTGCTACAAGAGGTTTGAGGATAAAAATAATTTCATTATTTTATTATTATACGTGGATGCCATATTGGTTGCAGACCCTAACAAATATTGAATCTAAGAATTGAAGATATAGTTGGCTAGGAAGTTTGATAGGAAGGACTTGGGACTAGTAAACAAGATTCTTGGGATACAAATTTACCAAGACAGAAATACAAAAAGATTTGGCTTTCTCAAAAAAACTACTTTAATAAGTTTTTGTGATGCTTCAACATGTAAGGTAGTAAGTCAACTTTGACCTCACTTCCTGTTAATTTCAAGTTATCATCAAGTATGTTTCCTAACTCGGAAGAAGAGAGGAGGAATATGTTTCAAGTATCATATACATCAAAAGTGAAAAGTTAAATATTTGCAATGATTTGTATGAGCTAGATATTACACAAGTAGTAGAAGTGATTAGTCAATTCATAAAAAATCTTGGCATAGAACATTAGAGTACTATGAAGAATATTCTCATATATATTAGAGGAACCAAAAATACTATATTATATTATGGATGTTCAGACCTATTGTCATAGGCTATGTTGATATGGACTATATTAGCGATATTTATAATTGCAAATCTACCATGAGCTAAGTTTATAATTACAAATATATAGATAGATAACTAGATAGATAGAGAGATTAAAAGATAGATATATAAACACATAGACACATAAATAGATAGACAGATAGACAAATAGAGAAATAGATAGTTAGACTAATAGATAATTAAATAGTTTGAGCGATAATACATAGCCAGATAGATAGATAGATAGTTTGATAGTTAGACATTTATACAAAGTGATATATAGATAGACAAATATAAATTTAGATTGATAGATAGATATATATATATACAGATGGACAGATAGATAAATAGATAGACAAATAAACAATTAGATAGATACATATATAGACTTATAGAAAGATATACAGATAGATAGATAGACATATAGATAGATAGATAGACATATAGATATATAGATAGATAGAAACAAAGATAGATGATAGACACATAGAAAGATATAATGATCGATAGATAGATAGACAAATATATAGATAGATAGAGATATAGATAAAAAGCCTGATAGGCTAATAAACTAATATACTAAGACATAAAAATATGCATAGAAAGGAATAACAGATTGATATAACTCTACAAAGTCTTTACTTAAGTGCCCATCAGTAATTACAAGTTCTTCATTTCCCATCTTTACTTAAGAATTTGTAGAAGTTATAACTCTACAAAGAGAGCTTTGTAGATTTATACTCCACTCATATGGTCCGTGCAACCACTATCAATAAATCATGTGATGGAGATTACTGGGGGCATTAAAATAACCTTTTTTCATTTAGTTTTTCTTTAGCACAATTGGTTTGTTGGTGAAGTTTGAATATGCAATCTCTTGAAAGATTGATTAATCTTCTTGCAATTGAAACATCGAGGCTATGACTTGAACAAACAATTATTCTTAGCATGGTTAATCTACAATTATAAGAAGAGTAACATTTTTCATCTGATGACGATCTGAATCCATAAATTTTCCATTTCCACTTTATCCATGTCTTTCAATTTTATCGCTTCTGAGAGATTTCTAATTGCTTTTTTTTAGTGTTATCCCGAGTCAGTTCATTCTTGAGATTAATATGCAACTCATACTGGCATGCTACTTTGACTGTAAGGCTACTTTCACTTAGTTCTTAGAATGACTCTGTAGTCTTTGTTCATAACACTTCAATGAGATTTGAAACTCATGTATACCAAGTAGTGATAAATCATTTCTCTCTCTTCTATTATGATAACAATGGAATCAGACTTATCAGGAAGGATGATAAAAAATTTTGAATAAAAACTACCAAATGAGCCTGCTTATTTCATCTTCATGGTTTTGAGATCTCTCCTCAAGAATTGTAGCTTCATAACTCGAACCCTTTTATCTAAATGGAATTCTCTTTGCAAAGGATTTGAGACTTCTTTGGCCATTGTTGATCTTATTATCATGTGAAAGATATTATTATTCATCACTTGCTAAATAAACAGGAGGGCTTTGGTATCCATCTTCTTCATATCTTTTAGCTAGATTATTTTAGTTCTCTGAGGGTGGGGTGCTAATGGATTCATCAAACCTTTCTCTGACTAAATTCTAGACATCTTTGTGATATGAATAATGTCTTCATCTTCACATTCAAATATAAATCTTTGGCCATTGTTGATCTTATTATCTTTTTGAAATTTAGTGATCTATGTCATGGCTTGTCAATCATCTTTTAATTTACACAAAATTTTCCTTCTTTCTTTCAGATCTTATAGGTTTATGTTGATTTTTGAAGTTCACATTAGATTTCAACCAAGATCTCAAAGATTGGGCTATCAATTGTATGTATGAGAAATTGTGTAAACTCCAATGATATTTAGAATAAGAAGAAAAAGAAATTAGAAGAATAAAATCATGAAGAGAAACTCTCGAGAGACTATTGGCGGCATACTTTGAAATGAAATGTTGGGTTTGCTCAAGTTTTCCAGTCAAATGAGGACTATGAGAAATAGCTAGTCTTTTGGAATGAATTTTTAAAAAAAAAATTTATAAAATAGCTAAGAAAAGGGATTTTTATAAGATATGAGAGAGTGTGTATGTGTGAATGAGAGAGAGAGAGAGAGAGAGAGAGAGAGTGTGTGTGTGTGTGTGTGTGTGTGTGTGTGAGAGAGAGAGTGTGTGTGTGTGTGTGTGTGTGAGAAAGCTCCATAAGAGCAACTCCAATGGGAGATGCCAAAAAAAGGGTGTCACATGTTATTTTGCAAACTTGAACAAAGTTTTGGCTCCCCTAAACAGATTTTTACTTCAATAGTAGGTGCCAAAATAAGGTGCTATTTTAATAATTATATATTTTTTTAATTAAAGTTTTGTTTTTCAACCTATGAGAAAGATCCTTTGAGATGCACAGTAGCCATAACTGCTATTTTGCATCCTCTCTAATCTATCTCCAAGATTGCCAAATATGACACCCTAATACCTTTGATGACATTTTGCCACCTCTTATACCAACTCTATTAGAGTAAGATTTTTTTATTATTTGGGTATCATTTTAGAGGTTTTGGAGATGACACCCCTTATAGCAACTTACATTGGAGTTGCTCTAAGAAGATGTGTAGAAGATTGAAATTTAAAAAAAAATGTATTCAAAAATTAAAAAAATAAGAAAAAAAATGAAATATATCACATACCCACCCATGTACGGATCATTACTTTAAATTTAACAAAGTTAATTTTCTCATCTCATAAATTGATAGGGGCTTGCAAAAGTAACTCTTTTACATGAACATGTAATAACTGTAAAATCCCAGAATGAGCTGTAAATCTTGACGCGGACAGTCATTACAAGTCAACTGAAAGCGTTTCCATACCTTGCTGACGACATTGAAGCTCATAAATGAGAGACATTTTCTTAATTTCTACCCCAAGAAAACAGCAATCTCGATTCTTGAATTTGTTTGCTGAAATGGGGTCACACATCTCTAAGCAGGTAAAGAGGCGCAGGAATATCTCAATGGAGAAGACGACTCTCTGTGATATGCTTTGCGAAAATGGAGAAAATTTTCCAGGTTGCGATCACACGTTTATCGATCGAAAGAACTGGATGGAAAATCTACAGCCGGAAAAGCTTCCCGTAAACCATATTGTGTGGCCAGGAACTCATGATTCAGCAACCAACAAAATCGGCATCCGTTTCATCTCTCGCCCATTTGCTCAATGCCAATCCTTATCCATATACCAACAACTGTGCAAGGGAACGCGGGTTCTTGACATTCGAGTTCGGGAAGATCGCCGGGTCTGCCATGGAATCCTTGCAACCTATCCCATCGACATCGTTATAGAAGACGTAAAGAAATTCTTGGCCGAGACCAAATCGGAGATTATAATTCTCGAAATAAGAACCGAGTTCGGTCACAAAGATCCTCCCGATTTTGATAAGTACCTAAACGACGCTCTGAGTGAGTATCTGATCCATCACAGAGATGATGTCTTTAATCAGACAATTGCGAAGCTGTTACCGCAGAGGATAATTTGCGTGTGGAAGCCACGGCAGTCTCCTCCGGCGAAACCTGGCGGCCCCCTGTGGAGCGGTGAGTACTTGAGGGATAATTGGGTCGACACAGATTTACCGCTCACAAAGTTCAAGAGCAACATCAATCATTTGAGCCAACAACCGCCGGTAACGGCGAGGAAATTCTTTTACAGGGTGGAGAATACTTTGACGCCGCAGGCTGATAATCCAGTTTTGTGCGTGAGGTTGGTCACCAGAAGGATTCGTGGTTATGCGAGATTGTTTATTGCTCATTGTTCCTCCGATCAGTGTTTAGATAAGTTGCAAATCTTCTCCACGGATTTTATTGACGAAGATTTTGTCGATGCCTGTATCAGCCTCACGCATGGCAAGATCAAGAACACGATTGGATGAGCTTTGTTTTCATGATGATCGATATGTCCATATATTGGTGGTTATGAAAATTATTCTATTTTTTGTATTTTACATGTAATTTTTTATATATGTGATCATAGCAACTACAATGGGAGTTGCTATAATGGGTGACATCTCCAAAACTACCAAAATGGCACCCAATTAATAAAAAAAACTTACTCCAATGAAGTTGGTATAATAGGTGGTAAAATACCATCAAATATCTTGGGTTGCCATATTTGGCAACCTTGGAGAGAGAATATAGAGAATATAAAATAATAGTTATGACTAATGTGCATCTCAAATGATCTTTCTCATAGGTTAAAAAAAACTTTAATTAAAAAAATATTTAATTATTAAATTAGCACCTTATTTTGGCACTTACCATTGAGTAAAAATCTATTTAGGGGTATTAAAAACACTATTTAAGTTTGCAAAATAATATTTGGCATGACATCTCCCATTAGAGTTGCTCTCATGGGTAATATGTAGAAGACATAGCATGAATACTGAAATTATTAAGTTTTATTGCACCAACTTAAAAATTAAGAATGTAAATTTGTGTTTTGGTAGATAAAACACAAACTAATTGAAAAAAAAAAAACTAAATGTTCGTAATTAATATATATATATATATATATATTTATTTATGTGTGTGCCAAAATCAACTCAAGTACAAGTTTTGCAAGTTAAAAAGGTTTATGTGTGTTTTGATATACTAAAATTAAAATAATTAAGCATTTTGAGCACTAGAATTTAAAAAATTAAAAAGTGAACCAAGATCAACACAAACTAATGTTTAGTTGTGACTTCCATATTTAAAAATAAATTAAATTTAATTTTTTAATTTAGAAATCATCTAGGTTTTTATAAATAATTTATTGATATATATATGACAATACTATGATTCAAACTCTCACCTATCTCTTCAATATTGCAACATTATCCTTTGTCACCCCTAACACATATAATAAATCAAGTAGAAAATGATTAATATGGTTAAGTATATTGACATACAGTAATAGAATTATATATAAATATATGTAGATATGTGTATATATAAATGTGTGTGTGTGTGTGAATATATATATATGTATGTATATAGATTCATATATATACATATATATATCTATATTTAGATAGACATGTTTATATATACATTTAGATGCTAACGCATATATGCATATATGTGTGTATCTAAGTGTGTGTGTGTGTGTGTGTGCACGTGTCATTATATGGTCATATATATATATATATATATCTCTCTAAACACACAATTGTTGTGTTTGTTTGTGTGTGTGTGTGTGTGTGTAAACATTGTATATGTGTTTATATTTCTATCTATATAGATATATTTAGATAAAAATATGTGTTTGTGTGTATGTATATATATATATATAGAAACACACATACACATATATGCATAGTTGTGTGTGTGTGTGTGTGTATCTACATATATTTGTGTGTGTGTGTATATATACATACACATTCAAACACAACAATAATGTGTCTAGCTAAATATGTTTGTGTGTGTGTGTAGCTAGACACACATATTTGTAGTGTTTGTGTGTGTGTGTGTGTGTGTAGCTAGACACACATATTTGTTGGGTTTGTGTGTGTGTGTAGCCAGACACACATATTTGTTGTGTTTGTGTGTGTGTACATAGAAATATATGTAGACACACACACACACATAGCTGTGTGTGTGTGTAATTATTTATTTATTTATATATCTAGCTAGACACATTTGTTGTGTTTGTGTGTGTACATATAAATATATGTAGATGTGTGTATGTGTGTATATATATATATACACACACACATATCTAAAATATGGTTATATATAATTATATTATGTGTGTAATTATATATATATTTAACTTCATACTATGATAATTGATTTGTTATGTGTTGGAATGACAGAAATATTTTGCATTGTCGAATACATGAGTTCGAATCTCATTTCTTTCAAAACATGGTTTTGTAAATTATTTATAAAAATCAAATTGATTTCTGAATTAATAAACTAATTATGAATTGAAAACCCTAAATTTAATTTTTTTTTTAAATTACGTGAGGATCAAAATTAAATTGTAATATTTTAGTATACTAAAACTTAATTATTTTGATTTTGTATACCAAAAAAAATTCCAATTAAAAAGATACATTTTGATCTACTAAATTAAAAGAAATATTTTCCAAATTAGAAAACAACCTTTTCTCTCATTCCAGTTTTTTAAATTTAAATTAATTACTAGATTAAAGAACAAGTGATTAAAAGTAAAACCCTTAACTTCCAAGATAAAAACACACACCACCTATTGGTCAAAGTATGAAATCAAAACTTAAGCTTATATATATATATATATATAATTATACATAAATATATGTAGATATAAACACACACACACACACATAAACATATATATAAATATCTTTGTATGTATACATATATAAATATTTATAATTATACATAATTATAAAAATATATAAATATAATTATATATAATTATATATATATATATATATATATATATATATATATATAAAAGTAGTTATATACATACATACATACATATATTCATATATATATATATATTCACATATAAGCTTATAATTTTATATATGTCTATATATCTACAATTATATATAACTAATTATATATAGTTTAGATCAACTTTCATTTTCATGCTTGTGACCTAACGATAGCATGTGGCTTTGTTTTGTTGGGTTAGGACATTTGTTAGTGCTTTATTTCAAACTACAAAATATCAGGAATAATGATTTTTTAATAAAATAACGAAAATAATAAATTCAACACCCAAAAGTGAAAAATAAACTCACTATCTTAAAAAATCCTTATAAATTCAAAAATATTTCCAAATTAGAAAAATATCAAATTTAACTAAACATGCTAAAGACTTCTGCACATGTACAAGTATATAAAGTACACAACACCAGTCACAAAGAAAAAAAAAACATGGGCTTGCTATAACTATAGAATAAGAGAAAACAATGCCGGCAGCCCCACAAAAAATGCACATAAAAAAACATGCACTCTATTCTCTCTCTCTCTTTTTTTTTCCATTTTGCTTTTTAAACAATTCAAAGGGCACTCTCCCATCCTAGAGGGCACCACCATGCTTGATCTCTTTGTGAAAACTAGAACATTCCCATTTTTTTGAAGTTTTTTATTTTATTTAAAACATAACATAAGATTTTATCCTTTGTTCTTAGTCTATATAAATCAAGCTTTCAAAAAAAGCAAAAATTGGACTGGTCTTCCAAACTCGGGCATACCCAAAAAAAACTCCCCCTCTGTCCTAGGCGGGGATACTGATATCAGCCTATGACTTAAAGAAATTAAATATTATTGACGAAACAATTTCATGAACGTATCGTTGATATTTTTGTTCGTGTGTACTTTTTCAAGTACATCTAACTTTTTATATAATATATCTCATATCCAATTATACAACGCATTAATATATTTCAACCTATTATGAAATGTCAAATTTTTAGAGAGATATATAGTACTCTAATTTTCGCACTGTATAATATATGTATTCTGTCATATATCAAAGTTTGCAAGAAACTTTTTTATTAATAAAGCTTCTTTACATGTTTTAGTAGCTATAATGAAGTCAACCTCTGTGGTGGATATTATTATACACTTTTACAGCTTAGATTGTTAGAATATAGCTTCACCTCCAAAATGTATTAGATAATTTGAAGGTTAATTTATGTAAATCAAAATCACCAATCATATCAGAATCAGCATATTCAAGGAACATAAGTTTTAACCTACCCAGGTACAAAAATGATTGAAAAATCCCCTATAAGTAGCTTAGGAAATATTTCACTATATCCTAATAATATCTTCCTGAGTTCAAGAGAAAATGGCTAACAATGCCAATAGTGTGTGCTATATGACCTATATCCAAACTTTTGTAAAACATAGCATACAAAATACTTCCAACTGTTAAGGCATAAGGAACATGACTAAGATCTCTCCATTCCTCAATAGTCTTGGGACTATACTTAATACTCAGCTCAATATGTTTAATTAAGGAAGTTAAGAATTTTACCAACATATTATTTTTGAGATAACTAGATATACCTAGAAGGTTTATCTAGGATAATACTTATCCCTAAAATTTGTCTAGCTAATCCTAAATATTTCATCGTACATATTTTTCTAAGATCCCCTTTAAGCCTATCAATATGTGCTCTATCATGGCCAATGATCTGTATGTCGTCTACATACAATAAAAGTATAAGTCTATCAGCACTTGACTGATGACTGTAAAATAGATAATTGTCACAAGATATGTGTTTAAAATCATGATACTCAATAAATGAATAAAATTTTTTGTACCACTACCTAGAAGCTTGTTAAAGACTGTACAACCTTTTTTTGAGTTTGCAAACAAAATTTTCCTTCTCTTTTACAATGAATTCCTAGAGCTTATCTATTTAGAGAGTCTCATAAAGATCAACATAAAAAAATATAGTCTTTATATCGAGTTGATCAATTTATAAGATAAAATTAGCAGCCAAACTTAAATCTACTGGCATAGAAGACATCTTCGATATGTGAGAAAATATCTCATTAAAAGTAAAGTCTTTCTTTTGACTAAACTCTTTGACTGCTATCATCACTAAGCCTTGTACCTCTGTTGAGAGTCATCATCACTGAGTTTTTAGTCTAAATAGTCATTTATTCTTTAAAACTTATTTTACTTTTAGCAAGAGTACTAAATCATAAGTCTAATTGATATGAAAAGAATTCATCTCTTCCTGCATAGCCCAAGAACATTTCTCTTTATTTTTGAAAGAGAAATATATCTTCTCGTGAGTAATATATAATAATAGAATCTATAAGTTACCTAACAGGTCCTAGATAATCTTCTCGATTTAGACTTAGATGTATCATCATGAACAACTAAATTCTACCCAGTTCCAACTGAAATATGATTACTCACCTCCTCAATGGGTATATCTTTGAGCTCAAAAATATCATGTATATCATATGGCTCAGAAACATCATTTGTATCCCGGAGCTTAGAAATATTAGGTATATCATGAGGCTCAAAATCATCAGATAGCTACTCAATTCCTCCCATTTGATCAAGCTAATCTTTAAAGAAACCAATATTAGATATGCACAAATAGGAATCTCTATAGAATCACTCTCCTCTCTACTTAGATGATTATCATTCATTAATTGATTCTCTAGAAAAATCACATATCTACTTTGAACTTCTTGGCAATTTGGTCCTATAATCTATACATGAATTCCTTGTGTTTGTAGCCAATGAAAATGCATAGATGTGTAGTATCATTTAGTTTATATTGTTCATCTTTTAGCATATGAATATATGCTTTATAGTCAAGTCATCATATGAGATATATTTCTCAGTTTAAATTTTATTGAGAACATCTCAATCCAGGACAATGGTAGGACACATATTGATTATATCAATAGCCATATGGATAGTTTATCCCTAAAATTTATTGAGAAGATACACATGAAAAATCATTCACCGAAATCTCTCCTCAATAGTATGGTTCATCATATCAATGATATCATTTAATTGTGGTGTCTTGCTTGTATATTTTCATGCATAATGCTATAGGATATGCAATATATATTGATCTCAGTATTCTCCTTCATTATAAGAATGCATGAAGATCAATTCTTTACAGGTCTCTCTCAAGTCTCAACTTAAGCATGAAAATCCTTAAAAATAGCAAAGACCCAATCTTTTATTTTTAGTATTCATGCACACGCTTTCCTATCGTGATAATCTATGAAAGTAACAAAAAAAACGGTCCCACTGAATGTTCTGTAATGCATGGAGCAAACATTAGTATGAATAAAATCGAGAATATTTGATCTCCTAAATGATGGATGAGAGTGAAAAGTTACTATATGATTTTTTCTAGTCATGCAAGCTATAAACTCATCAAGAAAAAATCACTAGTCAAATGACAAGATGTTCCTTCTAGCTAAAAGTTAAAAGTCATTCTCACTCACAAGACTAAGTCTCTATCCTAGAGACCAATATTACTCAATTTGATGAATGATATTTACCTGATCTCCAACTACTCTTACCTGATTGCATACAAAATATTCTCCTTCTTACTCCTTGTAATGAATAATGCACCATTGACTAGTTTCTATCAGTCATCACCGAGATGACTAAAATATTTTATATTACCAGCATGTCAATAAATATCAAGTTCACACAGATATCCAATACATACCAGACATCTCTAAGAATCGACCGAAGTCTTGTTTGCATCTTTAGACAAATGTCTCTCATACCTCAAATTTATGATATCCCACTATTATCTATCTTTACTATGTCATAATTATTATATATGTAAACAGTAATTAAGTTAATATGTGGGGTGATATAAAATGATGCTCCTGAATCACTAAATTTATCACTCTTTCGAAATACTATATTAGCTAAATTATCATCGCTGACTAGCATCACCGTCAAGTCACTTTCTGATATGATGTTGACATCTCTCTTGGGTCTATCTTGTCTCAAGTACTATTGTTGTAGTCTTTTCCAAGAACTTTTTTTTACTTGTCCCATCTTGTTACAGTAGCAATATTTGATTACTTTTCTACTATGTGACTCGTATCTTGAAAAATGAGTTCTTCCTTCAAGTTTTGTGATCCTCATGGCACTCCTATCACATCTCTTAGAAATAAGAAAGTCATGGAAAACTCCTCCCTTCTCAATTCTCCTTCTTTCTTTGGATAATAAGTTATTTTTTTTTTAGATTATGTGCATTGACATGACACTTCTAGGTGGGCACATGCTTAGATAAACAACAAAGTTATCTCGAATGTTCAAAAATGAATTTAATATTAGACAAGCTAATAACTCATCTTCTAGGACTAATTTCATGGATTAAAGATGATTAACTAGCCCTTGAAAGATGTTAATATGTGACAACATTTGATTATTATCCGTCAACTTCAAGTTAATTAGATATCCACTTATTAATATTTTATTTCTAAATATTTTCTTTTTGAGCATAGACATTAGTTTCTCTCATAATTTGTTTATATTTATTTTATCGACATCATGTTCATAAGTATTGTTACTTATACATTGCTAAATTCTAGAGCCAGCCATAAAGTGCATGTCTTCTCTTTCTTATTCACTTATTTTTTTTAAAGTTTCATCTTCTTCTTTACCATGTCATAATTAATTAATTCCATTTAACTTTACCATGCCTTCTTTACCATGTCATAATTCTTCATGATGATAAAGTATTATATGGACCATAAATATTCAACACGAACAAAAAAAAAAAGTCTTAGAATATAATCAATATTACTATATTGATATTTGAATAATCAGATATTAATATAAGGATAAGGAATAGATTAGATATCATCTCGATATCAATGAAGAACATTTTCTTCTATAGAATTCCGAATATCACTACTTGGGTGGGATCGAAACTTCTCTTTGATACCAGTTGTTGGGGCGAGACATTTGGATCATAATTTATTTGAAATCATAAAACATCAAAATAGTGATTTGTAAATAAAATAATTGAAGCTATAAATTCAACAACCTAAAAATAAAGAAAACCTCAATATCAAAATTAAAAAAAAAATACAGCGAAAAACAAAGTCCAAATTATAGAAATGTCAAATCAAATAATATTTACTAAAAACTTCTTTACGTGTACAAGAAATCTTCTAAAACACACAATGCCCAAAATTATATTTTGGATTAGAATATATTTTCTATGATATAAAATCCTAGAAACCTAAAATCCAGTACATATACATAAACATAAGATTTTGAGGTGGATGATCTGGATCTTTTTCTGGGTTAATTTTTATGTGATCATATCAATTCATCAGATTTATGGCTTAAAATCAATGACTGTGGCTATATCTTGATTGATAGACTAAAGATAATATTCAATCCATAACTTTTTGAATATTCAAATATTGTTCAAACTTTAATTCCTCATATCACTCAACCCTACCCACAAACACCAATAAAATGTAGCACCCAGGCTATAAAAATATATTATATAGCCTGGAAACTTAAAATAATGATTTTATAATATATACGCACAAAATACACAAATTATAAACTAAGAATACATACACAGGACAAATGTTAAGTAAACGAACAATAATTGTACAGTATATATTTCTATAAATTAATAATTAAACAACAAATAAGATTTATGTTTTATAATACATACACACGCACACTGGAAAAAACTAGGCACGAAGAAGAATAATGCACAAAGACTTTAAGTTTTGAGTCGACTAAAACTTAAATATATCAAGCCCTAGTAGGTCTTTTTAAAATATTAAAAACTTAGGAATTTTTTTTAAATTATGTTCAACCTAGTACATCAAAATATAAAAATCCTCTTATTCATGAAGCCCTTTTTAATCACTTGATATAGCCCAAAATATACATGATTTGATTAATTAGTTAGAAAAGAAAACCAGATGATCAATTAATATAATCCATGCCTAATTATCAAATATGAGTCATCGCGAGATTGGGATTAGACCAAAACTCCTCATACCTCAAGCTCAGCTCATACTATTCCTTAGCTCATATATGAATCTAAAGATCATGAGATGGGGGCAAGAAGGCTGCCATCCCAAGTCCCAACAGCATGATAAATCAAAATTCATGACCTCAAGATAAGAATATTCATAATCTTTGTCAACAAAACTATCATATTGATGAGATGCGAATAAATATATTTTTTAAAGATTAATTTGTTATGAAATAATTAATATATTTGCGAGATAAAATAGCAATTTGTGATGAGTAAATATTTAAATTATTTTTAATATCTTTCAACAAAATTTAATTTTAATGTTTCACCCATATTTAATTTTAACCCATCACAAGCAAAATTTATTTGATTTTTTTTATAAAAAAAATAATCTAATAAAATTAACGGACGAGATCTTTGGAAGTAATCTCAAACCTAGTCTAGCCCAATATAATTTTGATAAAATATAATTTCTCATATTATACAACAAGATTCAATAATATGCATTTATTCACCTAATTTTTAAATATTAAATTAAAATTAAGAGAGGCAGCCTTATCGTTGCTAGGCATAAAGACGAGTTTATTAATATTAGAACATATGATTCAAATAAAAAAAATGATGGCAAAGCATTTTTGTTAGTTTTGTAATAGTGATTCCAATTTTGATCCAGCAGACCAGGGCCATTGCACTCGCTCTAAGCTCTACCTGCTCTGCAGAACTCGCAGCTCAGGACCCATCCAAGTTTGTCGAAAACTGATGCAACCATTCCTACAAACACTCGAATTTCAGCTAATTAACTGCAAAGTAATCAGGCTAAATGCAGTCAGCCTCTCTAACTATTCAGCTTAAAGAACCTGAAACAGTACTGCTCCTATGTGGCACACCTACTGATCCTTTCACCAAAAGTGCACCAGGAATTTGTTGGAAAACCTGAGAGAGGGTGAAAGAAAAAGAGATAAATAGATAGAGAGAGAGAGAGAGGCAGAAAGAGGCAGAGATAGATCAAGAGAGAGAATTGAGAGAGTGAGTGAGTGAGAAAGAGAGAGAGAGTGAGTGAGAGAGAGCAAGATAGAGAGAGCACGCATGAGAGAGAGATAGCGATAGAGAAAGAGAGGGTGGCAATAGAGAGTGAGACAGAAGAAGAGAGCTAGCATGCGAGAGAGAGAGAGAGAGAGAGAGAGAGAGAGAGAGAACAAGAGCGAGAGAGATAGAAATAGAGAGAGAAAGAGAGCAAGACCGATAAGAGTGAGGGGGGATAGGGGGAAAGATAGGGGAGAGTGGGAGAGAGATAGAAAGAGAGCGTGTGTGAGAGAGAGAGAGAGAGAGAGAAAGAGCAAGAGAGAGAGAGAAAGAGCAAGAGAGAGAGAGAGCGAGCGAGAGAGAGATAGGGGGAGAGAGAGAGATAGGGAAACAGAGCAAAAGAGAGAAATAGGGAGAAAGAACAATAGAGAGAGAGAGAGAGAGCAAGATAGTGAGATAGGGGGTGAGAGAGAGAGGGAGAGAGAGAACAGATAAATGTCAAGAATGGTTATCAAAAACATGCAGCCAGGCATCGCCAAATGTAAATGGACAAGAACATACAGAAATGGAAAAACACAAGGTATTCAGGTGAGAGCATGGGGCAGTATTGCTGTTTGTGTTCTCCTCCTTCAAAGTATCATCAAAATAAGCCTCTGAGTTCTTCAAAATTGCATCGCACTGGTCTCGTGAGATGGCAATCTAAAAGAAAGAAAAGAGAGAACGGCCATGGGTTGTTATCAAGCAAACATAGTGATGCTCGCCCTCCGCGCGCACCAGACCATGTGATATGATGAGCCCCGCGGCACCCCGAGAGAATGACACTATGGGCCGCCATAAGCAGGCGCGAGGGAGGGGCCAAAGAAGAAAAAAAAAGTATAAAACCGAAGTGCGATCATACATCAACGGCGAACGCAGAGGAATTCGATCTGCACGAGGCCCCACGGGCAAGGAAGAAGGACTCGATGGATTTCAGGACATCGACGGCACTGAATTGGCGTGGAATCCCCTCGAGCACGAAGGAGGGCGCGGCGCCCTCGTTTCTCACGTGGGTCGCCGCGATCAAGGTGCTGGCTGCGGGAGCGATGAAGGACCAGGCGAGGCCCCATCGCCGTGTTTTCCCCTGCTTAAATTCGCTCGTCTTCACCACCGTGGCTCCGGCGTCCCATAGCACCGAAGTGAGACACTTGAGATTTGCTTTCTTCCCCACCATCGAAGTGTACCAACTAAAGGCATCGAACCCAACAAAAACAAAAAAAAAAAAAAAAAAAAACAAGAAGAAGATGAAGACATGGAGATTATGAGCTCGGGTTCGGTCAGCAACTGGAAATCGAAGACGCGGCCATTCGAATAACAATGGTACCGAATGGTTTCCTTGAGCTCGATGCTATCTCTGATAATACGAGTTATAAAAGCCTTCTCTCCGCCGGGGCAAACCATTTCTTCTGCAGTTCCTCCGCAGCTAGTTCTCGGGTTCAGGCCGGCCTCCTCCATCGATTCAAAGAACGGGGGATTGCACATGCAGAAGTCGAACTTCTCCCCGCCTCTAACAACACCGAGAAGCACGTCCGGGCCATGATAAGAGCCGTCAGAGAGCGCCGGGCCATTTTTGTGCATTTCGCTTCTCCCGTCTCCAGGAACCATTCGGATTTCAACGAGCTCGGAGACATGCGAATTCTCTCTCACATTTCTCAGTGCCCATTCTACGGCAACATCAGTTACATCTGGTGGACGGCAGTAAGCTCCGCGTGAGACTGACGGCGAGAGTTAGCCGCAACTACAAGCTGAAAGGTGCTCGTACCTGACCCGACGAAGCTCCACTGGAAGAGACAAGCGCCCAGGAGCGGATAGATGCAGCTTGCTCCCGTGCCTATATCGAAGCCTCTCGCTTTATTTCCAGAGCTTTGGTCTCGCGGGACAATGCCGGATGACAGCAGATTATCGATCCAGTTAATATAGTTCGATCTGTTTGGCACGGTGGGGCAGAGCTGCCCATCAGGAATCCACCTACGGGTTAAATTCACAAAAATACATACATACATACATATATACATATATATATATAGAGAGAGAGAGGATGAGAGAGAGATTATATATTTTTACAAATATTATATATAATTTTAAATATTTTTTTAATTATATATTTTTTATTAGAGATTTAATTATTCATAATTTTTTTCAAAACACTCTAAGCTCATGAATACAATAATTTTAAACCTAAGAATATATTATCCAATAATCTCAATATTATACTAAAAATAATAATATGTAACTGTATTAAAAAAATGTCAAAAAATCCACTAGCAAATTAATGTGTGCACTCTATTTCACGGTTCTATTTTACATGTAATATTCATTGTATTTTGTTTTTAATCCAATACGCACAATTACAGGCTCATTAATTACCTTGAACGCAGCAGTATAGTTCTAATCAAGGAAGCACGGATACGCCCATCTACTGCCGTGTCCCCGTGTCGGACACATGGACACGGTACTAACACGCCATGGATACGTGTCCGACAAGCCACGTAACATATCAGACGGACGCGCCGGATACGTATCCGACACGTAATAAAGCGTACGGACGTGTCGAGTGGCCGACGATGCCGGGTGGGGGGGGGGGGGGGGGGGTGTCGAAACAGTAAATATAATTATTTATTAAAAATTATAATTATATATATAATATGTAATAAATAAAAAAATTATATGAAATTATGAAACTGGAACAGTGAGATGGGGGGCTTAAATGCATGATTTTAATTTTTAAATATGTAATATGCAAGTATAATTACTTTCTAAGGATAATATTTGTATTTATTTTTTTTATTATGTCATATACTAATCATTTCTGTATCCGAGTTTTTTAAAATTTGTCATGACCTCATATCCCGCCGTGTCGTATATTCGTGTCCGTACCCGTGTCAATACTTCTTAGGTACTAACACCTCATTCTTAAGATCTTCATGAAAAAATATATTTTTCAATTTTAGTTGTTATATACTCCATCTACGAGAAATTACTATTGAAATAAATAATCAAATAAAAAATATTTAGGACACTGAAGAGAAAAATATCATAATAATTGTAACCCTTCATATGATCACACGGTTGGGTCGAGTTGCAAGATTTGTAAAAATAAAAATTTTTAAAACAAATTAATAAAAGATGAATAATTAAAAATTTTCAAATTAAATAATATAAAATTAAAAAATTATTAATGATTAATTTCTTCGATAAAAATCTCATTTCATAATATAAAACATAAATTAAAATTTTAAAATTATTATAACAATTTTGGATGTAAATATTTTTAAATTAAGCTCTCAAGTCTCATATTGTATATTTATAAATATTTTCCTAATTTTATTAGGAATTTATTTTGGAATAGACTTTCCCTAACTATTTTGTTGACTTTCCTAATTTTACTAGGAAAGTTGGTTGAGGTTTATGTTTTAGTATTTAAATATTGTAATGATTTGTTTGAAAGAGGTATTTTTTGGATTAATAAATTATAGATGGTTGTATTTTTTCAAATTCTCTAGAATTCGATTGAACCAATAGAGATTTAAAGAGTTGTAATTTCAGTATTCTTGTGAATCAACGATATACAATTTATCTTATAGTTTTCACTACATCTTGTGGTATCGGAGGAGGTTCCAGAGATCATGCCGCTTAGAAGAAACCAGCATGTAGAAAAGGTATTTGAGAGAGACAAAGGATCAGTTGACATCAAGCTATATTAGAGTTCTAAATTTCCAGTTTCAGGATACTATCAACATGTCCGATCTTGTTTCTGTATTTGTTGTTCATCAATGGACTTTAAAAGGTGAAAAAACAGATGAAACAAACACTTAATACTATCAGTGAGGGTTCAAGAGCAGACAACAATAATGGAGTAAAAAAGATTGTAGCCAGTAGTGATAATATTGGCCAACTTAATAGAACTAGTAGCCTGAAGTATTTTGGGTGTAGAGAGACTGGACATCAGAAATCTAACTGCAAGAAGACTGCTTCGAAAATATTGTTTGTGGACACAGATGAATGTGAGGATGACGAATTAGAATTGAAAGGTGATATGTGTATGATAGAGAAGTGGCAACTGTTGAAGTGCACCTGGAAAGAGATATAGAAACTATCCTAGTAGTCAGACGATCCTTCTTCGCTCCAAAGGTGAGTATAGAAGAACATTGGTTGCGAAGTAATATTTTTCAGTCCACTTGCACCATTAAATACAAGATATGTGGTTTTGTCATTAATAATGGTAGTTATGAAAATTTGATGTCTATTGAGGCGAAAGATGTCAAGCGAGTCAAGCCTGGCCGACCTGGCCCGATTTTTTCGGACCCAAACAGGCTGGCATCCCATGCCAGGCACCGCAGGGTTCATTAAAGGTCAGGCCTGGCAACAGCCAATGTCCTGAATTTCGCCCGAGTTCAAGCCAGTTCAACCCGGTTCGGATCAAGCTAAAACCCTAATTTTTTAAAGATATTAGGGTATCAGCGCCGCGTTGTCGTGCCGCCCTGCCGCCGTCACCATTTCAGATCACGCCAAGCCTCTCCTATCGAGAGTCAGCTTGTCGTCCCCCGTCATTACCAAGTAGGTGCATGATTAGAAATGTCAAACAGGCCGGGTTGGCAAGGACCAAGCATGACATGCTACAGTGTCGTGCCCGAGCCCAGCATGGCACGCTATAGTTCCGTGCCAGGCATGTGGGCACGACACCAGTAACCACGCACCGAACATAATCAATGCAAGCCAATGTCCGAGAGGCAAGGTTCGCCAAGCCCCATAAGGAGCAAGACGCACGGCGGCGTGCCTCCTAAACCCTAATTTTCTAAAAAAATTAGGATTTTTTCCGACCCGACCCAGGTCGAACCTGGCAGTTTTCGGGCCGCGTGCCCGTGCCGGGTCAGACCTACACGGTAATCATGCCGGGCCCTGAAGGCTAGCCCGGTTGAGCAGCCTAAACCCAGGTCATGCCGGTTATGCGTGGTCACCCGTGCAGTGTCTGGCACAGCACACAGGCTGAAATCCCTCGGCCCGACATGACATGCGGGCCAAAATCCCTTGGCCCGACACGACACTACTTGTGCTGAGGGTCCACCCGAAACAAGCCCGAGCACGGCACTGTAGCATTCCGTGCTGGCAGAGGCAAGGCTGAATCATGTCGGGCCTAGGCCAAGCCCAGGTCGACACGACCCGTTTGACACCTATAGTTGTGGCTGTAAAAAATAGAATATTCAGGCTGAAAATCATCCAAAGCCTTATAAGCTTAGCTTGACTAAAAAAGGGTGGCAAGGTTGTAGTGTCCAAGCAAGCTTTGGTGATCTTTTCTATTGGAATGAAGTATAAAGACAGTGTGTGATGTGATATTATTGCTATGAATGTTTTTCATCTGCTGTTAGATAGACCATGACAATATGATAGAGAGAAGAATCATAAGGGGCGGACAAATACATATAGTTTCTTATTTGAATGTGTTAGAATTATCTTGATCCCTAGTAAACAGGTGTTGGAGAAAACTAACCCAACAAACATGGATACAACCACAGCTCTTTAGTCTTTGGTAGAATTTGATTAGGAGTTGAAAGATTTCAGAAATAAGATACATGTTGATATGAAAATAAGTGACAGAACACAGTAAAATACCGAGTGAAGTGATTCCAGTGCTTGCTGAATTTAGTGATGTATTCCCAGAAGAGGTACCAGATGGGTTACCTCCCATACGTAACATTCAACACCACATTGACTTGGAGCCAGGGATAGCATTGCCAAATCAACCACACTACATGATGAGTCCTCGGAAACATAAAGAATTGCGTGGACAGGTTGAGGAGCTGTTGTCTAAAGGTCAGATTAGGAAAAATATAAGTCATTGTGCAGTACCAACCCTATTAAATCCAAAAAAAGATGAAACATGATGAATGTGTGCGGACATTAGGATCATTAATAAAATTACAGTCAGGTATTGATTTCTCATACATCACCTTGATGAGTTGCTCAACCAAATTAGTGGTTCCACTATATTTAATAAGCTTGACTTGAAAAGTGAATATTATCATATTCATGTTAGTACTAGGGGCAATTGGAAAACTACATTTTAAAATTAGCGAGAGGTTGTATGAGTAGCTTGTGATGTCTTTTGGCTTGTCTAATGCCCCTAGTACTTTCATGCATGTAATGAATCAGTTGTTAATGCTTTTAAATTACAAATTTATTATGGAATACTTTGATGAAATTCTGATTTATAGTGCTAACAAAGAAGAGCACTTACAACACATTCAACAAATTCTAAGTGTGTTACACAAGGAAAAATTTTATGCTGCCATGAAAAAATATATATTTTTATCTCTCAAAGTGTACTTTTTGGGATGTATGATTTCAGGTGATGGCATTGAGGTTGATGAGACAAATGTGCAAGTAATTAGGGAATGACATACATCTAAGACTGACTAAAGTCCAGAGTTTTCATGGCCTTGCATTATTTTACAGGCAATTTATTATTAATTTCAACAGCATGATGACCCCAATTACGGATTGTATAAAAGACAAAATATTTCATTTGCACAGAGGAGACGGAGACAACTTTTCATGCTATTAAAAATAGCCTTACATCTGGGCCCATTTTGGTGTTGCCAAATTTTTCGCAGCCATTCGAGCTGCATATAGATGCTTCTCGGATTGATACTGATGCCGTGTTGAGTCAGAATTGTAGGCCTATGATGTTCTTCAGTGAAAAATTATATGATTCCAAACTCAATTATAGTGCTTATGATATTAAGTTTTATGCTGTGGTCTAAGTAGTCCGGTATTGGAGACCTTATCTATTTTATAGGGAGTTTATCTTGTACACAGATCATGACTCATTGAGACATCTCCACAAGCAAGATAAGGTGTCTACTCGCCATACAAGATAGTAGCTTATTTAGAAATATTTACTTATGTGGTGAAACATAAGTCTAAGGTTGTAAATTGGGTGGTCGGAGCCTTGAGTCGCAGGTAATGTTTATTGCTAAACATGAAAGTCGTAGTACTTGGTTTGGAGTCTTTTCGTGAATTGTTTGATACATAGACTTTTCTATAATTTTGCAAGATGTACAAGTTGGAAAGAAAATAAATTTCTTGTTTTATGAGAGTTTTTTATTTAAATGGCACCAATTATGCATCCCGAATTGTAGCTTTCGCTTACAGATAATTCAGGAATTGCACGGGAAAGTACATGTTGGCAGAGATAGAACCTTGCAATTGATTCATAATTCCTATTTCTTGTCTACTATTCATAGGAATGTAGAGAGATATGTGCGGAGTTACAAAAATTGTCAGGTGTCCAAGGGTTGTATACCTTATTCATAGCCACTAACGCAATGTTGTACATGCCACTACCAGTTCCTACCCAACCATGGGTTGACATTAGCATGAATTTTGTTTTAAGATTACCACGTACACGGCAATGTAATAATTCCATCTTTGTTGTTGTCGATCAATTTTTCAATACGGTACACTTTATTGCTTGCAAGAAAACCATATGTGCAATTAATGTGGCTCAACTGTTCTTTCGTGATGTGTATCGCCTTCATGGGTTGCCAACATCCATTGTTTCTGATAAAGATACCAAATTTCTTAGCCACTTTTAGCATAGCCTATGAAAAATGGTAAACACCCATCTAAACTTTAGTAGTGCCTATCACCCTCAAACTGATGGGCTGACATAGGTTGTGAACAAGTCTTTGGACAATCTCCTGCGATGTTTAGTGGGAGATCATGTGAAGAGCTGAGACTAAAAACTTTGCCAAGCAGATTTGCACATAACCATATTATTAACCATAACATAGGATTAAGTCCATTCCAAGTTGTGTATTCTATCCAACCTCGAGATCCTCTTGACTTGATGGCACTACCAAGCAAAACAATGATACATGACAAGACTGACAATTTTGTGATAGGTTTGCAGGATGTTCACAAGGCCATTTTTGACAAACTGTCTGCTGCTAACTCTAGATATAAGCAGTATGCAGATCAGAAACATTAATATTTAGAGTTTGATGGTAAATTTGTGTGGGCACTCTTGACCAAAGATCATTTTCCAGCTGGTAAGTATAACAAGCTTTCTGACCAAAAAGATTAATCAGTAGAGATGCTTGAAAAAAATAATCCTGATGCATATCGCTTGAAGCTGCCAAATCATATTTGTACTACTAATGTGTTTAATGTGAAGCATCTAATTCCTTTCACTAGTAATTCTTCTAATGATACTGTGCCAAATTCGAGGTCGAATATTCTATCACCTAGAAGAGAATGGTGCGATTGAATTTTGTTGATTTTCTAAATTTTATTAAGAAACTTATTTAGAGAATTACTTTCCCTAATTATTTTGATAACTTTCCTAATTTTATTAATAAACTTATTTTAGAATTTATATTCCCTAATTATTTTGATGACTTTCCTAATTATAATAGGAAATTTATTTTTAGATTACCTTTCCCTAACTATTTTGTTGACTTTACTAACTTTATTAGGAAAACTATTTAGAATTTGTGTTTTAGTATTTAAGGGTTGTAATATTTGGTTTGGAATAAATGTTTTTGGGATTAATAAATTATAGACTTTTGTCTTTTTCAAATTCTCTAGATTCAATTGAACCAATAAAGATTTGAAGAGTTGCAATTTCGACATTCTTGTGAAACAATGATGCGCAATTTATCTTATAGCTTCCGCTACATCACTTTTTCAATTGACTATACTACTTACTAAAAATTATATACAAGATTAACTCAATCATACAATGTATTTCACAATTATTATAATTTTATGAAGAAATTAGCATTTGAGTACTCATTTCTATAAAAAAAAATAAATAAATAAGAATAAATAATGTAAATCACAATATCTCATTTAAGTTAGTGCATGAAGATCCAAAACATTATGTTTAAGAGAAAAAGGTAAGTCAATACCTCATCAAGGTATTCGTGAAGATATTTGTAAGTTGATATGCTCTTTGAATATAAGATAGTAATGGTCATATTCCAAAGGTATCCATTGGATCAAGTAGCAAGGGATGACACAAGACACAAAAAGAATCAATCATGTCTGGCCAACACTGGAAGCGTGACTTAAGTCGGAACTGGCATGACTTAGGCCTAACAAGGGCAAAGTTCCCAACACTGGAGGCGTGATACAACATGGCACGGCTCAACATGACAACTCATGCAGGTCAATTTTGACCAAAATGACCAAATAGGCTAACCAAGTCCTAACCCAAGCTAGCCACAAAACAAACTATGCTAGCCTTAATCAAGAATTAAAATATCGATTTCTACGGATATATCGGTACTTAGATTTTACAGATATATCAGATATATCGAAGATATATCGGTATGTTTTTGTATATGAGCATCAATAAAAGATCGATATATCGATACTTATAATTTACAGATATTTCGGATATATATCGGTGAATATATTGGAATTTTTTATCCTTGGCCTTGATTGAACCCATACTAGCCTTAACAAAACAAAGCTAACTTTGCCAAGCCTGACCCAGCTTGGTATGACCCGACACTACACAGTTGAACACGACAAGACCCAAGAAAAGGCATGTCAATGGGTCATGCCAAATTATCAATTTTTAGAGCCGTGATGGCATGACACGACCCTTGCTAAAAATAGTGTCGTGCTAAGCATTACACAGTAGCCCAAACAAGCCTAATAAATAGATCATACCAACACAACACGGCCCATTTGACTTTAATATTCTAAATTTTTTCTCAAAGAAATAAGTAATTCATCTCATTGTATTTTGTCTATCCTAAAAACACTAGATTAGATGATATATGTATCATTGCATAACTATCATAGTAAATAGTAATAAAAAATGAATATAGGAAATGAATCTCCTCAAGTATGTATTAGAATCCAAAATATCTTGCCGATGACAATTATTGCATAACTATCAAAATAATTATATATTTATTATTTTTTCTAGAGATATTATTTCCTCCAAGAAAAGTACAACAATTTATCATAGACCTTCTCTCGGCATAATCTAAGTCAAACTCAAATCTAAATATTTAATTATTAAGTGAGATAATAAATACTGAAGATTTTTTTATATATCTTAGTAAACAAAACAATACATATATGTAAACTTGTCAAGATGATTCTAGAAAATAATTTAGAGTATTCATTGCTTAAACTATATTTAATATATTAATAATAATAAATAGCTAAGTATTCAAATTTTATAGTATATCAAAGCCATAAAAAATATAAACATTGGGTGAGGCACACAGTAGGCACACAATAAGCATATAGCAGACACACAATAGGCAAGCATAATTTCAATTTGTACCCAATCACACTACGTTCAGAGTGAGCGCAAGCAAACCCTAATTTGAAGGGGAAGTGGGCATGCAAGAACAAAAAAAAAAATTAGCATTAAGAAGAATTGGGTAATGTATTAATGCATTGTATATTAAAAATATCAACTCATTATTGGCATCAATCAAATTAGCAATGGTATGGTACCAGCATGCAGACATAGAGGTGTCAAACGGGCCGGGCCGGCCCGGCCGAGCACGAGGCACGGCACGGTTCGGCCGTGCCTGGGCCGGCCCGGCACGTTCAAAAACCGTGCCCGGGCCCGTGCCGTGCCCGGGCGAAGCAAGGCACGATTCGTGCCGTGCCTGGCACGAGCCGTGCCGTGCCCGGGCAAAGCAAGGCACGATTCGTGCCGTGCCTGGCACGAGCCGTGCCGTGCCTGGCACGGGTCCATCCCGTGCCTGGCCCGGCACGGGTCCATCCCGTGCCGGTCCCGCAGGAACGCGTGGCACTGGCGGCGTGCCACGCGTGCCGTGGCGTGAGTCGCGACTCACGAGTCACGACTACTCGACACATCAGGCTCAGCCGCTCAGGGCCCCCCCCGGTTAAAAGACCGCGGGTCGGGTCCAAACAGACCCGACCCGCGGTATTTTCTGCCGAAAACCGAGAAAATCGATATATCTAACGGGAAAAAAAAATTTTGAAATTTTGAGCGATTTTCAGCCCTTGTATTCGACTCCAACGGCTAGGGGGCAGAATCCGACGGTCCTCGTGATTCTGCCCCTTAAAAATAATAAAAAAATTCAAAAAAATAATAAAAAAATAATTTTTTTTAAAAAAAAACTTTAATCATCCTATAAATTCTACCCCCCTCCCTATAAAATTTATGTTTTTCAAAAACATTAATCCTCTCTATATTTTCTCTCTCTCACATAATCCGTGCTTCTCTCTCTCGGTCCTCGTGTTTTTGATTTCGGCTTGGATTTTCGTGAAACTCAACTTGAGTTTTGAACATCAAAGCTTCCTGCGGGCTGCGGTGCATCTTGCACGTGAGTGACCTCATTGCTTTTACCGGGTAATATAATTTGCTTTTTTTTTATTTTCTCTCTCTAAAGCTTCTCTCTCTAGAAAAAAGTACGAAAAATAAAAAATGACAAATTCACCTAACACAAATTTAAATTTTGAAAATGAAAATGTTAGTGTTACACAAACGTCTGTGGCTCCTGAAACTTTGGTTTCTCCTGTCATCTCAGCCCAAAGTTCTAAAAAACAAAAAACTAGGAGGACTTCTGTAGTTTGGACACATTTTAAAATAATAACACAATTAGATGTTAGGGGTGAGGAACATGAAATGGCACAGTGCAAATATTGTATGCGACTTTTAACATGCAAGAGTACATGTGGGACTGGACACCTAAAGAGGCATGCTGAAATATGCTCCAAAAAACATGGACCGTTAGATCCTAGGCAAACCCAACTTGGCACTACATTTTTTGAGACTGGATCGAGTTCAGTCTCAAAGTTTACTCCCTTCGTATACTCCAGCGAGTTGGGTAGGGACGGCATGGCCAGGCTCATCACATTGATGGGTCTTCCGATCAGATTTTCGGAAGATCCGAGGGTAGTGCGCATCATGCAGACTTATTTTCAGCCATCCTATCGTAGGATTCCTAGGTCCACATCTAGGAGTGACATACTAAAGATATATAAGTTAGAAAAACAAAAAATAATTAAGGAATTTTTGGCATTTAGTGGAGTGGTGTCCGTGACGTCCGATATATGGACATGTCACGATGATTCTTCTTATGCATGTATCACGAGTCATTATGTCGATTCAAACTGGACAATAAATAAAAAAATATTAGGATTCACAGAGATTCTTCATCCTCATGATGGCCCGGCCATTTTTGAGTGTATGATGAAAATATTTAGGGAATATAAAATTCAAAATAAAATTTTTAGTGTCACTTTCGATAATGCTGCGAATAATGGAGTAGCGATCAATATGTTTGTTAGGAATATTAGAGACGCACCTTTAGGAGAGATATTTCATGTCAGATGCATGTGTCATGTTATTAACCTGATAGTTCAAGCGGGTATGAAGGTGTGTTCCCCCGCGTTGGAAAATATACGCAACGCACTCAAGTATATTCGCACTCCTCGCAGACTACAAGAGTTTGGTAATCTCTGTTTGTCTGCGAATCTTAAGAAGAAGAAATTCCAATCTGATGTGAGACATCGTTGGAATTACACGTACCTGATGTTGGAATCATGTGTTGGATACGAACACGTGATATCCGACTACGTCAATAGTAAGAGTGGCGAACTTATTGTTGACGACACTGACTGGGATTCAGGAATTTCATTTATGAAATTCCTGAAGATATTTTATGACACGACGAACATGTGTTCGTCGGTTTATACGCCCACCACTTGCATTGCACTCCGTTGCATATGCAACATTAGTAGCATGTTTAGGATGTATCGAGCGGACCCGACGCTCACCCATATGGTTGCAGAGATGGAGACCAAGTACCTGAAGTACTGGTCCACCATTCCATCTCTTTATTGCCTCGCAGCATGCATGGACCCTAGGGCTAAGGTGGATGGGGTTGAAAACACCCTGACTTTCATTTCCTCGTGCATGAACCTGGAAGAGCCACCTGAAGGGTTCATTTACGAGAAGTTGACAGACCTATATACATACTACGATACTAGGTATGGTGGTGGTGGTGTTGAGACTGTGAGTACGGACACTGATACCTTGTTCGGAGATGACGCTTATTCCATTAACCTAGCGAGGGGGAAACGTAGGGGTGGACCTTCACATAGGAGCGAGCTGTCTCGGTACTTAGATACCGATTACTGCTCAATCCTATCACCTTCTGACAATAAGAATCTTGATTTATTACAGTGGTGGAAATCATATGAGTCCGCCTATCCCATGCTATCTAGGATGGCACGGGATCTACTGACTCCTCCGGTGTCGAGCGTAGCATCGGAGTCTGCTTTTTCTGTTGCAGTGAACGTGATTTCGGATAGGAGATCGAGATTACGTCCAGATATGGTTGAGGCTTTGGCATGTTTGAAGGATTGGGAGGAATCGAGATTTAGCATCAGTGATCGTGCTGAAGCTGAGACTATGACAGACACTGCAGTCGCATCCACATCCACTACGATGGCGGAGGAGCTGATTGCCGATGATGATGACCCATATGATACTGATCTTGATGTTGCGGCTGATGATTCTCATTATATGCCGCTTGACGATTGATGCTCATCTGCTCTTTTTTTTCGATATTTTTTTTTTATACGCTTTGTTTGTACTTTGTATTATACGTTGTGTTGAAGTTGAAACTTATACTTTTTTTTTCGGAGTTTTGGTTTCAAAAGCATGAATGGTAATTTTTATTTGCGTAGTTTAAATTTTTTTTAATTAAAATTTTTACTAACTTAATGTATTTAATTATTAATTTAAGATTTAAATATTATTTTAAAATTTATTAACTTTAAATCTTAATATTTAATTAATACATTATAATATTAAAAAATGCTAAACTTAATTGAAAAAAAAAATAAATTTTCTAATTTTTTTTTACATACTTACATTTAATTTTAAATGTAATATTTTTTACAAAAAAATTTATTTTTTATTTATTACATAAACTTAAATAAAGATAAACAGAAAAATAATAAAAAAATTTAAAAAAAAAAAAATTTTTTTTATTCTGCCAAGTCAAAGTGCCAAGTGCCAAGCACGGGCCGTGCGCCCGTGCCCGTGCTTGGCTGTTGCAACACGCAACCGGCAACAGTGTTGCCGGTTGCGTGTTGCTGTTGCCTCTTGGCTCCCGGGACCCGGACCCCGGTTGAGCAAACGTGCCCGAGCGGGCCGGGCACGACACGGCACGGCCGAACTGTGCCCACGGGCCGTGCCGTGCCCGACTTTAAAATACCGTGCCGTGCCGGGCACGGCACGGTAGCACGGCGGGGCACGGGAAAAACGGGCCGTGCCGTGCTGGGCCGGCCCGTTTGACACCTCTATGCAGACACAAGATTCTTCCTAACTTACAAATATTATAAGAAGAAATGACATATCAGAGCAGTTCTAAAAGTTATTTTCAGAGATGAATCTGAACACTACAAAATGTTAAGAGAGATAGAATGCCTATTTGTTCTATCAAAAGGTCTTCACAAATTTCTCTTTATGCCTATTCGTTCTATCTAAAAATTTTTATCTTTAAAGCACTATAATCTTTATGCCTCTCTTTTTTACTTCAAATTCTTTGATTGTTAACTCACGAATCAAAAATTATAACATAGGTAATCACTCATTGCTCAATACCTATTATGCTTGTTCTATGAATAATGTAACAATAAATGACAAATTATCAAAAATACTTTAAATTAACAATATTCAACTTGACATATTATCTCTTTTACATATTCTTTTTATTATTCATAAGTATCCTGCTAATCTTCTTTATGTAAGTTATATTCCAGAAAAAAAAATTCTACCTTTATTTTTTTCTGTAATATTTTACATAATCAAGATATATCAAAAAAAATTAAAATTAAACATAATGAATTGTGTGTTTTTACTTTTATGATATAATATCACAATAAGTACTTGAGTGTTATTTAATCATTACATGTTCATTCTCAGCTTGATCACTCAATATTGTTAAGTTGAGAATTTCAGATCATAACATCATAGATGTCTCTATCTTAGAATATATGGTATATCAATTAAAAAAATATATCATTATTTTCCATCAAACATGTCAAACTTATGTGAATAAAAATTCATTCTATTTGATACATTTAGATATATAATCACCTAGTAAAGATGAAAATCATGATAAATTTAAATATTTTATTATATTTATGGATAATTACATATAATTATTCTAGTTAATTTTTTTTTCATGTCATATTTTTTTTTTATTTTTGTCATTCATAAAAAAATATAAAATTAATTTAATAAAAACATAAAAACTATTAAGAAAGAAAATATATTAGTATATATATCTAATAGTTTCAGTAGTTATTATACTAACCATGAGATCACATACCATAATCATCTACTGGCACATTCATAAAATAGAGTCATAAAAAGAAAGAATAGGTATTTAAATGAGCAACTCGGACACTCCTCATTAGTAGAAACATTCCAAAATATTTTTGAGTTGATAAGATTTTAATAATGAACTACTAGATACTTTCTTCTATTCTCTCACTATGTGCCTTCCATTTAGAATTTCACCCTGAAGAAAAGTTAACAATTTATCTCCTAAAGTCTTTTAGAACACTTATTTTATGAAAATATCCTCTAGTCTTTAAGAACACTTGCCTTCGAAATAATTGATAAATCATCTAAAACAAGACTACTTACGTGAGAGTTTACTTGGATGTTTAGAGCAAATTATAAAGATATCCTCTAGTAGTCAAGACGACTTAATATGTATACTTATATCACTGACATCTTTTCATTATTGTGAAATATAACAATTAAACATAAAAAATTACTTCTCAAAGACCTTTAAGATGTATATGGACCATCCATTAATATTTCTAACATTACAACCAAATATTTTATAAAAATTATTATATGGTGTAAAATAATATTGAGAACTAAGTTTCCAAGGTTCTCACTGAAGTTGTCTCATTTAATTCACACAAGTATGTTACAGATTACTTTTTATTTTTTCTAAAAAATTCCGATGACATTTGTATTCTATTGATTTGTGCAGGATGACATTTTTATCATGAAAAATAATGCATTAAAAATAAAACAACTCAAATAATACGTATATTCACAATTACAAATGAAAAATCATAAAAGACTCAAATTTTCTTGACATATAAGTGACATACTCTAAAAAAGATATTATTTAATCATAAATAAGGTATGTAACCGATCTTATAAATTATTCTCCAGTGAAAGATCTTATTAAGTCAAAACTAATTTTTTGTTTAATGTGAATGTTCTAGTTAACCTTACTATATACAAAAAAATTATAAAAAAAATAATTATTTTACTACTATCATATCAAATATAGCTTATGTAATTATAATTAATTATTCCTATATTTTTCATGATATGTTCAACAATACATAACTATTCATATAGTGAAATATGTAAAAAAATCTCCAAATTTTAGTATTTTTATATCAATCGCAAACATCCTTAGCCAGAATATTTTTCAGATTTGAATTAGATACCAGACTGCATTGAGAAAAGATCTCCTCCTCAATAAGAGGTTCATGATTATTTCGAGATCTAATAAAAAAGTTAAATTTTATGATAATTATGATAATTAGCGATAAGATACTTTAGATCATACAACTTCTTGAGAAGATCATATACCCACTTATTTTTATATACCTTAGTATACAAAATATTATATCTGAGTTAACATGCTAAGAAATATCTAAAAAATAATTAATTATATTGACTACATAAATTATATCTAGTATGATGATAATTAGATATTAATTTTTATTATAAATCTTCTATAAGTAGTAGCATCAACTAAACAAATCTTATTAAACAAAAAATTTGACCAAGGTCACTCGATATATCAACTGGAGCACAACACTAAAAACTAATATCTATAAGAATATTAACTAGATATCTTCTATGTCACAACACAATTACTCTTCTAGAATAGTGATGCAACTGAAACAACCAATTTGTAGGCTCCATTTTTAAACTTATATAAAAAGTTCAATGAGATGATAGGTGAATAGTTGACTTATTTTTAGAATAAATTATTATTTAGTTGAGATTGATTCTCATTTCCTAAAAATATTTATGCCCTTATGAGTTTAATAAAGCTTGGGATTCAAGAAGCAGATGAGTTCATTTATTTATAATAATTTATCCTAAGAATACAACTTGGAGTGAAATCTAGCAACCCGTCGTATCAATTAGTATCAAAGACTTCCTCAAAGCTAGGCAAAAATTAGCAAAAAATAATAATTTATTTATTTTATTTTTGGCTGTGCAAAATCCTGATATTCTAAGTATGCTTTGTCATTGTAATTTTAACTGATCTTCCAAATCAAAAAAAAAATCTTGAGATTATTATACAAAATTTTTTTGTTGAGAATAATCTACTTTGTAAATTATTAGTTTCGTCAACAAAAAAAAATATCTAACAAAAACTTCAACTAGCAATACCTAGTTATGGAGAGATTCACCACAAAAAGAATCAATGAAAACAAATGATCAAAGATTACAAAATCTAGAAATAATATTTACCAACTTGACTAGACTCTTTCATAACATACAAATTGATAATCTTCGATCATAAAGTTATAAAAAAGCTGTCCAACATTGAAATGATAGATTATACGTAAATCTATGTTTTCCGATATATATATTCTAGTGAGGAAGATAAAAATTTTACTCTGCCATAAAATAATTTCTTGATGGGCTAACAGAATTAGAATTTTTTTTTTAATGAGAAACATATGAACACATAAAGGTCAAAAGGATGAAAACAGGCTCATGCAATTTTCTTTAGTTTTAAAATCACAATAGTTAGGTCAAGTTTCAACCCAATCCAACTAGTTATTTGTTAAAAAAAAAACATGACATACATTTTTTTTAGTGTGACATAATATGGGAGAAGTATTTCAATATTAATGTATTATGATATAATAAAACATAAATAATTTTTATTTTTGTATATTTTTTTCTAAAATTAAAAATTTTGATATTTTTTCTTGAATATTTTATAAATAAGACACTATTACATAATTTTCCTTTATAATTAATATCATATTTCTTTAAAAATATATTTAGAATACTCATATAATATAAAAATATCTGTGCTATCTATACCAAATATTTATTCTTCATTTATACAACCTCATTATATAAGTTGTACTAGCATATAAAATTGAGTACATGATTTCATGATTAAAATAATAAATTCAAAAGTTACGCGACATGTATTTTTAAGTATTATAGTTCTAAATTTTTTAAATATTTTATTAAACTAATTTTATATTTTTTAAGAAATAACTAAAAAATATAAAAAAAATAATATTTAAAATAGAATAGTAAAGTAATTTTCTTAAGAATATGATACAATATTCTTAATTTAATTAGTCATTAGTACCAAATCAAGAACATACAGATAATAGATAAATCATATTCAAACATTAAAGTATGGTATCCTATTATAGAAAACAAGACATTAACATAAAATATATCTTATTCAATACCAAAAAAAATATTCAAAATCTTTAGATCATATAAATAAAAATCAATAAAATTACAAAAAAAAAAAAACAAAATTAAATCGCTTGAAAATATAAATTATAGAAAAAATACTAAGAAAAAACTAAAAAAAAAATATGTCATGCAAAATATATGAATAACCAAATTAAATTAAGCCATAATCTTCAAATTTCTTTTGCAAGGGTTAGTGCACCCACATGCACTATTTCACATGATGCATATGTGCATTGTGTTGATACATTGTACAAATACAATACACATGTGTTCTTTCCCTCTGTAAACCCTAAGATAGTCACTCTATAAAATTTTGATTATAATACTATGCATAAACATAAATTATAAGTGAACCTCAAATTTTTAAAAAAAATAAACAAAGTGAATTGAGATATTTCAAACATTGAGTACTCTAATTCATAACGAAACATAAATAAATAAATAAATAAATAATATAATATAACTATAAGCTAAGATTATAATAAGGTGGATTACTTCTTTCTAAGTGAGAAAACTCAAAAAAATATTATTATTACAACCCATACCTCAATAGCAAGTCAATCAACCAATATTATCATAGAAACTCTAAAGAAACATAATCTCATTTTTTTTTTGTACAAACTTAGTATTCTACATATTTACACATCAACTAGGTAATATGTTGTAGTTTGTATTTATAATTTGTGGAAAAAAATTTCTTCATACCAAGGTCAAACTAATAAGCAAGTTGCATTATCCAACCTAGAAATTAACAACATTCTAATGAAAGTTGTAAATATTATGTTATGTGTTATATCACCCATATATGAGTTTTCATAATATGAAGAAGAGCATGTATTTATTGGGTTTCTTTGTATACATTTGATTTGATTAGTTCCATAATATGAATAAACACTTGAAGAAGATAGGGGCCATGAAGCCTCTCATCCTCATTCAGACTGAGAAACCCTAATGATTCTCATTGTGCATTAGTGTTGGTAGAAAATAACCTAGTGATAATGCCTCGCTTTTGATGTCATACGCTTTTCACATATGTCCAGCCCAGCCCAGAAAAAATTTGGGATGGAATAAAAATGCCCACTCATTGTAGCCGAATCGGCACCTCTATCACAAAAGAAAAGCGAAAATGATAGTTAAAATTTGCGGTTAAATCTGAAAGATTGCGCTTTTGTTACCAATTGACGCCATGGTCGTGGAGGAGCAAGATACGGGTGAGCTCTCGGGTAGAGTTGAAATTAGTCCAATCAAGTCTGGGGCGACCGTCGCGAGCGTATAGAACGAAGGGCTTCAAAGAAGGATAAAGAGAGGCCAGCCGAGCGAAATCGGGCGGGTTTTCCAAGTATCGATTTTCTGATTGGATAGTTAGTCGTTCCGGCGCCGGCCTTTTTCGCTTCTGCTTCACGGTCATCCTTCCGATCTCTGGTGGATTAGCATTGCCAGCTCCAACACATGTTAAATATTAGAGCAACTCTAATGAGAGTTGCCAAAAATGGGGTGCCAAATATTATTTTGGCACCTCAAAAAAAAATTTTTACTCCAATAGTAGGTGTCATAATGAGATGACATTTTAATAATTTAATATTTTTTTTTAAATTAATCTTTTAAATTTCAATTCAAAACATAATAAATAACGACTAAAAAATAAAACCCCGTTTTTTCATAACTTCCATCTTCAAGTTATTCCAATATGTTGCAGAAATTTGGTCCATGCTGGTAGTATCGGTTTCCATAATTTTCATCTCATTTTGTATTTGAATTTCTTTAACGTGTTTTTCTTTAATTTCTAACTGTTTGCGATGTTGCTCCAGTGCTATCTCATGTTGCGCATAAATCTTTTCATGTCGCTCAATTTTTTGTCGTTCTATTTCCATTCTTTCATTCCAGTGATGATAATCTAATGACCTTTCATCATCAATTTGTTTATCTTTGCTTTTAAGTTTTTTCTTCGAATCTTTTTGGCCCAATGGACTTTTGAGGTTGGGAGAGACGATGGTTTAGTAGTGTCCCCTAAATATGAAGTTGAATAACTGGATTCAACATGAACTGATTCAGCATGACTACTAGTTGAATGAGTTTTTGCTCTCTTATTGCTGGTCAAATTATCATTCCATTTCTGCTCCATTTTCAATATATTCCAACAATGCTCGTATTGAAATGGTTTTCCAATTATCTTAGCAAACATTTCTTTCGCTTCATCAATCTGAAACCATTTGAAATAATTCAATAAATTATTCAGAAATCAAATCTTGCTAGTATTTGAATTTAAAATATAAATATTACATTATTTTGCTCGGTATGTCCACTTTGTCGTAGTTTTTCTATTTGATAATAAAAACCGACAAATTTACTGCATTTTGCATTTATATCACTCCAACGACTTTTAATAGAAGATTGGGAACGTCTTTCGTTATTACCTCCATTAAGTTCTAAGTATTGTGATATTCTTTGTCAGAATGCACCACTTTGTTGTTGATTCCCGGTAATTGAATCTTTGCTCGTATTAAGCCACGCTGAGACAATTAATTTATCTTCTTCAACAGAGAAATTATTTGTCCTTTGTGACTTTCTCACATCTGGGACGTCTTCATTTTGTTTTGGTGTCAAATCTACTGGATTACTCTGAATAATATCATCATATAAGTCGGTCTCGTTCATTAGCAAATCAGTTAATGAACCATGATATTGCAAATTCATCTACAAAAAAAATATTCTAATCAATTTATATAATGAGTAATTTATAAAACATTCAATTGAATCTATTAAAAATTAAAATTATAAACCATTTAAAAAATTAGAAAATAACATACATTAATTATAAAAATCAAAATATAAAATAAAAGAGAATGAAATACCTTTTTTTTGGAAATATTTCTCTTCTGCAAGGTTGGAATGCGCAAATATAGAAGACAATAAATTTTTTTAAAATTTTTTTGATTGCTGGAAGGAAGATGGGGTAGAAGAGCATTCAAAAAAAAAATCTGGATGGAATTGATTTGTGCAGCAGCCCATTCAAATTTATAAATAAAATTAAAATATATCCGTTGGATATATACGTTAATTTGTACAATAAAATTAAAATTGATTTGTACAGTACAATAAAATTAAAATAACCGCTGATTTGCATATTTGTCTTTCTCTCTCCTAGGTTGCCATTTATGGCACCCCGAATTCACGGATGCTATTTTGGCAACCGGTATGCCCTCTCCGTTGGAGCGAATAAATGTAGTATTGAGGTGTCATTTTGGCAGTTACGGGGATGACACCCCGTTTTGCAACTCCCGTTGGAGTTGCTCTTATAGCTCCAATTTCCCGAACAAGCAACAACCCGAAGGCCGAAGGCACAGGTGAAAGATAAAATGAATTCTATAATTTAATAGATTTATTTTCATTTATTGGTCCTAATCATGATTTAATTATTAATTAATGTTGATTTGATCGAATTTGGGCATATGGATTTTTTTATATATTTAAGTTTGGTTTAGATTTTATTGTGTTTTTAATTTTATTTAATTTAATAAGAATTGTTGTAGTGTTCGGTGTTCTCATCAAATATCATTGTAAAATAACATTAAATGATATTTTAAAGAAAAAATTATGTTTTGGTGTACTCCCAATAAAATTATAGAAAAAAATTAAATATTTAATAATAAAAAAATTACACCAAACTCTTAACTATTTAATTTTTGGTGAAATACCTTTATCTTTTAATTCAAAAGATTAATATAATTGAGTGCACCAAAAATCAATTAGGTAAGAGTTTGGTAAACTTTTTTAAAAATATTGAAAATTTAGTTCATTTTTCAATTATTTTCTAGGGAGTGTACCAAAACATAATTATCCCTATTTAAAATGTTAATATTATATATAAAATATCATTATATAAATTGTTTTTGAAAAAGAAATGGCATGCATTGAACGAAAATGAAAATACACATGGGTCTTGCTTGATTTCCAAAAAAGTAAATAACAAAGCTGAAATAACTTGGTTAGGGCATGCACATGCTTCATGGACACAAAACATGAATACCTCTTATTTTGTCATGATTTTCATATATGTGACTAACTCAAAGAAAATGAGTGATTATAAGGGAAAAAAAAAATTTCTAATTTTTTATGTATATAAATGATGTTCCAAGAATGGTGTGGTATTGGTACCAATGTTTGTGTGGTATTCGTGCAAAGGACATGTGGTGTTCGTTGGGAGGACATAAATTGTTCATGTGGAGGGCATGCATGATTTGTGAGGAACTCATGCAGAGAGACACTTCTTACTGTGCTCATTGATGCTCAAAATTTTTTTAGAAGAGCATTGAATCTTAGAAATCAAACCTCAAGTTTTTAGTAATGTGTTTTAATCCATTTTATAATTTAAATTTTTAGTAGGGTGAGGTTGAGGTACCAGCTATTTCAGATATTTCTTACTTCTCAAGGTCATGATAGCTTGGATTTCATCTATGTTAGTAGAGTCTCCACTCAAGATTGGCACCTCCATTCTACCTATAATTTCATTGGGGCTGGACAAAATTTTCATTTCGATTGCATTGAATAAGGATAACTACAATTAGAATTATAGTGTTTCATTTTGTTGGTGTCATGTGAAACATGGCTTTTCATGCTTGTCTTCTCTTTTCTAGAAGAATTTTCAAAATTGTCTACTCTTTATCTTAGATTAGTAGTAAAAGATTCATGCTTTGGCATAAACTCTCCCCTCGCCTTGTGTTATTGATGAAGATTATTGAGGAAATGTGAGCTACATAATTTATCTATAAACAAATTGAATGATTCTTCCACTTTGAGTTTTAAAAGTTTTAATGTGAAAACTTGTAGGGTTATTTGTAACTCTTAATGGCATTGGCATGATTAAAGAATAACTCTTTCTTTCATGGAATTGAAGAGTACTCTTCTATCTCATACACACTCAATTGACAAGTGCAACATTGTTGTGGAAGCTCACTCTCTTTTTTTGTATCTTTCAACTTACAACTCCCCCAACCATATAGGATAGGAAATCATTTAATTCTCACTTCCAACATTTCATTCAAGTTGTGCATCTCTAAATTCTTGAAGCACAAATAACATGACTCAAAAGGCCATAACATCGTTTGGATTTTTATGTGCAAAATGATCATCAAGCATCATTTCTAATATTTCCTTTATAAATAGTGTGATATATTTTCTATCAAATTTTATGATGAGTTGAAAAGAATTTCTTTAATTCAACTTGTTGGTAAGCCCGTATTGTGTATACTATTTGATCTCAAAAATGAATTCAACAATCACTTCACCTTATCTTTCAAAGTAATTAGAAAATATTTCACATCAAGTCAAGCAAGGATCCTCTTTATAAAGTTTGACAAAATTTTTCAAAATCTTTTAAGTGAGTATAGATTTTCAACTCACACACCATGAAATGTTGGAAGAGATTGAATCAAATAATGTTGGATAATTATTTTTTTGGCTAAGAACACAATATAAATAGGTGTACTCACTCTTGGAAAGTACATATAGTTTCTAATGATATGATAAACTAATAGTTGACCTCATTGTAATCATTATAAAGTCGTTCATCTTCCTCCATAAGTTCTCTCATCTTGAACAAAGTTCCTTTTTTAGTAATTAAGATAATTGAATCACTTTTCCACAATCTTTCTAGTATGTTGTGGATACAAGGTGTTATAGAAAGTCAAAACCCAAACACCAACAAATAAATAAAATAAAACATCCTCAACACTTTGACATCATCCAAGACAATGACACTATTATGATCATAGTTCCCTAAATAAGGCCAAAAAAAAGTATATACTTAAATAATTTGCACATGGTTATTCATGCATGATTAAAGATTACCTAACAAGAATACTCATAGTATAGAAATTTACTGTCACCCACTTGGATGAGTTTTCTTAGAGTAGAAGCTTAGTAAAGTGAGATAAATTGAATTTAATTTGAGATTGAAATGTAGGTTAATTTTGTTGGACTGTGAAACTAGTTGGATACTAAAATTAATAAAATTCATGTAAGTTGGAATTTGGAAGACACAATTTTCATGGCTAATTAAGGTACGATGTTTCTAGTCTTGCTTTTAGAAATAGATTTTCTCAATTAGTTAAGTGATTTCTATAAATTAACACTAACCCTCACTTCCATATATCAATTAACCTAACCATGAATGATGGATGCTATATTTTGGAAATGGTGTATCTTATAATAAGCATGAATCATATCTTAATAAAATATTAAATAACATACAACTAACACAATCAAGGAAAGAGATTAAAAGAGTTGAAGAGTAACTATGATAAATTCATAAAGATTGTAAACCAAAATTCATGATACTAAAAACCATAAATATTGTCTCTAACTCCTTCATTCTCTATGGAAAGCATAAGATCTAACCATATGTCCTTTGGATTATCATCATTCAGGAGTATCATACTATGACTTGAGAGATGTAAAAAGTGAGAGAGAGAGAGAGAGGAAGAAAAAAAAGAAACATGAAATAGTATAATCTATGAAGAAATGGTAGAAAGTATTTGTCAAGAAATCCAACCCTCTTTTTATAGCAGAAGTATAATCCACACACATCTCAACTCATTTTCCAAAAAAAAAAAAGTCTAGAAAAATATGCAAAGCAACATTAGATTTTCATAGTCATGAGTATTTTTATTAGTTCACAAGATGTGAAAACTATTAGAGAATTCTACTAATTAATTATAAAATATACAAAAAGGGTAAATTTTGATCTACCAACTCAAAGGCTTTTCACTACTCCACTATATCATCTCTATTATTTGTAAGTTTTTCAATGTCATTCAAAATCATATACTTCCTATTTACTTTAATTCATAATTCTTTGCTTAGCTATTACACTAAGAAAATACATATTGTTAGTGACTCTAAACCATTATGCTATGGTTTTTCATTTTACATAATCTTTAATAGTGCATCAAATACCATATGTGAAGTATTTATATTTGCAAATTATTTTTGACTAAACTTATTCAATAGATCAAAATTACAAAATCATTGGGGACTATTCCTAAGTGTTAGAGTTATATTTTTCTTTTCCGGTAGTGTTTGGGATTCTGAATTTGTATTCGCCTTGAATATACAATATAATATGCAAGGAAGGTTGAAGAAATATGACTTAGTTATCCCAGGTACTCTTTTGGAGAATTCATTCAATAGATGGAATCTCTAGAATAAGATTAATTAATTCAGAATGCTTATTTTTAGGGATTAATATCATGAACTTGCCAATATTTCAAGGTATTGCAAATATACATATGTACCCTATAGAATAAATAGGACATTCTTACATGGAGACATTAGTTGAACACGTGACAATTTATCAACAATCAAAATAATTTTTTCCAATATTTCATATTGTGAGGGCTAAAAATCTATTTTCACATTCTAGGGAATTTGAATAAATAATTCTAGTTTTCTAAGAAAGGAAAAATTTGATTGACTTGATGTTCCCAAAACCTTTTGTAATTATTTTGATAGATATAGTGAAGGCAAGATTGAATTCCTTACGACCAAAGATAAATTAATCATGAGCTAACTTACCAAGTTGAATTTCTAAAGAAATTCTTTTAAGCTTATCACACAAATTGAAGAAAAATGATAAATCATGAACTTTATGATATAGGAAACAAAAACATGTTACAAGAACTACATGTGAAAGCTATAAATTCAAACCATCAACATGGAATTGACACTTGTATGTTAGTAAATTATTTTTTTAAGTAATGTCACCGTATATGAAACAATTATTGAAACGGATATGTGGTGTTAACTTATGACCTCTTAAATTAGATGGCTAAAGTGTTAAAACATTGCGATGAGTCAAATAGTAATTCCCTATGAAAGAATAAACTACAGCCTAGTACCAAGAGGAGGCATGTATGCCTTGAATAAAAATTTGAATGTTCAAGCTAAAGTGGTTTCCTTGACAACATGATTAGAAAAAATGGAGATTAGGAAGTTAAGGATGCAAAAATGTTTAGTGAGTTTCTACAATAAAGCTCAACTTATTAACTGAGCGGGCACGTGATTGAGGAGTACCCTTCTATTCTCATAATGTGGGAGAGTTCATGGATCAAGACAAGTGAATAGTGAGAGATGTACGAGAGCTAAAATTCTTCAACACACAAATCATCAAAATGGTGAATAATTCTAAAACTTCTTTTTGCACCTTGTGAAGCAAATTAGACAAGAAAATGGAGAATATGAAGTACTTTTGTTACGACTTTGCCTAACCCATTAAGTGTGAGAGAAAAAAAATTCTCAACTCAACCTCAATTGAATCCTAGTAACATTATTGAGGTGGATGGCTCAAACAATATCAACCAAGATAGATGAAGTCAAAGCTATCATGATGTTAAAGATTATGTTGAAGTAAGAAATAACTTGCAAAACTACCTTTCTCAAGAGTTATTCAAAGAAAGAGGTACTTAAAGAAAGCAAAAATCAATATTTAATTATTGGTCATGATTAAGCAACTTCCCTCCTTTGTTAAATTTTCCAAGCATTTATGCATGGTGGAGAAAGGATTGAATGTATATAAAGAAGCATTATTGAGAAAGTAAGTGTAATTATCAAGTCTAATTAAGATTCCAATAAAATTTAAATATTTGGGTTGCCTATCATTTTTATAAATATTATAGAATATATGTTGAAAAAGCTTTACTAAAGTTAGAAGCAAGTATACATCATTTTACTTACTACATATAAAACTAATTAAAGATGAAAGAACTCTAGCCTACATCTAGTAGACACCCATAGTGACCATTCATATGAAAATAGTGTAGGTGTCATCGGAGATGTGCTAGCACAAGTGGGGAGACCCCACCATCCTATGGACTTTGTGATGTCAAGCATGATGCCCATTGTGAGGTGGTGAATAATGTACATATCATTGTTGTAAGATATTTCCTTGGTATGGAAAATGCCTTTATAGACCACAAGATATGATATTATGCAACTAAATTTTACAAATATGATGCTTGAAGTTAGAATGTTTTATTTATGAAAAAAACATTCTTGATAAGAGGAAGAGAGTCCTAGGGTAGTCTTACATGATAGAGTATATGATTGTAAAACATTATGGGAACATATGAATGCAAATATCATGGAAATTTATGTTGAATTGGAAGATGAAGTAGAAGTCGAGTCAATAGATTTCATTTGTAGTACCTTATAAATTTTTTATAAGAAATGCAGAATCATTTCATAACATCTTGCAAACTTAGCTCTCAACTAAAACTCAAGTTTGGTTGCATTGCTAGTTTACTTCAACTTACAAATTAAATCATTTAATGAAGAGAAACCGTAGGATATAGTTCATCATCACCCCTTGTAAACCCAGTCAAAAACAAATCTATATTAATCAATTCATAGTATCTTGTAAACTAAATTTTAATATGGAGAAAACTAGTATCAAATTTAAATCATAGCACATTGTGAATTAAATTTTCTAACAAAGAATGAGCTTCCATGAAAGAAAACAAAGAAGATATTTATAAACTAACCCTCAAGCCATTTTCAAATGAATTAAAATTTTTTTCATGAATTATAATAAAAGATTTTTGGTTGTGATATCATCTACCCTCTCATCTCATCAAGAAGATACATTAATGCTCCTCTATTCTTTCAGCTCACCAATTGAGTGGATGTTCAGATCCAAAAAAAAATTAATTTTTTCATTTTAACACACCATATCAATCTGAAGGAAGGTTCAGAGCCAACTCAACAAGCAAAAAAAAAATTAACTTGTATATATAATAAGTAATAGGCAATGAGAGTCAAAGTGCTTGAGTTATTATAAGTAGAGATCATTTATTCAATCTAGGGCTACATAAGGTAGTGAGAGTCAAAGTGAAATATATCTTATGAAGTTGACAATAGGTAAAATAGTATGTATTGACTATACCAAGCTAAATTTAGTGAGATTGAATAATCATTTTTCTCTATCATTGATTGAGAAAATACTTAATAGAATTATGGGCTATCAATATTATTAATTTTTGGATGGGTATTTGGGATAATTAAATTGGGTTTGTCCTTGAAGATCAAAAAAGAATTTACCATTTAGTATTTTTCTTGCAAGTGGATGCCTTTGATTTTAGCAACTTGCCTATCACTTTGTAAATATGCATGCATTGTATCTTTAGTAATATAGTTGGAAGAATAAAAAAAGTTTGTGTGTATAATTTAATCATGTATGAAGAATCATATGAAGTCTATATTTGTTCATTCATTTATGTATTACATTGAATATAATTTTAAATTAAAAAAAGTATCATTTCATGATAAAAAAGTGTACTTCTATAGAAGGTTCATTGAAAACTTTTCAAATCTATCAATACCATTATTAAAATTAATTGTAAATCATATAAATTTTTCATGAGATAATCCATGCCAAAAAAGTCTTGAAGAGCTAAATTTTTGTTGACTAGCACTTCCATCGTAAGAGGACTAAATTGGGGCATTTCATTTGAAATAATGTATGATACTAGTGACCTTGCATAGGAGTTGTGCTCAATCAAAGGGAAGAAGGCAAACCTTTTGTTATTTATTATGCAATAAATTTTTTTAATAAAGCTTAACTTTCATATAAAAATAATTTATTGTGTTATATGCCCTTGAAAAATCATAACATATTGGCTAGGATCTTATGTAGTTATATTAATGTATCAAATTTTAACCCTTGAAAAAAAGGTTTAAAATGTGATAGACAATAACTTATCAAAAATCATAGTTGAATATATTTCTCTATGTCTACCAATAAATGAAACTTTTTTGGATAAAATGCTTATGAGTGTGTGTATGATGCTTATCAAAAATCAAAACATATTTGACATGATTTCACCCGTTGAAATTTACTTGGCGACTAGGAATTTATCTAAATAATCAATGAAACAAGTTCAAGTGTAATTCCTAACAAAGATCCATGATTATTATTGGAAAGAAAAAACCTTTCTTTTAAAACATTATGTAGATCAAGTTATCTAAAAAGATGTTCCAAAAGAGGAGCATCAAAGTTTTTCAGCCCATTATCATACTTATGCTTATGAATGCTATTTTATAACTGAAAATATTATTTTAAAGGGATCACAAGTTAAATTTTATGGTCCCTAGCTATCCAAAAATACTAACATCTTATGAAATGCTTGTGACAAGTTTCAAATGCTTGATAAACTATCTAGAATACATAAGATGTTGCTTTGCCTCATCTTGGTTGTACAATCCTTTTGTATTGTGGATATAATTTTATCTGAATGTTCTCCTACTCATTCGACCACGCATATTTTTAGTTAGTGTGGCCTATGCATCCAAGTTGGTAGAATAATTCATTACAAGAAAGATTACTATCAGGATGAGATGAAAGCTTTCAAATAAAATATGGCGTCATGATTATAAATGATGTAGAAAAATATTTTTCTAATAAGCCATTTGAATCATTTTTTTTGACAAATATGTGAAGAAGAATAGAATAATAAATCTCTATTATCCAAAAAATAATGAGCAAGCTGAATTAGCTAACATTAACATGTAATTTAAAATATCCATATAGAAGTTATAAATGAAACTCAGAAGATTAGTCATTGAGGCTAGTGCACCTTCACAGATGCTTTGGGAATATTGTATCATCAATTTATACATGAAAAAACTAGTGATTTCATGACCTTTATGAACTCTAAGACACAAAGTTGTCTCTCTTTGACCATCCTCAAGAAGGTTGATCTTATGATGATGAACTTAACTTTCTCATGATTGCCATTTTTTCTTCTTTTTGTTGCTTTTTTTTTTTTCATTTGTTGACAAAAAAATAAGAAAAAAGGTAAACAAGAAAAAAAATGATGGGAAAATTTTTTTTGTTTCATATGAATTATCTTTATGTAAGAGGATAATATGTGCGTAAAGTATTGTTTGTAGTTTTCAATTAAATTTTCTAACTTTTAGAAGCTGTGTAGAATTTAATGTTGCTTTGCCAAAGTTTACAGTGTCTTGAAAAATCAAAGAACAAGGCTAATAGATGTTATATGATTTCTCAATATAAATTCACATGTTTTTGTGATTACCTTCTAGAAGTTAAATATGTTAGCTAAATATTTTGCAAGGAGTTGTAATAAATAAGGGATCCATCTAGAAGATTTGTAAGCTTTTTTATAATTTCTCGAGGTGATATGAACTACTTAAAATAAGCCTGCGCGACTCTTATAAGCATTTGAAGTCTTAGCTAAATATCTTTTCTATTTTTCTAAGTATTACCTATCAAAAAATTTGAAGTCTTTTGTAAGCATGCATTGTCTTCTCCTGAATGAAAGCCTATCACCAATTTTCCAATCTACCATGGCCAAGATAAGATGGATTTCATCTATACGTCCTTTCCTTTCTAAGCATGTAAGTATTTGTAATATAGAATATTTTGAAAATCAACTCCACCACCTTCAGTGCCTCTTCCCATGTATTATGTTTGTAATTCTACCAATTAAATAGAAATAAATAGATGAACCATGAGGTAATCGAACATAATTCACCAATGTGATACAAATTGAAAATTTTTGTTCATATCTCATAGTCTACCATCAAAACTCTACCTCATTTCTCTAAACATACATTAATTGAAATTCCATCTACAAAGCAATCCATGCCAACGTCTATTGAAGTCCATTCTACTAAATAAACAACTTTATCTCGAATAGACATGGATAAATTTATGAATGGTATCATTGTTGAATAAACACCTACAACTATGCATATTGAGAACCTTTATTATCCATTAAATGTGATAATTTTTAACTAATGATGACTTTCTTATACCATATGTAAGTTAATCTTACATTTCGTAGCAACTTTAGCAACTCTTGAAATGAATAAAATATTATTTGGTAAGGTTGTCAATTCCAACAATATTTTGTGGGGAGTATAACCCTTATCCTTGTAACTTGTGGTCTATGTTCTTCGATCTAGCATCTAACACATACAAACAATGTTACACCACATGAAGGTGATATTTTGGATGCCCTCTTTTATATGGACTAAAAGTATTGGTTATTCTATACCAATTTTTTCATTACTACTTCATTTTCTTTTGTGCAGAAGGTGCATGTAAAAAAATTGTTGCAAGTAGCTAAGTATATACTATTCTTTTCGAGATTATGATAACTTGTTTTGTAATTATATAATATTTTAAAATGTACCAAAGTGTGAAGAGAAAATCCAACTTAAATAAAGGTGTCAAATTTGATGGGTGGCCCACCCTAGCCTATAAACTACTTGTAACTTGGACCAATACATCATCACAACTTATGCCCATCACTGACTCCTACTAGTATCAAGATTATTCTGACCCAACTTGACATGACTTGTCCTATGAAGCATAATTGGCATTGGTCTTTTCAAATCATGATGTATCCAAGTTATTTTGACACAGCCCAATATGATCCATGCCTAGGCACGTGGACATAGCCATCGACCATTTTTGCTTGTGTAGCTATCCATGCCATTTTTACTCAAATCATAATGTTCACGGTTTATAGCATGCTAGAGTCTTGTGCCATGCAACCTTTTTGAGGCATGTTGTGCTAGAAGAACCCATTTGACATTTCATATCTTAATGAATTCTTTGTTCTGTCTAGGTGCTAGTACACTTCCACGAGGTCAATAACTACATCTAATGGGAGTACTTTTTCTAGATATATGGAGCATACAAATATGCCTTCCCTAAATAGTAGTGTGATGTGTAACTTCGGCACATAGGTTGTATGATGCACATTGTTTCGGCCTTTTTCCTTTTTATATTCATTCATGTAATATTAGGAATAACATTGATTATGTCGTTGTGTAATATATTTGGGTAATTAATTTTGTTAACTTAGTGTTACATTCATGTTGTAAGTTTGAAAATAAAAATAATGAAAAGAAAGAAAAAACAAATTATGAGAAAAAAATAAAAAAGAAACTGAAATAAAGGAACAAAATTTGTATTATTTTCATTTTTGACTAAGCACGAACAATGTGTAGGTTAGAGTGATTACAACTCTAATAGCTTATATTTATAGGAAACATTTTGAAAAAATTATGTTTCTATTATCCACATTTAAAAATATTTATAATTTAAGAAACTCACTTTTGCTTTTTTAAAATTTGCACCATACCAAAACATAAAAAAGTTTTGGTTCATTCTCACCAAATTTTATGTTATTATCCTTACCTCCATCAACCTCACATATTAAAACATTTACATTAGCATTTAAAAATAATAAAAAATTCATAAAAATTTATTCTTAAAAAAACTGTGTATTGTTTTAGAAAAAGCAAAACATATATATACATTTCAAAAACATATATATATAACTTTTGAAATGCATATATATTATTTTTGAAAAGTATATATACTATTTTTCGGAACATATATATACATTTCAAAAATGTATATATAGGTTTCGAAAATAATATATATGTTTTCAAAACATGTGTGTGACAATATATGCATACCTAGATTGTATATATGCTTGTTACTAATATTAAGTGTGTGTGTGTGTGTGTGTGTGTGTGTGTATTAAAAGAACTATGTATATACAATTAATTAATTAATAAATTATATATATGTGTGTGTGTGTGTGTGTTTCAAAAAAAGTGAATATACATTTCAAAAACACTATATATATTTTTTGAAATATATGTATATATGTTTTTTAATAGTTTATATGTATATATATAGTTTCTTAATAATATAACAATGTGTATATAAATGTCTAATAATAGTATAATAGTATATATGTAACAATATATATATATATATATATATATATATATATATATATATATATATATATATATGTTTTTTAATAGTATAATATTATATTTTTTTATACTACAAGAAAAGATGAAATTAGAAAATCCCAAACCTATTTTATAATTCTGGCGCAATATTGAAATGACGGCCTCAATAGAAATAGAAAGATTTTTCTTAAATGTTTATTTCTAAAGTGCTACTTTCTAAATTTTAGAAATGAAAAATACCCGGCCATTTCTAAAATGTGCGACATAATTTTTTTGTTTCTAATTTTTGTGATGGAATGGGATCACGGATTCCGTCTCTATTTCGATACTAAAATAGTGATGGAATAGAATAGAAAAGCATAATCTATTTCTAAATTAGAAATAGGTTTTGTAACATAAATTTTCATTTCTATTTTCTATAGCAGAAACATGTCCGATTTGTAACAATTTATATATGCTATATACAAAATACATTTAATATAGAAACTATATACCCTGCAATCTTGTAAGTACGTGCACATATTATTGATCCAATAATATTCACATAACATCCACTATAGACTAACACGTAATTTAACAAATATAAAAGTATATCAATTATAATACACATTCATAACTTTAAAAATAATAACACATATATCAAAAATTCACTACAAAAAGTTTCATTGCAAAAAAGAAATAACACAACATCATAAACAACATCATAAACAACATCATAGCTTTGACTTATGCCAACTTGCACATTATTTTTCCTATCTTAAATCTTATTTTGCATTCTTCTTCTATTTTCATCATTGCTTCCTCTTTTTTTTCATTTTTTCAATTTGTTTTTTGCTTCTCTTCATTCTTTTATTGCATCTTTTCAATTTTTTATTTGCAAAATATCCTAAATTTCCTACATCTCGCCATACCTCTCATAATATAAATTATTGTTATTGGAAGATGATGAAGAACTTTAAACAAAACCAAAATAAAATATAGATGTATGGGTACCAACTACCAAGACCCTACACTCGTCATATTTTTGGTTCCACTTCGATAGCCTGAAAGTAGATATACATAATATCAATCTCTGGTTTCTCTGTAGAAAGATTTGTCAATTATGAAGCAATGGAAACCATATTCTTCACAGCTTTCTATAATTGTTAAATAATAATATAACTCATATTTACTATTTTCAAATAAAATATATACTAGCACATGAAACTATCATCCTACTAAATATTAATATAAAAATAAAATTATTCATTATATTTAATGAGTCCATATATAATAACTCATCAATTATGATAAAAAAATACTTGACTTTACATATTAATTTATGTGAATGCCAAAAATTAAATTTTTTTTAAATATTTTCTTTCATTAATTATAGTTTTAATATGATAACATTTTGGTGGACCATGGTTGTCCCAACTCAACCTCCTGAAAAAAAATAATTATTACTAATGTGGTACATGATACATTTTCATACATTTATTATTATTAGCATTCACAAAATTCAAATAATAATAAATTAGGAAAGCTAATTTTATCAAATCTACTGACTTTTGGTATGTCGCCTTAGAAACTCCAATATATTTCAAAGGTACTAATATTTTACATGCTTTCTTTGATCAACAATTATGTGATGCCATCTGAGACAATGCCTTGAACTCATCGATATTCCAATAGCAGTATTCTCGCTACTTGATCCAAATATTAAGGGGAATACAATTTGACTTTGCTTCTTTACCATATAATGTTCTCTATTTGCCAAGTTTGTCATTGTATCCAATACTAGCCACATGTTTTCATGTATCCTTACACCAAAACATTATTTCATTTATATTTTTTGACAAAAAAATAAAATAAAATAAGAATACATTATAATATATTTATTTTCATTATATTTTATATTAAACAACAGTGAAAAAATGTAAATGCATCAAAAATTATACTACAAATTCTATCATATTTTGGGACACTTTACTCCACTTTATACTCTTTAAAACTAATTTCTCCTTAGATATCTTTTTGATTGTACGTGAAGCAATGAGAATAAATCTATAAGTAATTTAACATCAGCATGTATATACATATAAATAAAATACACTCATATTTTTGCTACTAAATTAATATTTTATTCATTTTTATTTCTTATACAAAACGTTGTAATGTAAATATTATTTTAATTCGCAATGATAATGTTCGATAAGTAGCAATATCATAGTTTGTCATAATTAAAACAACCATTTTTTAACTTTAGTTATTTGCTTATATTTTCATTCATAATTGTTAATTAATTTTTATAAAGAAAAATAATAAAAAAAAATAATGCATGCATATAGTAAATTTATAAAAGCAACATAATGTTTATTTTTAAATATGGGTCGAATGAAGATTTTCTCATAATTTTGCATGCAAACTATGGATTGTGAATATATATCCATTATTGATGATGCAATACTAATACATGAGCTTTCTAATATAGGTGGAATGAAGCTAACAATACCTTCTAGTGTATAATGAGATGAATACAAAATATCACTGGTAGTCAATATGTGTGTCTCATGATGAGGTGATGCCAACGTAACCTCTATACTTGAAAGAGAATGCGAAGAGATATTTGTAATGTGTCATCACTAAATAAATGTTGAATTCCTCCTCCACACACTATCAGTTGACTTCTTTCACACATTATTAGTTATCTCTCATACCTAATTCAAGTTATATACACATCAAAAAAATACAAATATAATAAAAACATGTCATGAAAATATCATAATAGCAAAACATAATGATAAACATATTGACATTCATAAATACAAATAAAAAGTATCAAACACCCAAATTGTAATAGTTACAAAATAATCAAGATAACATTACAAGAAAGTCAATAAATATTTACTCATCATTGGAAATTTCTAACAAATAATCTCAATCTATATATTCATCATCATTTAATTGTATAATTAATTCCTCATTATTATCTTCTTTAACATGATCATCATCAATATTCATATAGTTTTCATCTTTACCAAGTAATATTTGAAGCCCATCATATATCATAGAATTGACAGGATAAAGTTCCATATCATTATTTTGAAATATAGATAAACATGATGGTGTGATAATAATGTCCTTTTTAACTTTCATAGCTGATCTAGATTTTATTTTACAAATAGCCTACTAGTCACAAGAATTTTTTTTTTGTGGTTAGATAAGTAGTATAATACACTTATTTTGCTTGAAACACAATAATAAATGGCTCGTACTTATACTAATATTTCTTATGGTGCACATCTAAATGGTTGTATTAATGATGAATTATAGTACCCAAATTTGGAATATGATCAAACCATTTATGCTTAAATAAGTTTATCCTCTTAATTTGTAGAGTAGGATATTCCACATATAGAACTTCAATCATTCAACCAAGAAAATCAATATTAGATGCAGTAGAGTTTGACCCATTGATGCATACAATACTATTCATTCAAGCTCTATTTGAACCATATTTTAAAGTATGAAATTTGTATTTATTTAAATAATGTATGGGATACATCTATAACCTTCATAATGGCTTTTTGCAAGATCATTTATTTGTATATTTGATGACAAAAATTATATCTACAAAATGAAATAAAATTATACCTATATAATATTGCACATTAAATTTTAAAAATAAGAATGATAAGTTAAATACTGTCAAATTTTTCAAATCAAATTGTGAAATTATTGTCAACCTTAAAATAAATAGCAGCATCATCAATATACGAATCATTTTGTCTTAATTCCTTAGCATATTTTCTTAAAAAATAACATTGAATAAATTTATGAATAATAAAAAAGGTATATCACATACCATAACAATTTAAATGATTATAAATATTACTCAATATAAAAGATAACTTTCTCACAGTTCAATAAGATATATGTGTGTGTAGCATAATACTTCTGATCATCTAAAAAATATATTGATTTTGCTCTACCATATGATTGATCCGCATGGGTGAAAATTGAAAGCATATCATATTGTTGTGATTAATCCTTTATACCATAATCATTATTTATTAATATTTAGTTATGTGAATTATATAATTACATTTAAAAGTAGTGTGCACAAAATATTGAAGCTTCTTCAATCAAGTAGACATTGCATATCGATCCTTCAACTTTGGCTTAATTTCAAATATTATTTTTTATTTTTCTAATATATCTTAAAAACATCTTAATTAGAATAAAATTTATTTGTTGGATAGATTTATATTTTTATATTAACAAATAAAAATTATATATCATCTCAAATAGATACATTCATCTATATTCAATGGGGCATGCTTTCATAGATTAATAAGGCTGGGCCGAAAGATATTACATGGAGTTGAAGAAGGTAGTAGAAAAAATACTCTCATGACTATATATAATTATGAGTATGTCATTTTATAATTGCTCCATTTCTTTTTTTTATTATGATATTACAAATAATGTTCCTAAAAAATATTTATTTTAATCAATACTTCTCAAATATTTTTTTGAAATAATTCATGATTTTAGTCAATACTTATTTCAGTTGATATTCCATGGAAACCATTTTCATCTCAAATAACTTATGCTTCTTCGTATCAACACATCTTCCTATGTTAGATACATATCTGTCAGGGAACCTAAGCTCTAATAGCCATTTACACAAAGCTTCCTTAGCATCCTTGTCAAGACTATAACAAACCTTTAATAATTTATTCATTGATTCATTCCTATATAACTCTAGACATGAACATAACATTTTCAAATCCTCAATTGATTTATCATTATATTTTATATTTTATTCCACATTCATGATAGTATCAAAAAAGTTTTTTTTTCAATGTGTATTACATCTAAGTTGTGTCTAATTAGGTTAGTTTTCTAATAAATCATGTCTCAAAAGATATTTTATTTCATCCAACCATATTAATAATTTTTCAAAATTGATACATTAATACAATCTTCATCAATATCTATAATATTTTTGAACCCATATTTTTTAATTACATTTAATATTTTGGCACCTTACCTCAAAGGTGAAAAATCTTTTATAACTATATGATCTTTCTTAAATGTATAAATATTAAATATTCATCCAAAATGGATATTCCATATGTATAACCCAAAAGTTTTTTATTTGAGTCCTTCATGCAATAAGGATAAGCTAATTTCCTTGTAGTACTTCATCCTTACAATATTGAATATGTAGAAAAATTACTTATAATTCACATAAGTGCTGCTCACTTTTGGAAGTTTTGTTTTTTAGATATATCATATATTTCCACACCATGCTCCCACAATTATTTTAGCTCCATAATCAAGGGCTTCAAAAAAATATCTTACTTTTTTTTGGATTTCTTTTATTAGGCATGGTAACACACAAAAATATGTATTCATTTTTCATGCACATCTATTGTAATAATTAATAAGATATAATAATAACTGGTCATGAAAAGTATTATTGACATGTTTGTCCAATTAGTTGAAATTTATCTGTGAATAGCCCTAATATAACATTTTGACTTTCATCTACAAGAGATGAATGAAAATCATCAAAATATTTATAAGATTAAGAATATGAGCAATGTCTTGTCAAAACTTCTTCAATAATATGCTATTTGTGCCAACTCATATCAATAGTAGTGGATTCAAATACAAATAATATTTTTTAATTAGAAGTCAATTTAAAATAATATATCTTCTTATGATGAATACTTGTTTTTTTCCTTTTACATATAATATTTCTTTTCTATCGATGACAGTTAGAGAAATTATAAGCAATTGCTTCACTATCTATGCCCTAATAAATCATGCAACTATTAATGTAATAATGTATTTTTTCGACAGGCAAACCCAACTCTGCATTAACTTCTTTATACAGTAAAAGCTATATGTCATGACGTTATTCTTTTGTAATAATTCAAATAATAACTTACATATTTTATCAAAATACTTTCCTCAAAAATAATGTTTTTTTTATTTAGTAGAGTGGCCACCATAGATAACTTTGAGTAGCTATATGCATTATCTGGCCAAACCATAATTTTTGATATTTTTAGCATTTCATAAAATTAATTTGCTGATGATATTAGGATATCGTCAGTGACATCTAGATTGAATGAATGACCAATAATATTTTTCAAAATTGTCTCACATGCATTGTTAGATTGACATATTCTATTACAATATGAATCAATATTTCTATGTATATAATTCTTTGTTATTTGTGGCACAAAAATTTTCTTATATTTATATGAAATATAATAATCTCTAATAATTTTGAAAGATGAAATCACACTATGTCGACATCTTGGAAACTATGATTCTGACATTTACGATCATTATAAGAATATCTTATTTTCATTTCATCCATTAATTCAGACTATTTTTTAGCAAGGTTAATAAACTACTCAATTCCCTCTATAAACTCATTAGTCAAAAACTTATTTTTCAGTCTTACATTCATCTATTAACGATTAGATAATATAAAATTTTTTATTTTCTAATACCTAACACAGATATATTTTGAATTATAAAAATATAGATAATTCTTATTTGTAATAATGTTGTAGTAACATATCTAGGATATTACATAAATCTCATTAAAATATTATAGTCACATCTTTATTAAGTAGGTTTACATTAAAATGTGAAAAGGAGAATTACTTTAATCTCTTAGATATTTATCTAGATCCTTCAATTTTGTTTTTCTCATATTCATAAAACTAAATAATTGATATTTATCTATATACGATAAAATTGCATAAATTAAGCAAAAATAAAAAAATTATGTATGTGCAATAAATATTTTTTATATTTTGTTTATATATGAAAAACCATAATATGAAAATAGTAATTTTTTTAATTATTTATTTTTTTCATTTGGGGTTAATAAAATGAGCATTTTAAGATTCTATTAAATTTGAGTTTTATTCAACCTTTTAAAAAATGATAACACAATGCCTAATATATGATTTTCCAATGGGTTAAGTACTCTTGTGTTCTTTTGATCTTAGCAAATTAAGGTTCTATAATAATTGATGTCTTTAAAATTAATAATATGTATTAACTATTTTGACAAAAATATTTTACATAATAGAAATCCTCTAAAAATCAATGCCAGAGCATATCAATATGTTAATGAAAATACAACAATAAACATCAACTAGCGATGGATAACATGAATAAATTAATAGGAATATTAATAATTCTATATGAAGCAAATAGTATAGATAGGCATCTACCAGCAATGAGATGTAACGCACGTATTTTATAAAATATTAAATAATGGGAGGTGTTATTTATTGAATTCCACTTTTAGTGAAGTGTAGATAAAGCAAATCTATAAATTTTGAAATGAGGATCTTATTTTTTTAAAATTGATTAATTGTTGATACATTTCAACCTTCAAATTGTATACCTTCAAAATTGTTGGAATTATTCTTTGTTATTAAATCTGAACCTTTAAAATTGTTAAAATATATATAATATATTCATTATTAAAGTTGTATACCTTCACTTTTTTTGATACATATATAAAATTTCATTATTTAAGTTGCATACCTTAAATTTTAACATACAAAATACATACCTTCAAACATTTCAAACTAACTATCTCAATTTTGAAAGTTGTTCATTATGATTACATTTAATCTTCTAAATTTTAATATTTATAAATTAAATTAAATATCTCATTAAGTAACTTAAAAAATGAACAAATCCTAGTAAGCATGCTAAGTCCACATAGATTAGCATGATAAAAACTATATGTAGCAAAAAAATATAAAAAAATTGCATGTCTCAATTAAGTAACCAAAAAAATAAACAAATTCTAGTATGCGCAAAAAATTAGAAATGTAAATTTTTAAATTATCATGATAAAATTTTAAGAAAACAAGAAGATAGAACTCCTGAGAATGTTAAACATGAAAAAAAAACTACAGGTAACAACAAAATACACAAAAATTATGATTCTAAATTATAGTATATATGTGAAAAATGAAAATACTAAATTGCATACATCAATGATAGATGAGTAGCACAACGAACACTAAATGAACAAAAGCTACCTCAAACATAAATTGGACAAACTCATAATCAAAATAATTAGGACCAAACCCTAACTTTTTTTTTTGAAGGGACAAAGTGTTAGAAAAATTAAGTAACATAATTTTAGTGTCGGAATGAGTTTTTGTTTCTAAATCAACGACGGATTTATATTCTATCGCCACAAATTTTTAAGTCCAAAAGTGATGGACTTTGAAGATATTTCACATTTAGCAATGGTATACATTTATGTCACCAAATTTAGAAATTGGAACTATGATCTATTTATAAATTAATTGAAATGGAATTAATTTCCTTCATGATATTCATATAACTTATAATTTTCAATACCTAGAAAATTTAAACAATTTCAATTTCCATATCTATTTTCATTTCTAATTCTGTTTTCATATATTTTCAATTAATTCATGCCTTTTAATTGTGACGATTTTTTCCCACTTCTAATTTTGTCAAAAAATTTCATTTCCATTTTTAATTCGTTTCACTTAGCTCCTAATTTTAGATATAGAATTGAGCATCTCAAATTTTTATTTCTAATTGACCTCTTTCTTGTAGTGTTAATGGTATAACAATATTTATATAATAGTTTATATGCACACATAAAATGCATATACACATGTTACTAATAAGGAAATGTATATATACCTTTTAAAAGATTTGTGTATATATATACAATTTAAAATCACACACACGCATATATACACAAACACATACACACTCATAAGATGTATATATATTTGTTACTAACATGAAATGTACATATACATCTTACAAAACTATGTATATACAAATATATACACTATTAAAAATGTGCGTGCGTGTGTGTGTATTTTGCATTTTCTAAAACAATATGCACAATTTAAAAAAAATTATTATTTTAAAATTCTAACGTTAATGTTTTAATTTGTGAGGCACATGTGGACGTGGGAATAACAACATAAAATAATTATGCACATATACATTTTTAAATAAAAAAAAACAAGTAGCGAAGTTCTTAAATAGTGAATATTTTTATATGGGGGTAGGAAAATATAATTTTTTTTTCAAAATGATTCCTTTAGTCATTTTAGAGTTGTAATTATTAATATTTTATCCAATTTCACAATAAGAGCCACACACAAAACTATTTTTTTTTATTTTTGTATGAGTTTATCTTGCTTTTTGTAATCTGTTAGTTCTTGAAATAAGCTTAAGAGATTGTATAAAGTGTGTTGGCAACAAAAAATAACTATAGATACATAAAAACATGACAAAAACATGATAATGTGGAAACCAAATTTTGAAAATAAATTATGCAATACTTTCTGAAACCTTTGCATACTATGGTTAAAGAGCACAGAAGTTAAAATCTAAATCATGACTAATTTGTAATACCTTAGTGTCACGGACTTAGTCTTTTCGCTAAGCTCTCATGCGGCACTTAGATAACTTATCCCTTAGATATTACAAAGTCAGCCTTACTTTCATCCTGCTTGTTGTGTCTGGCATCTACCCATAATTTGGAAGCAAAGAGAATTTTAGAGAACAATTAAAAATAAAGAAAATACTTTATTAAATAATGAAATCTTATAATAAATTCTCAACTTTGTGATTTACAAATGAGATCACCTCCTCTTAAAATACAAGCATAGAGAATGGTCTAGAATTTTTGAAGGTTCACTAAAATTTATAGGATTCTATTACATATATCCAAGAATATTCTAGAATAATCTAGGATAATCTTTTTATTTATATAAAAGTGTGTACTTCTTAATCTTTTAGAAAGTTTATTTCTTTGAGTAAGGATGCAACACTAGGCTTATAAATATATGAAAATTTTATTTACTCAAAATATATTAAAATATTATATTATTATTTTAGCTAATCAATTTTCAAAATAATTCCTACAATGATAATAGTTATTTTAGATAGTATTTTAATAAAAAATAATTCTAAAAGTTAGTTTTTTTAAAATATTTTATAAGTCGGTGCACGAGTGCGTACTGCGTGCGTTGTGTGCTCTTGCGAAAAAAGCTAATTCAATTGGTAATTCATTTCGGATATCTGGTTCAGAAGCAGGATAAGACACATGGGAAGGCAGCCGCCAGCTGTCGAGCGACCACCGACCAACAGGAAATCAAAAGCTTCTCATCTCTGATCTCTCTTGCGGCCGATGATCATTTTCTCTCCTCCGGCTCGCCCCAGCCCAATGAACATTGTGTTTCATATTCTTCTAGTACTGTCCTATCTATCAGGTATTCTCTTCTGTTGTAGGGCTATCCCACAGTTTACAGTTACTGGAAACTACCTCGTGTAAGCATCTCCATCTTTGCAGAAGCCAATTCGGTCTCTTTCAAGTTTGTGAATAAGTGCCGACATGATATATGGCCTGGGTTGCTCTCCGGTGCACAGTCCCCACAACTACGGACGACAGGATTCGTTCTTAAAAGCGGCAAATCGATGACGGTGCACGTGCCTCAGTCCTGGTCTGGCCGACTCTGGGCCCGTTCTCATTGTTCCGAAGATTCAGCCGGAAAATTCTTCTGTTTAACGGGCGATTGTGCCTCCGGAAAGGAAGAATGTTCCGGAAACGGTGCTAATCCGCCAGCTACTTTAGTGGAGTTCACCCTGAACGGAGCAGGTGGACTAGATTTCTATGACGTGAGCTTGGTTGATGGGTACAATCTACCAGTGCTCGTGATCCCAGAAAAGGTTGAAGCAGGTCGATGCGCAGCTAGCGGGTGCTTGATAGACCTGAACAGAGCATGCCCTAAGGAGTTGCAGCTGAATTCCGTTCGGCATGGGAACGCAGCAGTAGCTTGTAGGAGTGCGTGCGAGGCGTTTCAGCAGCCACAGTTTTGTTGCAGTGGCGTATACTCCACGCCTGATACCTGTGGGCCTTCTCCCTACTCCATGGTTTTCAAGAATGCTTGCCCCCGTGCTTATAGCTATGCATATGATGATAAGACCAGCACGTACACTTGCGGCCCCAATTCAGACTACCACATCGTCTTTTGCCCGTCCCCATACACAAGGTAGGATCACTATCCTGCTCCTGCTGACTGATCCGCTTCTATTAATCTTGATTTCATCCTAATATTCATCTCGAACACCTTATGGATGGTGGCTAATGTTGAGCTCTGTCCCATTCAGAAACATCTAAAAAGATTTGATTCTTTCGTTCAAGATGTCTGTATACTCAATCAATTTCGTTCCAGTGGGGATGACTGTTTTGTCGAACATGAACATGATCATCCTAAAAATCCTATGACTTCGGACTTGGAGATTGGAATTTTTATAGTTATCGTTTCTATCTACTAACCTGGTAAAATATATATGATCTCGCGTAGTCAAAATGAAACTGTTGAGTTCGAATCATGGTTAAATCTTGATTTCTCGCAGAGATATGTGAGAAGCATCTGCGTCTATATATGCCTTGGGGTATTGGTTGCGCTCATACAGCAGAGCTTTCACGCAGTATTTTATACTTTTATTGCAGCCAGAAATTTCTGGAAGAACGAAATGATAGGGCAGAACTTCCATTGGTGAACAAAACGATGATGTACGTATCAAGCCGATCGCCGAGAAGTTTGCCGCCCTCAGGCTGGGCTCGTCTGCAACTTATTGCAGCTGCAATATCAATAGCATCATCATTGATGGTTTGATAGCCATTGGACATATGCGCCATAGCTTTGTACCTTTCTTCAAGAACCTTTTTTTTCCACGTGCCGACTATTTACGTTTCGCCTGATAAATATTAATGGTGACTGGTTCTCTTCTCCATCAAATTCACTTTGAAAATAAGTTCAAAATGATAAATATATTTGGGTTTTTGTATATAAATCACAAAAAATTATATATTTTGGTATAGTATATTTTAAATTAATTAAATTTTAGCCTATTAAAATTTTGATCTACTAAAATTATTTTGGTATACAACTAAAATTTTTGTATACCAATTAATTTATCTTGGTATTCTCTAAAATTTAAAAAAAACTAATTTAATTAATTTGGAAATTATTCTATAGAAGTAGTTTATCCCTTACCTAGTGTTTCATTTTTTTAGCTTGTATTTTTTTATTGTATTATTTATTTTATTGTCTTCAGGGTTTGAATTTTTTATTTTTAAATTATTATTGTGAGTTATATTTTTATCAAATACATAATCTAGATATTCACTTTTTATGGTTAGTGTATGTTTAGAAATGTTATGTTAAAAAGGTGATAATTGCCTCAATGTATGTGATTTTTAAAAGGGTATCATACATCTCTACTTACTTAGAAATTTTTTTTGATATTTTAACATAATTAGTTATTATTCTAGATTATAATTAAATGTAAAAGTAAAATAAATGGCAGTAAAATTTTAAGTGATAAAAATTAATGAGAATATTTTTTTATCATGAAAATTAAAGTAATTTTGAGAAAAATAATTGATTATATACAATTCGAAAAAGACCCACCATAATTTCTGAATATAAGTGGAATGATATATATAGTAATGCGATTGTCAGTCTGAATTTGATACTAATTGATGGAGTATTATCAACTATAGATAGTATGAATATAAGTGTAAAATTAATATTGAGATTGAAATGATAAAGATTATGATAGTTGTATATCTAGTCATGTAGAGAGAAATGATCATGAAAAATTTATTCATGTTTAAAGGAGAAAGAATATAGGAATCCAATGCATGTATTGCATCGATTAGTCAATGAGAAGAATTAATAATAATGTGACATCTCAAAATATATCACATGTCAAAATAAGGTTCGAATATTCTCTCTAAAAAAAAATTATTCTCGAGGCTGAAATCGATAAATTTATCTTTTTGTCATCATTATGTTACAAGTAAAGCGAATAGATTGGTATTTAGTATAATAATTATAAAAAGTAAATGCATTCTATATTTTATATATTTTGATGTATGAGAATCACTATAAATATACCAAGAATGAGTAAAATCTTTTGTATCTTTCAATAATGTTTACTCAATGAGATATTGGGTGTATACGAATAAGAATAAGTCAAATGTGTTTCCTATTTTTAAAGACTTTAAAGCACATATAGAACTTGACTTAGAGAAAATAATTAAGTATTTATGAACATATAATGGAAGAAAGTATATAGATGAAAGTTTCTTCCTATTTGTAAGCAAGCAAGTATCAAATGATAATTCACAATCAAATACACATCATAACAAAATGGAGTAGTAGAATAGTTAAATAGAACTTTTGTATAATGGATGAGAGCAATGTCCATTACTGCAAGTCTACCCAACTCTTTTTGGGCTAAAGCAGTCAGTATTGCATATTATGTGATAAACTGATCTTCATCAACTATCATTGATTTGAATACACTAATGGAGATGTGAACTGGTAAGCCAATATATTACTCAACTTTTAACTTTTTTAAATGTCCTGCATATGTGATCAGTGATCTACAACATCAAAGATAAAACAAGATTGAATTTGAAATTTAGAAAGTATATATTTTTAGGGTATGATGAAAGAATTAATGGGTATTGCCTATGAAATCTCACTACTAAAAAGTTAATTATCATCATAGATATAAACTTAGTAGAAAATCAACTACAAATAATTGATGATATAATAGCACATTGAAAGAAGCTTTAAAAACTACAATTGTGAAAGTAGAAAATAAATCAGAGATAAGAGATTTCAATACCTATGAAGGAAAAACCTGAGCATGAAGTACAAGAGCAAGTCGAGTCTAATGCTGTAAAAGTTAGTCAGCCAACATGTGATATTAAACTGTTAGATTGACACTCGAAGTATGTTATAGAGAGAAGAATTGCATATTGACACTCAGAGTATGCTTCAAATAGTTTAGATACATCTTTATGGATAACAGTAATGGAAGAATAAATTAAAATTCTATGCAATAACAAGACTTGGAAGCTAGTATCATTATCACTAGGAAGAAAAATTATTGGTAATAAATAAGTTTACGATATCAAAAGTGATAGCAATCATCAAGTAGAACGGTATCATATAAGATTGGTGGCAAAGAGATATTCTCAAAAAGAAAATATTGACTTCAATATTTTATTGACATGAGAGTTGAATTTTTTATTTTCAAATTATTATTGTGAATTTTATTTGCATAACATTCTAAAATAATTAAATTTTGGGCTACTTAAATAAAATTTGGAAATTATCATTACAAACTGAGAAATCACATTTTTAAATTCAAAAATAATAATAGTTATTTTCAAATTTAATTAATATTATAAATGACAATATAGGATTTAAACTCGTTCCCTTCACATTATCAAAATATTAACATACCACTCGATCACAAAATTAATATCACTTGAGAAATAAATCAAAATAGTTGTATATACATACAAATATAAATTGAATCACATCTTGTCACTTTATTAATTAAAATTTAAAACTGACTTTTGTGAAATTATGATTTTTTAATTTAGAATTGTGATTTCTAGGTTTGTAACAATAATTTACATATTAATTAAATTAAATTTTATTTTTTTCTCAAATTTTAGGAGTTAAAATAGATTTGATTAATTTTAGTACAACAAATATTTATTATTTTAGAATTTGGTATTTTTTTATAATTCTGAAAAGTTGGATTATTAAAATACAAATATTTTTTTATTTTTTACAAAAATACAAATGTCACTAATTTAATATTATAAAATGACAAAAAGACAAGAGGTTCAAAAAGAATGAAAAGTGATATGAATTATTTATTACACAATTATGGATGACCTATTTGTTTAAATCTATATTTTTCTAATGTTATTTAATTAAATAGTATATTTATGTTCTAATATACTAAAAATAAAAATAATTTAAAAAAAATTAAAATTTAAAAATATATATCAAAACATAAAATAATTATGTTTTGATATACTACAAATAAAATAAATTTAAAAACATTAATATATATATATATATATATATTAAATTATTATGTTTTGATATATTAAAAGTTAAAAATCCATTTTTATCCCATCATAACACATAATCTATCAAGAATTATGTTTAGGAGTACTTTTTCATAAATAATTAAAGATTTGAAACTGATCTTTTAATATTGGAAAAAAAATCACTAAATTCATAATAAATTAAAATTTGAGGTTCTTTATTATGTTTATCTTAATTTACCCTCGCCCTCTCTCATCGGCTCTCATCATCTCTCATTAGTCCCCGTCCTCGCCCTCTCTCATCAAGCTTGACTGAGAGCTCCGTGGAGCTCTTGGAACTCGACGAGCTCAATGGAGCCCTCAGTCGAGCTCCAGGAGCTCTCGATTGAGCTCTAGGAGCGTGACCACGAACTCGATGGGAAAGTGCGAGGGCCAATGGAAGAGGGCCAATGGGAGAGGGTGAAGATAATTTAGGATAAACGTAATATAGTACCTCAAATTTTAATTTATTTTGTATTTGGTCATATTTTTTTAAATATTAAAAGATTAGTTTCAAACTTTTAAATATTATTGGGGAAGTACCCCAAAACATAATTCCCCTTATCATCTAATTTAAAAAAATAAAAAAGTTAATTACATTTCTAGAAGACAACATCATGTCATTTGGCAATGTTGACTATGGTATTCAATCTCATAACCTTAACATTAAAATAACACATTCATCCATCATGCTACATGCGTGGAATTGAATTACTCCCTAGTGTGTGTGTGTGTGTGTGTGTGTGTGTGTGTTTGGGAGAAATTTAATTTGATACATATTATTTAATGGTTGAAGTGTATATTTTAATATTAAGATTATGGGTTCAAATCACATAGCAACCTTTGGTAGAAAAAGACGGTGTCGAGTGTTCATGTAAGGTTTAAATAATTTTTTTTTTTATTTTTTTAAGTCTACATGTGTTATGTTGAAGCAAAATTGAATTTTTGATTTTATAAATTATTTCATATTTTTGTGTTCTTTTTTTGATTTTATATAATGCTCCAAGACATAATTATTTCATATTTTTGTGTACATTTTTTAAATTTTTTAATAAAGATTTTTTTAAAATTTGTGTTTGCTTCACCAAAACAAAAGTCTCCCAAATAGAATTTAGGTGTGTGTGTGTTATGTGCACCAATTTTTAAAACACATCTTAAAAGATAAATAAATATGAGAGAGCAAGTTTATTTAATACCTTTGTGTATAGGACTGGCAATCAGTTAACACTCACGAGTTGCACCAGGGCAAGTGGAACCCATGTTTGTTACAATGACTTGATTAAGAAGGTATTGTTATTTTTTTTATTTTTTAATATTAAAACAAATATGAGAGAGCAATATTTATATTAATTCTAAATAAATCTTAACAATACAAATTGTAATCATATATCCAATACCAATATGAGAGTTAATATGATACTTAATGACATTAAAATCACATAAAATATTCTAAAAATATACTTAAATTTTGGTTTCACCTTCACACAAAGTTTATGATCCAACACTAAAATCCTCGGTATTTTAGTTTATTTCAGAGTTTCTACTTTGAGAGTGTGCTTGGTTTAGTGTAGGGGGGCATGCCTCAGGGGTTGTTTTGTTCAAAATATTCCATTTCTTATATTTTTCTACTTATATATGCTTAGCGTGGAGCATAGACACTACTTACAACCATGCTCAAATGTGGAGTATGGCTACAGTTTATATGTGCTTTGGGTAGAACATGATTACTATTAGAATGATTGTTGCCTGATTCATCATAAAATAGACTTATGAAAATTATGTTGTTCAATATCTACATAATTTTTATAGTTTAAATATGTAGTTTGTGTGTGTGTGTGTGTGTGTGTGTGTGATCCTTATTTAATTTAATTTTTTTTGAAAAAAAAATTATTTATAGGGAATAATAAATATTTTGGTAACCCTAATTGGCATTTGGGTTGATTTAAGTTTTGATTTCGAGTCATTAATATTTGAACTTGCAATTTTTTTTTCCCAACAACAAGAAGTAAAAAAAAAGAGATATTATAAAACAAAGAGATACTAAAATTAAAGATCACAACTTCAAGGTTTTATATCCTAGAGCAATGATGTAATTCTTAATTATCGTTCAAATCAAATATTTCACCAGTATGGTAGTATGATCAATAAAAGGGTAATATCACTCAATCATAATTTATTACTACTAAAAGATAATAAAAATTTAAAATTATTTAATTTATAAAAATCTAATAACTTATTTTTATCATACTCGCAAACAATAAATAAAATATAAAAATTATAAAATTTATAAAAAATATATAAAAATAATATGAAAACATAACAATACAAAACTTATAAAATACATAAAAAATATATATATATTGTTTATAAAATTTATACAAGTTATAAAAAGACTAGTCATAAATATTTCAAAACTATCTAATCGAATTTAAAATTAACCAAAATGTATTTTGATAAATTTTTAAAATGAACAATTATTTTCATCAAATAATTAGTGAAGATCACGAAGTGTCTAAAAATAAAAATATTTAATAAGCAATTTATCTATTAAAAAAATTTAAGAAAAACCACATAAAAGTAAAAATAATTGCATTTTAGGTCTCTTAAATGAATGTACTCAAAAATACCTCTTTTCTCGTTAAAAAAAATTCCATCTCACCATATCACGTTAGTATTAAAAAAATAATAATTTTCAAAAAATATATATGCATGTACACAAAACACTATATATTATATATGTTTTTTTTTTCAAAAATATATTCAATATATTGTGTGTATATGTATTTTTTGAAAACAATATACATAAAACATGTATTCGAACAACATATATCGTATATATTTCTAGAATGCATAAAATGTACACAATATTTTGTGTATATATACATATTATGTGCATACACTTACAAAATATTGTATGCATTTTTGAAAAACTATATAGTATATGTTTTCAAAAATATATTATGTGTATCTATATTTTCTAAATATCATATATACACAATATATTGTATACATGTTCAAAAAAACATATTAATATATACAATATTTTGTGTATATTTGTATGCATAGAATATTTGTATATATTTTTTAAAATTATATACACATAGTATATTGTATATGTTTTTTGAAAAAACATATACAATGCACATAGTATTTTGTTTATATGTGTTGGAAGGAATGTGCAAGAATATGGAGAAAGAACCTCACACTCTAACAAAAAAATACTTAAGAAATGTTTTAAACTATTTTTATTGAATGAAAAAATACCAATACAAGAGGGGTATTTATAGATTACAAGAATCAATCTCAACCACACAATTTTAAGCAATTAAATTCTCACATAACTTTGACCAATCTTTTATGACAAATTTATATTTTTTTCAAAATTCAAAGCTATCATGCTTCTAGATAATTCCAAATAAAAACAAGTTTATATTTTAATATCCTCCCTTAAACTTGGTTTTATTACTCAAAGCAAACCTCTTAGCATGGTGAAATATTATTACTTGAGTGGCTTGGTGAAAATATCAGCTAATTGATTGTGAGACTTAACGTATTCCAATAGCACATCCTTCTTTGCAATGTATTCTTTAATATAGTGATAATGAGTATCAATGTGTTTACTTCTATCATGGAAGATAAGGTTATTGGACAATGTTATTGCTGACTTGTTGTCCACAAAAATCTTGGTCTGCTCTTCTTGTGGCACACCTAACTCTTTTAATATATTTTGATACCAGATTGCATTATAAACACATGAGGTAGCTACTTCATACTGTGTTTCGCATGTGAAAAAAGTAACAATTGGATGCTTCTTTGATATCCAACTATAGGTAATGTATTCCATATAGAATACAAAATCAGTGGTACTTTTGTAATCATCTATGTTTCTGCTCAAATCACTATCACTTACATGTGTCAACCGGGTCGGCCAGGCCCGACACGAGGCACGACACGGAAAAATTCCGTGCCTGGGCTGGCCCGACACGGAAAAATTCCGTGCCCGGGCCTGTGTCGTGCCGTGCCTGGCTTGAGCCGTGCCGTGCCTGACCCGGCACGGTTCGGCACGTGGCACGGCACCCCGGCACGGGTCAGTCCCGTGCCGGGTGTCCCGTGAGCTTGACCCTAGGATGCCCCTCCCGCAAAAAAAGAACGCGGGTCGGGTCTGATTCGACCCGACCCGCGGTCTTCCCGTATCCTGAACCGCTCGGACAGGCAAGCCCGAGCGGGCCAGACAAGGCACGGCACGGCCCGCCGTGCCTACGGGCCGTGCCGGGCTCGGCTATTTTTAAACCGTGCCCGGCCGGGCACGACACGGTACAGGAACCGTTCCCTAAAAAAATGGGCCGGGCCGTACCGACCCGGCCCGTTTGACACCTCTACTATCACTATACCCAATAAGCTTGTAATTATCACAAATAGAATAATACAAGTCGAAGTCTATAGTAGCTTTAATATAGTAGAAGATTATCTTTTCTGCCTTCCATTGAGTTGTTGGATTCTCCATGTATCGACTAATGACTCCAATCGCATAAAGAATATCATGCCTTGTACATGTTAGGTAGCACAAACTTCCTACTAATGACTCCACCTTACTTCCTTCCTCATGCATGGATAACTTGATTCCGTATTCTATTGCCGTGCCAAATGGATTAGCATTATCCATCTTGAACTTCTTAAGTATATCTTTAGCATAGTATTCTTGAGTGATTAGGATCTCTTTCTCTGATTGTTTAACTTCAATGCCAAGATAGTAAGACATGAGCCCAATGTCAGTGATCTTGAACTCATTTTTCATCTCTTTCTTAAATTTGTCGAACATGTTTGGATTGATACCTATGAAGATTAAGTTATTTACATACATGCATACAATGAGTATATCACCATTTTTGATTTTGATGTAGATTGCATACTCATATGGATACTTGATAAATTTCTTATTTGAAGATATTTGTCAAATCAAGTATTCTAAGCTCTCAGAGCTTGCTTCAATCCATAGAGTACCTTTTTTAACTTTAAGATTTTGTTTTTTTCTCCTTTTACTTCATAACATGTGGTTGCTCAAGATAGACTTCTTCTTCAAAGATTTCATTTAGAAAGGTAGATTTTACATCCATTTGATGTATCTTCTAATTATTTTGAGCAGCCAATAAAATAAAAAAGCTAACAATTTCTAATTGAGCAACCGGAGAAAATACCTAATCATAATTTATCCTGACTCTTTGACTATAACCTTTTGCCACAAATATTTCCTTGTATCTTTTGACTTCTCCTAATATACTTTTTTTGCTTTGTATACCCATTTCATACTAATCTTCTTGTGTCCTTTTGGAAGTGAAACTATCTCCCAAATATCATTCTTCTTGATCTCATTTATTTCTTTATTCATAGCTTGTTTCCAATTATTGTTTCATGTTGCTTGTTGGAAGTTCATATGCTCATAATCAGCAAAGAGATAAAAAAGAGTAAGATTATCTTGATTTTTAATTACCTCATATAGTTTTTGTAAGCTCTTGAAATGTAGAACCCTATCACTTGAGCTTCCCTCTTTTTGAGTACTACAACTAGTGAAGTTGGTGGGATAGTGTCTCTTCTTCTGCTTGTTCTATCATTGGATGCTTCATATCATCTTCTTCAACATATGGAAAGAAGTTATAGCATTCATCATGTTGTTCTCAATCTCATTCTCCTTTTTCATCAAATATGACATATAAACTGATGAATGTTTTTTTTGTATTAGGATTATAAAACTTGTAGCCTTTAGAATTTGCATCATAATTGATGTTGTATTTCTAAATTTTATCATCTAGCCTGCTTTTTTACTCATTAGGAACATGCACATGAGCTATGCTCCCGAAGAATCTTAGTTGAGAAATATCTGACTTTCTTCCAATAAGCATATTGTGGTGTTTTTACCTATATGCTTCTTGTTGGAGATTGATTGGATATATACACTGCACATGAAACTACTTTCGCCTACAACTTTTTTGGTAGTCTCTTACATGCAAGCATGCTCCTCGTCATGTCAAAGATAATTCTATTCTTTCTTTCTGCCACTACATTTTATTGGGGGTGATCTTGGAATTATAAGGGGTCTTTGAATTCCATGATCTAAATAATATTTTTGAAATTTATTCAATGTGAATTCTCCTCCAAGATTTGATCTCATGGCTTTATTTATGATCTCACTTTTCTTCTCAACAAGAGCTTTGAACTTCTTAAAATTTTCAAACACTACTAATTTCTCCTTAAATAAATTTGCTTATCTTTTTCTTGAAAAATCATCTATAAATAGAATGAAATAGTTGTTCTCACGTCTTACCAAGTGAATTTGGCTTGATTTGACCACACACATCCATATATATGAGTTCTAGTGGCTTTTGAGCTATTGAGTTTGACTTCTTTGGAAAGCACTACTTGAATTACTTCCCAAGTAGCCATCTTTCACATACTTGATCAGTATTACTAATGGTTGGTAGTCCTCTCACCATTTACTTCTTGGAGAGTAATTCCAATCCTCCAAAGTTGAGATGTCCAAATCGAAGTTGCCAAAGCCAAGTTTCATCTTTGTAACATGCCTTGAGAAACTTTGCAAGATTACGTTGAATGAAGAGCGTGAACATTCTATTTTTTGACAACGGCATCTTGCCAATTAAATTACTCATACTGTCTCTTATAAAAAGATTATTATTTTTTAGATGAATATCATAATCTTTTTCTAAGAGTTGTCATAAGCTAAAGATATTACTCTTCATGTTCGACACATAATAAACATTGGAAATGAATTGATGATTTCTATTCTTTAATCAGATTAGAATGTTACCTCTATCTTTCACCACAACCTTTGATTTATTTTTAAAAACCATGTTACCACTCACCAATTCATCAAGCTCGACAAATATGCTTCTTTTCTCATACATATGATTGCTTGCACCAGAGTCAAGGTATCGCGAGTTATCTTCACCTCTTGCATTGTCCTTATAAGCCAGCATCAAGGTTTCATCTTTTTGATTTCTTTCTTCCATATAGTTGATTTTCTTTTCAACTTTTTATTGTTTGAAGCTCTACATTCTGAAGCATAATGACCAAGTTTTTCATAGTTATAATATTTGATATGCGACTTGTCATACCTCAAACTGTAGTTGCCTCTCCCATAACCTCTTGTTGAACTTTATTCTCTTTGGACATCATAGGACCTCCAACCTTGTCCACATCCATGTCCACAGACTCCTTGGCCACAACTTTTTCTTTGTTGTTTTCTACCATTCTGTATGTTGTCTTATTTAGTTGAATCAATTTTAGTCTCGAGTAATTGTTCTATGATTTTTTCTTTCTTATTTCTCTTTTCTTCAAATGCTTGTAAGGAACCCGACAATTAATCTATTTTCATGGCTTTCAAGTCTTTGGTTTCTTCAATAATAACGACAATGTGATCAAATTTTGAATCTATCGATCAAAGAATCTTCTCCATGATTCTTACACCATTGGATACTTCTCCATTTATTTTCAGTTGATTTGTCATGTTAAGACTCTAGAGAAGTAGCCTGAAATAAATTATCCTTCGTTCTTATTAAAAGCCCCAAACTTAGCTCTCAAAGTTTGAAGATATACATTCTTAACCAGATATACTTTCTTATATGAGGTTTGAAGCTTCTCCCATGCTTCTTTTGTGGTATTTGCTTCTACGATTTTCTAAAATACATCTTCATCTAACCCTTGATAGATCATATAAAAAACCTGCTTGTATCTCTTTTTTGAACCTCTCAGACTATCATTTTGAACTTGAGATAGATTATCTTTATTCTATGGCTATTTGTGGTATTTTTCTATTATATCTCACACATCTTGTGATCAAAGGAGAACCTTCAACTTGATACTCAAGTTGTCATAGTTGCTCTTGTGGACTATTGGGACTTTGAAGGTGCCCATATTGCTATTCACAATCTCTATAAAAAAGATATCAAAACAAGACTTGAATGAGCAAACAAATACTATGATACATTGGGACTCAAGACTCCAACTCTAAGTTAATGAGATCACAAGAATTTTTTTTTTGATGTGAATGATTAGTCGACACTACAACCATAGAGCATACTTAAATTTTTAGAGACCCAATAAACTACTCTCTAATATCAATTTGTTTGAAGGAAGATGAAATAAGATGGTGAAAGAATCTCACAATCTTACAAAAGAATACTTAAGAAATACTTTAAATTCTTTTTTTTTTTTTGAATGAAAAAATACTAATACAAGAGAGATATTTATAGGTTACAAGAATCAATCTAGACCATATAATTTTAAGCAATTAAATTCTCAACTAACTTTGGCCAAGATTTTACGACAACTTTGAATTTTTTAAAAATTCAAAACTATCATGATTCTAGATAATTTTAAATAAAAACAATATTATATTTCAACAATATATATATTTGAAAAAATATATATAGTCTATACATTTATATGCACTCAAAATATAAATATTTTTAGTGATTTTTTTATTAATTTTTATAAAATGTAGAGTATTTATTAAATATATTTTGTTTTGAGCGCTCAAGTCTCAACTCAACATAATTTTGTCAAACTATTATCAATATTCAACAAAAAAAAAAATTGTTTTCGAATATATTTTCGGAAATCTCCTGTTGGCGCTTTTTTTTGACTCATCGCCTTCTCCTTCTACAATCGTCAACAACGCTAATCGCTACCCCTATCCATCTGCTTGACTTACGCTGACCGGCTGACGGAAATCCTCTTAAAGTCCCGGGACTCGAACATGGATAATTTCGTTTCCCGCCTCAACATTTTCTTCCTCCCGACATTTCTCATTCTCCTCAGTACCTTGAAAGGTAAACGCCCTAAAACAATTCCCTGAGTTTTCTTTCGTGTTTCCGGCCTACTGCCTGCTGACAGATTCGTTGGCTCACACAGGCGGGAGATGCACATTAAAGATCAGGAATGGCTGCAAACAAGCCATACAGCTCGGCCACATCCCTAACCTAGGCAGCCAAATACTCTTCGATCAACCACTGCTGATCACCCCCCAGCAGGATGCTATCCCAGTCTTAAGTCCGGTCAACTGGTCTGGACGCTTCTTTTCTCAAGCGAATTGCCCGATCAGTGTTTCAGTAACAAACAATTACGCTGAGTGCAATGCTGGTAATCGTCTTCCAGCAGCTAATAATTATGGCCAGTCAGCCACGCAAGAGAGCACACAACCCAGCATCTGCCCTGATGCAACGTGCAATGTCATTCAAAATACAGCATGCGGGAACAATTTTCTCAACGTGGGTGGTTCTCCGTTTCTTCCATGTTCAAGCGTTGATGTTTGGATTACGTTCTGCCCCAGGTCAGTTCATGAACGTCTCAGTTTTTGATTAATTTCTTGTTTTTTCCTTCTTCTTTAATCGAGGCGATCACTAAATCTTTACTGGAGGCGTATACGTAACATCGTGGGAATACGAATTACGTGGCGATCGCTAAATCTAAAATTTTAAGGAGAAAACACTAATGGATGTGCATGATTAGGGTAGATCAATCGTTCAACTGAGAGTTATTGTCTGTGATTCTGTTTCAAATCTATCAAAGAGCTTAATTGAATCAGTCGTGTGGATGAACATAAGATTCCAATTTGTTATTCAAACCCAAACCATTTAATAATCTCCCACCAGAATCCAAAAAAAATTCTTCTTCTACTTCATTCAAAATTATATCTTGGGATATATTTTTTGGTCTCTTTTTAAAAATTTATGTTTTGGGTACTTCAATTTTGAAAATCACGTTTTTTTAAAAAGATGCATCATACCATAGTTTCTCATTTCAAAATAAATTCTTATTCTACTTCATTCTCTTATAATTCACATCTGAAAATCTCGTTTTTTTTTTAATTCACAACATTGGATTTCTGAAATGTTGTGAAACTACTTTTCTTTTTTGAAATAGCTGCATAGTGCTTTTTCTATTTTTTTTTTTAATTTTGAACTTATATATGTATGTGAGTACACACACACACAAACACATATATATGTATGTATGTATGTATTTATGTATATATATATATAAATACCACAACCCATGGTTTCCTATTTGGAAATCACATTTTTTAAAAAAATGCCCATGTATTTTTTTTATTTTTTTAATTTAGAAATTACATGCATATATGTACGTAAAATATGAATATATATACAAACACACACACACACACACACATGTTTATATGTATCTCATATGCATACACACACACATATTTATATATATTTATATATATTTACATTTATATTTATAGGTTTGTATGTATGTATAAATATATATAAAATTTTAAAATAATAAAAAAATGAAGCCACTTTTAAAAAATGAAAATGGGTTCAAATAGTTTTTTGAAAAAAAAAACCTAGAATGGTGGTTTTCAAATTCGAAAACCATAGGCATAGACCTGCTTTTTTTTTTTTATAAATGTGGCTTCCAAACAGTAAATTATGGTTTGGGGTATTTTTTTGTTTTCTAAAATATGGTTTTCAAAATTAAAAATTTATGGTTGGTTTTATACTTTTTGGATTCAAAATGTAAGTATTTTATGTTTTTGGGTATTTTTTAAAATTTTTTAAAAATTAAACAAAAACATAACTATTTTAATGTTGGGATCTTAAAATATAATTATTCCATAAATAAATTAAAATCCAATTATGTCTCAGGGTATTGTATTATGAATAATTTGTATGTCAATAAATAAACATACAAAAAATAATTAGAAATAAATGAAAATTGATGTTTGTGTTAATCCTCATAATTTTTATTGTAAATTATTTAGTATCATTAAAAATGTACACATAATATAGTCTGCATGAGAGAGAAAGAAAGGATGAGGGATGAAGAGATGGTGAGAAAGAGATAGAGGGGTAGTGGAGAGAAAATGTCATAGAGAGTAAAAAAAGATAATGATTTTTAAAAAAATATTATTTTAATTCACAATTCAATAACTATTTAAATTATTTTACTAATTTTACAACTTTTATTTCTCTCCCACTAATTATTTGTTATTTTAAGAAACTAAAACATAATTATCTCCAAAATAAAATTGTGGAGGAAAAAAAAAATTCTCCTAGATCAAGACAATTCTCTTACCCTATGAATCTTGTTCTTTAATTCTCTTATCTCATATATCTTTTTATATCATACTCTTTATTCATTTACATATAATATTTTTCTACTTGATTATAGTTATTAATGTTTAATTCTTTTTAAATTAATGAGAGAGAAAGTTTTAACATTTATTATTATTTAGATATCTAATTATTGTTATCACCTAAATTCTCGTGCAATAAATGATGACTTGTATCTCTAATAGTCTAATTTCCTAAAGATGAAGTCTAAGGTGCCAAGCCAGTGACTAGTCTCCGGTCCTAGGGTTAGAGAAGGTAAGACCCTTATCCCAACTACATGATAGGTGATCTTGCAAACATTGTGGGAATGTATAGTCTGCATCTATGGGGAATGAACTCATGTCCCTTGGATTCAAATACTTATCTTTTTTTTTTTGCCAATCAGACTACCATAAGATTGAGTGTTATTATTAATGCTTTCATCATGTTAATTTCTTTTTCTACAAATGGGTCGACTATAAATTAGAGTGGTGATTGTGAGAGGTATTTGTTGATTCATAATTTTTCTTTTGATAGTCTTGGCATTCTTTTTTATGTTTGATTCGTTGCATCATAGCTTGTTGTGGGCTATTATTTGTATAAACAATTAGATTATTTCTATAAAATTCATTATGTAATTTCATTAGTATTCCTCGTGACAATTATTTGTATAAACACTCGAGGTATAGTTTGAAAAATGATTAGCTATACACTTACCCAGTGAAAATGGAGCATTAGTGAACATTTATAAAATAAAATCTTCACAATAATCATTATTCGTATAGGACTGCAATTGTAAGTACACCATAAGGTAACAACAACTTTTATGTTTACATCAATCAAGAGGATCAAAAGCTCTAGCGATCAAACTTTTTTTCTCGTATAATTTCTTTTTTAACATTGGAAGCTAATATTATATTTATGAACTTGTTCTTGAGTCATTTATCTCCTCAATAAGTAGGACTAAAAAAATATATGGTTATGTTTAAATGAATTAATAAATATAATTGTCATGTATTTTATTAATTTATTTTAAACTAAAAATGAGATTAATGTTATTTGTTTTATCAGTTGATTTTAGAAAGAGAAATATAATTATATAATATAATGTTGACTTGATCAATGTATTATGTTTAATCAAACTACTATATGATATAATAATTATACTATTGATTAAGAATTATATTATATTGTAAATTCATATAACTTGAATAATCATATTACCTTGAAAGATACTGCTCACGGACTATGAGCTCAAAAGGAGTTTTAGGCTCATTATTAATGTTATGATAACTTATATGGCTACACACTTAGATTGTAATGAAATTTAAATATTGAGTAAGACTCGAGTTAAACATATTATCATAGTATGATTATTATATTAAGTTAAATTTGATTTTTTTAGTAAAATTATAAATATAACTTTATTAACTGATAGAAATTAATAAAAAAAAATAATCATAAGATGACTTATTTTATTAAAATGTGATTTTATTAAATAATATTTATTTTTCAAACTGTAACATACTTTGTAAAATATATGTTTTATAAAAATATACAATTATTTGTATAAAACACATATGTATTTTAAGAAAACTCATAATGCATATGTGTGTTTTTAAAATAGATAATATAAAATTTAATCAAAAAATAAATTAAAACAAATAAAATTTAAAACAAACTGCTATAGATAGACCCTTTGTGCTTAGAGAAAGATCTTCATTAAATTATCTTTCAGATGTGGCTGATATGTGATATCAAATTGTTTATGAGAGATAGAGAAAATAAGTGATGTACTTCAAAAATTATAATTTGAAAAATAATAAGTTATATTTTGGATCATAATAAGATATTTTTATTAGTATGAAAATATAAACTTTTTTTTTTTTGAGATATAGAATTTTGTGAGATGAAATCAAAGTGCTAGCGCAAAAAATTTTGATTTCTAGAGTATTAATAAATATATCTACAAGTGTGGATTTTTTGTATTAATTATTATTGAATTAGATGTACCCGAATGTATGAATTATTGTGTGTGTGTGTGTTTTATATATATATATATATATATATATATATATATATATGTTAAAATCAATAGATTTCAACAGTAGAATTAGAGAAAACTTTTGATTTTAATTATCTGATTTTAACTTTTTTGTGTATAAAAAAATTAGTTATGTGATTTGTATGAGTATATGAAATATAGATAATATTAATTTGTTAATCACAAAATAATAATGAATAGTTTATGCAAAGTCATTAACAATTCTTTTAATATGATTCGATTAAATTAAAATATGGATATTAATGATGTGTAATATTTAATTTGATTTAATACGAAAGATGCACTATGTGATTAATGAATTAATATTTATTTATATACTTTTGTAAAAAAAAATATATAGTGTATATTATGATCTTTAAAACCAATGTAATTAGTTTTTCTAATAGTATATTTAAGATAAATTCATGTAGATAAAAATTCTTCCATTCAACCAAATTTCAATTAAAATTTGGGTCATTATCTTATATTTTTATTTTATATTATATGTACATGTGATACAATATATATATATATATATGTGTGTGTGTGTGTGTGTTTGTGTGTATGTGTATGCAAATTTTTGGTCGAATGAATTTTTGTTATCAATATTATTTTGCTAATAATTATTTATGTGAATTATTTGTTATATATAAAATAAATTAGCTGATAACAATAAATATTCTTCAATAATTAATTTATCATAATTATGATAACAATAAATATTTATCATAATTATGATGACAAGTTAAATTTTAAATTAATATCTTACTATTTTTAATTGGTTAGCAATTATAATTGATGTCGAATTTAAATATTCTATTTTTGAAATTTAGTTTAATTTTGAAATTTTAGAAAAATAAATAAATATCTTTTTATTGAGTTTCCATTAATGGTAATTTTTAATTCTTTAATTAATCCATAAATTATAAAAAATTAAAAATTTTTAGTAGAGATGGGTTCATAATTTTAAAATGTATTCCATAAAGTTCTATAATAATACTATTTTAATACAAAATTTTCTTTCTATTAAATTTAAATAATAGAACTCAATTATATATATATATATATATATGTCTAATTCTACTGTTCTTTGTTTTATGAAATTTAAATGATATAAATAAAACATGAGGAAGTCGAAATTATTTTTTTAAAAAAATGTATATTCTTGTTTTATTTTTTGAAGAAGAAATTTATCGTTTTTTGTTAAAAATGTATTTATCAAAATAGTTTTGAATATTCTGTAAAAAAATCAAATCTAAGCTATGTATAAATTATTTTTTCATAATTTCATTATGCTTTATTTTAATTATGTTAAATAAGGAAACAATGTTTTAGTCAACTAATTCTATTAATGTACTTTAATATTTAATTTTTGTTGTAAATATGTACAATTAGAATGCTACTCAAGCAAAAGAAAAAATGTTGTAAAAATATATTTTATTATCAAATTTAAATGATTATAATATTATTATTTATATATTTCTAATAAAATTATCCAAGGAACAAATATGTAGAACACATATATTATTGAGAGATCCTAAATGTTGGGAAGTTTAATATTGAAAATATTTTATGAACAAATTATAAATAGATGTATTATTTTGAAAAATAAAAAATGCATACTTAGGTAATGATGATGAAAATTATAAAAAGTGCAAGTTGAGACCATACACATGTTTTTTTTTTAAATGTCAAAATTGTCCTTAGATTGAAAAATTATGAAAAATATGAATATATATATATATATATATAATACATACACATATAAGTTAGGAAAACTTATCATATATATATAAACCAGAAAAACTTATACATACGAGTTTTCATAAAATTTAAATTTTTTTGAGTTGAGGCTATTTTGACATTATTTTTTTAATCTGACTTAAAAAAAATTTTATACTTTATTATTTACACACTTCCCATTAATTATCTATCTTAGACTTCCCTTATTAATAATTTCTCCTAATGAATATAAATAATGATTGATTGAAATACAAAATTTGGTGATAAATTAATTAATAGATTATTTGTTATTTAAATGTTTAATATATATTTTTTATTAAAGTTTATTCCCAGATAAATTTAAATAGTTTTGTATTGATGTTTATAAAAAGGGTGCAAGAGATAAGATAGATATGATATTTAATAAATGAGCGTGTGATATTGTTATTTTTTAATATATATATATATATATTAATTTTTAGTCTATCGTTTAGGTGATCGACCGGCATAAAGTAAATAAAAAAAATCTAAATTTAATAAGTTTTTTTAAAAAAATAAAAAATTTAATTAAAAAAAATTAATGTTCTTAAGTATTTAATTTTTTTTAATTAAAAAAAATTAAAAAAAAATTAATTTTGTACGTCGCAAGAAGTCGTGAATGTGATTATAAGTCATGACAAATAAATATTATAATTTTTTATGCAAGAAAATAATTATACGAATAAAAATGCTTATTTATATTTGACTCTGTGATGCGTTGTTTTGATTTCATATTATTATCCCGGAGAACTTGTAATGAGGAAAATATTAATCAATATCACCTTCCTTAATGTGCCTTGTGCATGATTGATCAAAATATAAACAAATTAACCTTTTGCTTACTCATTAATCTTTTTTATCATGTGGCCTTAGTTTTCTCAACTAAAAAATATATAATAAATATAAATGATAATTTCATAATATTAATAATGTATGATATAATATTGAACTTCATCTTTTAAGTACGATTTGTTTTTGCTTTTATGTATAACTTTATATTATTTGAAATCTATTTTTTATAAATAAAATTTGTTTATATATAGTTCTTTTCAATCTAGCAATCACTTATTATTTAAAAAGATAAGATTATTTTTAAACAGTTTCGATTTATATGATTATTGGACCTAATTAGTATCTCAATAAAATTATGCTCGGTTATGCCCCATGGTTTATAAAAAAAATTCTTCCCCTGAGCACTTTTCACATGTCTTAGATTGAAAAGAACTATACATGTGTGCGTGTGTGTGTGTGTGTGTGTGTGTGGAAAAATATAGGAAATAATTGTGATGAGTGGACCTGTATTTGTCCTATCATGCTAAACTTGAATAAAATAGCTGAAACATACTTTCTCAAATATAAAAGTTGTATATCCTAAATAAGTAACCTCGATAATAACGGCTATATAATCAACAACAACAAAAAACAGTGTGGGTACATGTGATGATGTAGAGGTGTCAAATGGGTAATGCCATGCTGACATAATCCATTTTTAGGTGATCCAGTCGGGCCACCTTACTATGCCCGACATGCACGTCTAATTGTCTGCCCTGCCCAGCATGCTCCATTGGCATGATTCTGGGTAGACTCGTGTCTAACGTGCCTAGTCACCTTAGATCGTGTCTAATCAGACTGGTTTTGTGAGTAGTGTAACCACAAGCACCATCCATCAACCACCGTCGCATCCATCTCTACCATGCATTGCCATCACAGAAAATTGGTTACTTAGTTTCCTATGACTTGTTCCTGGTCCTTGGTTATGATCACCTTGCTAGTGGACCGTGCCAACGGGCCAGGCATGTAGGTCGTGCCCGGGTTGCCCGGCTCACTTGATACATCTAATGTGACACGAGTCTTACCCAATGTGTATATGATACAAGAGTTTAGAGTGATACAAATAGAAAAAAGAATAATGAAGGCTAAATTGCCTACACACTATGAATATAGAGGTGTCAAATGGGCCGGGCAGGGCCGGCCCGGGCCATTTTTTTGAGCACGAGCGTGCCTTCGTGCCAGGCTAGGCACGATTTAAAAAAGTCGGGCCCGGCCTGGCCTGGCCGTACGGTTCGGGCCTCGTGGGACCGTGGGTTGGGTCTGATTGGGCCCGACCCGCGGTCTTTTTTTGCTGGAGGGGTGATCGTGGGGTCGGGCATGGGGGACACCCGACACGGGACGAATCCGTGCCAGTGTGCCATGCCACGGGCCGAACCATGCCGGGCCAGGCACGGCTTGTGCCAAACCCGGGCACGAGATTTTCTCGTGCCGTGCCGGCCTGGCCCGGTTGACACCTCTATATGAATAAGTAATGAATAAAAATATAAAATATTATGAATCTAATTAATTAATATCCTAATTGTAGTCATAAGTCATATTTGTGAATATTGGTGTAATCTTGTTTTATCAATAAATTATCATAAAAGAAAATATTAAAATAAAAACCAATTTTTTTTTTATATTTGATAAAAATTAAATATATTGATCATAATCCTATCAAATAATTATCACATAATAATTATGCATCAACTATTAATTAATTATTTAAATTAAATTTTAAGTCTCCTCCTACACATGTAAAATAAAAACTAGAGCCAAAATTTATTCAAGTATTGAAAACAAAAATAATTGGTTACATGTATATTATTTTATATGCCATTGCATTGTATCAATATTTATACACACAAAAAATATATATTCTAATAAATAAAATGAGCAATCATTACGAATATAAAAATATTAATCAGTTTTGTTTTAGTTTTGCAGCCAAATAGAGGCAGCTTATAAGCCTCCTCCAATGGCGATGGCAACACCAGCGATGCCAGCCTATGGGTTAAGCCGAAGCGTGGAATACCCAGGCTCGATGGCACATCATATTAAGTCCGTGCCTAGAGAAAGTGCAGGAGAGGTGCCGTGGTTGACTGCTTTGGCCATTGGGGAAGCATCATCATCAGCCTCCTCTGCTGCTTCTCTGCTATCGGTCATGGCGACGGCCGCAATTCTTTCTTTCTTCTTCTTCACAGCTTCTCTCTGACGCTGTTCCGATACTACTGCAACTAGCTTATTTCGTCTCCTGCACACTTTCCAACAGACTAATTACTTGGATTTGTAATGAATATCTGTTTTCTTAGATACTTTCATGCAACGCAACGAACAATCATGGGTAAGAATAATCTTAAATATGAGATTCTTGCAGTTCCATGTTATTGGACCCTGCTACTCTTAATCTTGGCATAAACCTTCTTTGTCCTAACTGCCAGCCAACAATCCAAACCGAACCCAAGAACACAAGCAGCTGCCATGGCGGCGAACGTTAGCCTGTAACAATGGGGGCCAGTACATGTGTTTCCTCCACCTGCCGTCGGAGTGGCTTCTGCGTCATACAAAAATCCAGCAAGAAGACTCGAGAAAAGGAAAGAGCCAAGAGGAAGATTGAGGATTAGTATGTTGTAAATCAAACCATAGTATCTCAAACCAAAGAGCTCAGAGGCAGTGGGGACTGTAATGGCTAGGCGAATTCCGTAACATATTCCCACTATAATGGATCCTATGTAGAGCGAACCTGGAACCGCCACGGCCATGACGACATAACCAATGCTCATTAGTATCTGAGAAGCTGCGTTCCATATTGGTCGCGGCGTTGCGGCTTTTCTGTTGGAAAAGATAAAAATATAAAACTAAACAGAACTTACATGGTGATGATCTGGCAATGTCATCGTTGCCGTAGGTGTATTATTAACATGGGGGTTCTGCTTACAAGATGAAGAACTCGGAGACTGAACCAGAGATGATCCTCCCAAAAAATCCCCAAATGCTCGTGAAGGAGACGAAAATGGAAACTTCAGCGTATCCCACAGCAGAACCCATCTGCCCCATGTTGTTCATAGTCGTCAAGCCCGTGCCGACGCCTAAAAGAAACGAAAAGAATAAAATCCAGAAATCAGTAGTCTTAATAGCTTCGATAATAGTATGATCCTCGCCGATCACCGGTTTCCCGTTCAAGTCATTTGCGAAGTCTCTGTTCGCCATTGTTGGACTTCCACAAATCTCCGCCACGGCTTCCTTGGCCACCAATGGCTCCTCGGTTCTGTTCTCCACATCGTCGAATTCGTTTTTTAACTGTTCTGATTTCCAACTTTTAGAGAACGACGAGTAAAGAGGCACTAACAAAGGGGAGGTTAACAGAATAAGTAAGACGATTGCGAATCCTAATGAAAAAACGCGACTTGGGTTCGAAATGAAATCATAGACCAACAGATACACTGCAAGAACAACAGCAATGACGTTGATGAATGTGAAGTACTGGAATTCTTCTTTCCCCTCCAACGAGCTGACCGCGGGAGGAAGCTCGCGGAGGAAGAAGATGGCTGTCAGACAGACAGCGAAAGGAAGCAACGCAAGCACGAGCAGGAAAGATGCTGCGTCATTGCAATACAAAGCCGCACACAGATCAGTAAATATTGCTGTGCTTAACCCAACATAGCCCTTCAAAATGCCGGAGACAGGTCCTCGGTTTTTCCGAAAGTTTCTAAAGCAAGTTACCAAGACCGCCGTGTTCATCCACGTCGTGCTGTTTCCTCCCAAACATAAGAACATGCACATCTGCATTCGAAATATTCCACAAATCAATGACTGTTAGAGACTGGTAAAGCCTGTTTACATAAAGAAAGATGCTGCAGTAATCTCCCAAAATTACCTGCCAGTAAGGAATCACTTGTATTCGCTTACTAACAACGAGCCATTGTGCGCCGTAGCCGATCAAGCCTTCGATCGATCCAATCAGAAGAATCACTGAAGTGGGCAAGCGATCGGAGGCAAGGCCGGCGAGGAGCCCAAACGCCTTCCCCACGTCTTTCGCTACCGAGAGGTTGTTTAGTTCGAGCTGGGTGAGATTCATAAGTGTTTTCAGAACATCGGAGTAGTTGGAGAAAGTGTAGTTGTTGCCGGATACGGCCTGAACCCAGACCGCCGTGACGAAGCCAATCCATTTTAGGGTGCGAGAAGGGGAGGAGCTGCTCACCATTCCAATATCCATTTGACACGCTCACATTTCACAATGAAGACGACGACGTGTTCTTGTTGCTATCGGATCTAAAGAGCGAGGCGTACTTGCGTCCCCCACCTGTAGCAGAACGTGTGACACTGACAGGTATGAGTATAAATTGGAGTTTTGTACGGAACTAATTCATTAAAAAAAAAAATTTAAAAATTAACTGGTTTCAAAAATATGCCGGCGTTATGAATGCCACGCTGTTAATGGCCCGACACGGTTTATCAAATCCATGCCCGGTTGGGCCAAACCTGGTCGTACGGGCCAAACCAGTCCGTACGTGTGCTGGCCTGGTTTTAATTTTTTTTTTAAATTTTAAAGTTTAATTTTTTAGTTTAAATAAAATATATATTATATTATATATAAAATTATAGATAATGTATAATATATTAAAATTATAAAATGAAAATTATTAAAAATTTATTAAATTACAAAGTTTAATTTGTTTTTTATAATTTAAAATAAAATTAGTTTATAATTTATTAGAATTAAATTATAGAGTTTAAAATTTTTAAATAAAAAATTTTAATAAACAAATAAATTAAAAAAAAAATTTCGTTAAAAAAAATAAAATGTGAATAAAACTAAAGTAAACCAAATGAGAAATGACCAATCAGCCAATAGATACTGAAGGTCCAAACCAAACAAATTCAAGTTTCAATGTAACGTAAAAATAATGCGTACAATGAATAAAAAATAAAACATCGAAATCTAAAAGCAGTGGATCATCATCAATCGTCAATTGGCATATCATGAGATTCATCAGCCACAACATCAAGATCACTATCATATGGATCATTATCATTAGCAATCAACTCATCCGCTTTCGCAATGGATGCGGATCCAGTCCTTGTCCCAGCTCCAGCACGATCATGGATGCTAAACCTCAAATTCTCCCAATCCTTCAAACAGACAAAAGCCTCAACAATATCTAGACGTAATCTTGATCTCCTATCTGAAATCACGTTCACTGTAACAGAAAAATTAGACTCCAATGCTACGCTCGACACCGGAGGAGTCAGTAGATTTCGTGCCATCCTAGATGGCACAGGAAAGGTGGACTCATATGATTTCCACCACTTTAATATATCAAGATTCTTAGTATCAGAAAGTGATAGGATTAAGTAGTAATCAGTATCTAAGTACCGAGAAAGCTCACTCCCATGTGATGGTCTACCCCGATGTTTCCCCTTCGCTAGCTGAATAGAAAAATCATCATCTCCGAACAAGATATTCATGTTCGTAATCACAGTCTCACTACTACTACCACCACCACCATACCTAGTATCGTAATATGTGAACAGGTCAGTCAACTTCTCGTGAATGAACCCTTTAGATGGGTCTTCCAGGTTCATGCACGAGGAAATGTAAGTCAGGGTATTTTCTACCTCTTCCACCTTAACCCTAAGGTCCATGCATGCAGCGAGGCAATAAATAGATGGAATGGTAGACCAGTACTTTAAGTACTTGGCTTCTATCTCTGCAACAATATGGCTAAGTGTCGGGTCGGCTCGATACTTCCTAAACATGCTACTAATTTTACATATGCACCTGAGTGCAATGCAAGTCGTGGGCGTATAAACTAAAGAACGCATGTTCGCCGTGTCATAAAAAATCTTCAGGAATTTCATTTATGAAATTCCTGAAGCCCAGTCAGTGTCGTCAATAATAAGTTCATCACTCTTGCTATTGAAGTAGTCGGATATCACGTGTTCGTATCCAATACATGACTCCAACATCAAGCACGTGTAATTCCAGCGATGTCTCATATCCGATTGGAATTTCTTTTTCTTAAGATTCACAGACAAATAGAGACTACCAAGTTCTTATTGTTTGTGAGGAGTGCGAATATATTTTAATGCATTACATATAATATCCAATGTGGGGGAATACACCTTCATACCCGCTTGAACATCAGGTTAATCACGTGACACATGCATCTGACATGAAAGATCTCTCCAAATGGTGCGTTTCTAATATTCTTAACAAATATGTTAATCGCTACTCCATTATTAGATGCGTTATCGAATGTGACACTAAAAATTTTATTTTGAATTTTATATTCCCTAAAGATTTTCATCATACACTCAAAAATAGCCGGGCCATTATGAGAATGGAGAATCTCCGAGAATCTTAAAATTTTTTTATTCATACTCTAGTTAGAATCTACATAATGGCTGGTGAGACATGCATAAGATGATTCATCGTGACTTGTCCAGATATGGGACATCACTGACACCACTCCACTATATACCATAAATTCATTAATTATTTTTTGTTTTTCTAACTTATATAATTTTAGTATGTCATTCCTAGATGTAGACCTAGGAATCCTAAGATAAGCAGGCTGAAAATATGTATGCATGATGTGCACTACCCTTGGATCTTCCGAAAATCTGTTAGGAAGACCTATCAATGTGATAAGTCTGGTCATGTCGTCCCTACCCAACTCGTTAAATTATATGAAGGGATTAAACTTTTAGACTAAACTAGATCTAGTCTCAAAAAATGCAGTGCCAAGTTGGGTTTGCCTAGGATTTAATGGACCATATTTTTTAGTGCATAATTCGGTATGCCTCTTAAGGTGCCCAGTCTCAAACGAACTCTTACAAGTTAAAATTCTCATACAAAATTTCACTGTTTCATTTCTTCTTCCTCACTCCTAACATTTTTTTGTTTTATTTTATTAAAATGAGTCCAAACTATAGTAGTCCTCATAATTTTTTGTTTTTTAGAAGTTTCGGTTGAGACGACTGGAGAAACCAAAGTTTCAGCAGCCTCAGACTTCTGTGTAAGATTTTCATTTTTTAAATTTAAATATGTTTCATTAGTGTTTGTCATTTTTTATGATTTTTGTTAAACAGGACAATTATGTAGAGACTAGATGATAGATTTTAGATTTAATTATTTTAGGACTAGAGAAAGAGAGCAGACTAGAGAGAGACCGAGAGAGACATAGAGAAAAAAAACTTAAAATAAATTACTTGGTAAAGCTGTGAGGTCGATCACGTGCATGATGCACCTCAGTCTAGCTCAAAATTCGAAACTCGAATTGAGATTCCCGAAAAACCAAGCCAAATGACGAAATCCCGAGTCCCGAGAGAGAGGAGCAAGATTTATGAGAGAGTAAAAATGTGAGATTTGAAAGAATAAATATTTATGAAAAAAACAAATGTTATAGAGATGTAGGAAGGATTTTATAGATTAAAGAAAATAATTTTTTTTAAAAGTAATTTTTTTTTGTTTTTTTTTAATTTTTTTAATATTTTAGGGGGCATAATCATGAGGGCCGTCGGATTCTGCCCCCTAGCCGTTGGAGGCGAGATCCAACGGCTAAAATTTTTTTGCCCTTTGAGGGGGGGGGGGGGGGGGGGGTAATCGGGTCGGTTCATAAGGGACTGTGGGTCAGGTTTGATTGGACCCAACCTGAGGTCTTTGTGTGCGGGAAGCTAGGCCCAACTCACCGAGTCATAATAGGGTGAGCTGTGACCCGTGACTCGTGAGGGTGCGGGAAGTCGGGAGCCCAGGTCTGCGGGTGCGGGACTGGGTGTGACCCCGACCCGTGCCGACAAGCCATGCCATGGGCCATCGAACAGTGCTGGGTCAGGCACGGCACGAGGCCCGGTTGGCCTCGACACGGCACGGCACGGGCCGTGCCTTGCCCGGGCACGGGTAATTCCCGTGCCGGGCCGGCCTAAGCACAGCCGAACTGTACCGAACCCGTGGCATGAATCCGTTGTGTCCGGCCAGACATTTAATATAAAAAAAATTAGGGGTTCGGCTGTGCGCCGTCGTGCCGAACCCGTGGCATGAATCCGTTGTGTCCGACCAGACATTTAATATAAAAAAAATAAGGGGTTCGGCTGTGCGCCGTCGTGCCGAACCCTTAATTTTTTTAAAATTAAGGGTTCGGCACACCAGAAACCCTAATTTTAAATAAAATTTGGATTTCTGTGGACCCAAAACCTTAATTTAAAAAAAAGTAGGATTTCGGCACCCCCGTAACCCTAATTTTTATAAAAAATTTGGTGCCGTGCCAACAGACCACGGCACGAGGCTCAGTTGGCCTAGGCATGACACGGTACGACACAAGCCCAGACATGGAAAATTTCCGTGCCGGGCCGGCTCAAGCACGGTCGAATCATGCAGTGCCTCATGCCTGCTGGCCCGCCCCGGCCCAGTTGACACTTTTAGTCATTTCTAGTCCCACGCCCCTACCCCTCGCCCACGCCCCTCGCTCCTTCGCGGAGCTTAGTATAGCTCCATCGAGCTCCAAGAAGGAGTTCCAGCGAGCTCCTTCGTGGAGCTCAATGAGATCTGTCGAGCTCCACATCGAGCTCCAGTGAGCTTCACAAAGGAGCAAGTGGCGATGGGCGAGGGACAAGGGGCGAGGGGCTTGGGGCAAGGGGAGTTGGAAAAAGGCGTAATGGGATCTCTACAATAGTTGGCATTCACAATGCCGGACAATGATTTTAAAAAATTAACAGCGTGATAATGTTATTTCCAGACGCACTAGTTTGCGCATATTTTTGAAATCCGACTTAATTTTTAAATTTTTTATTTTAAATAAATTAGTTTCGTACAAAACTTTATAAATTGATACTATTTATAAAAAATAACTAAATTATATATAATTATAAAAATTGAATAAAAAATAAATATAATTATGTTCATGCTTATAAAACCCAAAGCTAACCCTAAAACATATTAATCAAAAGTGATAATTAAGTTTTGTTTTTGTATACTGTATAAGAAATATGTTTTAAAAAGTCTCAAAATTTTAATATTTTTTAAAATATACCACAACATTAAATATAACTCAATTACACTCCATAAATATTGTTAGTCACACCTCCCATCATCCAACTACAAGTATTAAATCATTTCAAAAGTAATATGTGTGTGTGTGTGTGTATTTAGATGTAAAGATATATATATATATATATATATATTTATTTATAGACATAGATCACAATAATAAAAGAAGCAATTAGAAATGAAAGTTATAAACGCTTAATTCCATTTCTAAAATTAGAAACGAGATTGAAATGGATTAGAAATATAAATAATAAATTACAAAATAATTAGAAATGAAAAATATAATCCATCGCTAATTAGTGATGAATTATTATATTTTTTTATTGCGTCATTAATTGTGACATGATGTATGGGTTGGGGTTAAACAATATTTGTGTGGTATTTAGTGATGAAATTTGTATTTCAATGTATTTTTAGAAACGAAATACCTTTTCGTTTCTACACATAGTGATAGAATTTATGATCGTCGCTAAATAAGAAACAACATACCTATACGTTGCTATATCATTAAACAAAAAATAGTGATGAAAAAAATATTCGATTGCTAAATTATGTAACTAAACTATAAGCTATGATAATTAATTTATCCAAGAACACTTTGAAACTTTGAACGAGTTTGGGGCTTGGGGGTTTTTCATTTTGAATCCTAGTTCATCTGATTGTTTGTAGATTTCCTTTCCTCCAATTATTGATCGACTCATAATTAATCCATAATTAAGGTATAAAATTATGATTTTTATATTATCCCATATGTATTGTATTTGAAAATAGCTATATTTATGCATTTTAATATTATGTTTAGTTTGCTTTCATTTTTAACATTCTTATTGAGTTTTCTATAATTTTAATGTTGAATGATTACAATTTTAATTGATAATTAAATTTTTGTGTTATCTAATTGACGTATGATTTTATATGTGTATTATGTTATCGACCTATAATTTTGATCATTACAATTAATTTGTATTTTTTTTCCTTACAAGAATTAGATGAAATATATAAATTTTTAAAGGAAAAACTAATATTAATGGCACATCATTAACAATGAACAATTTATAATTATTATAACAAATACTAAATTTATTGGTAATAATAATAAAATCCATAAAAAAATTGAGGGAATGCAATTGGAAAGATGAAACATAATGAATAATTGTAAAACTAAAAAAAAATTATAAGCTCACTTCAAATTTTATATAGTTGATTGATCTTCATATCACTAAAGGTGCAACAAAATAAATAATATATTCCTTTATTTTATATTAAAAAAAAATCATATGACATGTCACATTTAGATATGGTATATGAATATTTATACTATATGTTTCATATAAATTAGAAGATATTTTTATTAATTTATTAATGTTCTATGTTGATAGTTGATTTATTTTTGTTATTTTTTCAATAACAAATTTAAATTCATTGACATTGATAATTTATTTATTATTTATATTATATATAATGTGTTTGTCTTATAAGTTAGTAGTGATTATTAATATAGAAATTAGAATTATGACATTACAAAATTTTATTTTTTTCTTTATTAATGGAATTTTATCCAATATATATAAATATCTAATATTTAGTTTTATGTAAATAATAAAATTACAACTTATGTTTTTTGATAAATATCAAAGACATTGAAATAACTCACCTTAGCTAAGTTTAATCCAAAATTATCTAATAATTTTTATGATAAATTATTTTTTTATTAGATTTATATAATATCATAAAAATATTATTGCATCTCTATTACATATAAATCTTTTTCTATATTATTATAATTCAAACAATATTTGTGTTATGTGTATAGGATTGAAAAATATTATACAACATGGTCGTCAATGGTTGAATGTAAGACTAAAAGATGGATGTTTGAATAATATATTTATAGAGGTGATTGAAGAGTTTATTGACCCTGCTAAAACATAGTCTGAATTAATGAATGAAACAAAAAAAATACCCATGTAATGCCCATAAATGTAAAAATTTAAGTTTCCAAGATGTGGACACAATGTGAAATCATCTTATAAAAAATATATTTGTTAGAGACTATTGTGTTTGGTATAAACATCTGGAATTAGTTGTGCCACAAATAACTAAGCATTTAATATATAAAAGTATTGATTCAAATATTACAATGGAATTTACTAATTCCAATATCATCATCAAAATGATTTTATGAAGTGTTGAAGGCTTCAGAAGAAGAGGTTTGGGCAGGTAATCCGTAAGGTCACTCATTGTTATTTATAATGACCAAATATTTGAATTTAAAAGTAAAATATCATTTTTCAGAAAGGTGTTATGATAAAATATGTCAATTATTTTCTAAATTATTTCTAAATAATCATGTCATAAAAGATAATTTTTATAGCATAAAGAAGTTAATGTGAGGTATGGGTCTGTCTATGTAAAACATATATTATTGCATTAATGGCTACATGATATATTGAGGCATAGACATTGAAACAATCACATATAATTTCTATAACTATCCTCAGTACAAAAGAAATACAATATGTAAAAGGCCGACAATTGACATTAAATAGTACTTAGCTTTCTTAAATTTACTACATGCATTCATTATTATTTTTTATTTTTTTCATTTTAATCAAATATAAATAAAATGTGCATGAAATTATATGTATATTTTAATATTTGAAATTTGATAATTTAAAATAATAACAAATTATAATATTGCTACTTATCGAACATTATCATTTAGAATTAAATTCATAAGGCTGAGTTGAGATATCCACCAATACTATTTGAGGTATTCAAGCAAATACACAAGAATAAAGATGAATCATTTATGGACAAGCAGTTAAATAATATTAATGTGAGTTTCTTATTTTTTACTTGTAGTTTCATATGTAAATTGCAATTAATAAAAAAAATGTAAAAAAATTGATTGTTTGACATTAATTATTAATAATATGTAAACTCAAGTATATTTTTTTACTATAACTGATGAATTATTATTTATGGACTCATTAAATATAATGTGCTGTATATGTAATTTGTTTTTACTTAATAATCTGTTTTAATATTTTCATGTAAGTGCAGGAAAGGAAATATTAAAAGCCCGGTGATGCAGCAGTAGCACAATAACGAAGGTCCCACTGTCCGGTCAGCGGGCCGAAATTTTTGGAGCAGAGCCTGACCCGTTCCATGATCCGACCTGCTTCGGTTAAATGAACCAGATGTTTATTTTTCATATAAAAATGATTTGTATTTATTTTTCGGGTGGCTGTTTTTGACCCGGTTGAACTGTTCATCATCCCTCTCCTCTTCTCTCTGCGCGATTTCGTGACTGCTCCGTGCTGCATACTGTAAGACGTTCTATTTTGGTTTTAATCTGTAACGCATAAGCATTTTCTGGTGGAGGTAGCTAGTCATACTGAGCGACTAGCGAACCACGTTATTTCTTGTGTTGAATTCTCGTTTTTGATTCTGTCATGGAATACTGTTGGATTGGGATATATATATTGCTTGTTTCTATGTTTCTGTTGTTTTCTGTTCTTAATCTCACTACCCGTGGAAGTGCAATTACCCAATAGACAAGTGTATGATCTTGGTAGCTATGCATATATATTTTATCTAGGTCCTATTTGGAGCACTTCATCATATTCTTCTAATTACAATAATATTTTTGATGAGCTGTTGCGATAGGATATGCAAGAGATTCAAGATAATTTGTAAAGAAAAAATGAGGAGGTATAACATAAGAATGAAGAGAGGCAAAATTAAATTGAAGAGATGAAAAAAAGACAAGAAGCAAGACTGAAAAGAGAGTAGGAAATACAATAAAAATTTTTGAAGATTGAAAAAATTATGTGCAAGTTGGCAGAGGCTTCATATTTTTTCATCATTTCGAAGAAGATCTATCCAGATCTTTGGAATATTTTTTCATCATTTTGAAGATTGAGGTATAAAACTCATCTCGACGAGTCATAACTAGTTATTATGTTGTTTATGGTGTTTTTGCAAAGAAATTTATTGTGTTAATTTTTTTTTTGTTTTCATATTATTGAATGTAATATAAGCATACTGGGGATGGTTGATCTTTGATGTTTGTGTTTTGATGTTATACTTTTTAGTGGATATTATGCGAATATTATTGGTTGAATAATGTGCAAAAATAAACTGGACTATATTATGTTTGATCCACCAAAACATAAATATCCATGCTTTTTTACAATGTTTTAAATTTATACATAACATTTATAAATGTATGTAACATATATCATTATATATATACATTTATATATAAATTAAAATGTTTCTATATACATGTTATGATATGTATATAAATATATATTTTTTATATTATATATATATATATATATCATTATTCAAAAACTATATTATTTCATGAACATTATTTTTGAAAATATTGTTCAAGTTTCTAAAAACATTTTTGAGTACAATGTTTTCATAAAACAATTATTTTTTTTAAATATTAAGTTTATTTTAGGATTTACACAAAAAATTGGATCAATATATATACATTTTTCATTTTGATATTGTTTTAGATTTTTTTTAAATATATCAAAACATACATATTTTTTCTTTGTTTTTTATCAGAAGGTTTCTTTGACACAAATCCTTTATTAAATGGCCCCTCATGTTACAACCCCAAGGCCCAACTAACCTCAATCCCATGGTGATCCTTTGCGTATCAATTGGTCACTTGACCCCCTTTAGGCATAATCACATTCTCATATTTATTCATTACATTGCAGAGTTTTACACATTAATTAAAACTTATTATCCTCTTTACCCGTTATGATGCAATGTTTTACACGAGACATGACTTATTTTTATCCCTTCCATCTCTCATTCCCTAGTATCTCAACTTGAGACCTATAATCTATTTAGTTCCAAATCCTAATACCAGAACTCAATATCTCTTTTCCCACAAACCAAAGTTATGCCAAATATAAAAAATTATTAGTTATTTTGGTATATATTCTTGATGTATTTGTATGAAAAAAAGCTTTAAACAAAATAATTTTATAAAATTATTGTTTTGATAAATTATGATGAATATTGCAAAATCATATAGTTTTTGTATGAAATATAATACATGGTAGAATTGTTGATAGGAGGGGACCAAAAAGTCATATAAAATAATGATATTTCTTTTGTTATGACTTAGTTACACCTTCAAGAGCATGTAAAATAATTTTGTCATATATTCTTAGCTAAAATTTTACATAATTAGTAATAGTAATATTCATACATTATGACTATGTCAACTTGCTGACATAATTATTTAAGTATAAAACATATTTCTGTTAGTTGCGAAACCTTCTTGGAGTTGCAACCACACTATCTTAATAGCATTTTAATGACCTAATTTTAAGTCATAATAGTCAAGTTTTCAACTGGTGCTATAAGCCCTGACATTCTCTAATACGATGACTTTCTCTCTTCAGAATTATAAATATTAATACAAAAACTATGATAATTTTCAAGCACTATGAATTTTGGATATATATAGTTATAAATAACATTTACTTGACTCATAATCATTTCAAGCATCACAACATTTTGATTTAGATAAAATGCACGAACCATGGCAATTCACAATGCTGTGATTTAGTATTATAATGGTGAAATGTACAAGTCATGTTTATTCCCAATACTATGAATTTGTGTTATAGTGATAAAATGCACAAGTTATACCATTCTCAAACTTATGACTTTGTGTTATAGTGGTGAAATACACAAGTCATGACCATTCTCAGTGTTGTGCCTATGTGTTATAATGATAAAATGCTTAAGCTAATATCATTCTTGGTGCCATATCAATCTATTAAAATAAAGAGACCAAAGTCACCACCTATATATCACAGCAACTTTGGGTCACAAAAAGGAAAAGCTATAGTTGGGATCATTTCCTAGGGCCATGACTTCATACTTAAAAATGTCTAGACACAAGTATAAAAGTGGGACTCATATGAAAAATTAAAGAGAGGAGAGTGAGAGAGAGAGAGAGAGAGAGAGGGAAAATAAAATAAGAGAGAAAAAAACCCCTAGGAAGGATCCAATGAACAAGCAAAAATCCAAAGGGGGGAATGAAAAATTTGACCCCCACTTAGAGGTAGATTCGAGATGCATCACATAAGAATTATCATTTTAGGGTTTAGAATTCTAAATTTTCTTGAGTGTTAATATTTGGAACTAAAAATTCATATACGTGTATTTTGAATTATCTTATATAAATTCTTTCTCAATATTAGGCTAAATTTGTTGTCTAGGATTGATGTATTTTTGTATGTGTGATAGATATATAAGTGATGAACTTTATATTTAGTAGTTTGATTATTGATTGATGTATTTATTTAGAACTAAAATTAAGATTTTACTAATAGTAGGTTTGTGTATGTTATCATGATTAGTAGTGATAGATATACTATGAGGCACACTTGCATGTAATGGTAACAAAGAATTAACAACTCTTTTGATCATGTTGCACAAGATAAAGCTATACATTAAAACCTAAAATTGAGATAAGTTTAATTGTTGCAAGTAAGATGCTTATGAAACTAAAAGTATGAATGCTTTTATTAGGCAATCCATTATGCATATCTTAGACGAACTGAATCTTAATCGTGGTAAGTTTAAGCCAAATGTTTAACTAGTTGTGTGGGAGTTCTATGTCGTCACGATGAATAATGATAGGTAAGCCATGAGATATGCATGAGTGTTGTGACTCATAAGGTGGTGATAGCTCCATGAGCTACTTTCTATTATATGATTACTATTTAGTAAGGTTTGAGGGAAGACATATATTAATTATCATGAGTATTTTGCTTACAAAATCAAAAGTACAAATAGTTTTAATACTACATCGGTCATGTCATTAAAATACATGTGGTCGAAGAAAATAATACATATACAAAATAATCATCAAGGGTAATTCATGAGTTACCTAAAAGGCATGGATTTATGGATGACCATCAAGCATGATTTTTTTATTATTTTAGTAATAAAGTACTAAAGAAATAACTATAAGGAGACTATCATTTGGAATGACCCAATAAGTGATAACTACCTTGTATGCTAGTAGGGCATTAGAGTATTTTTATAATAATCTAGTATTTATCCTATGATCAATCATAATAACAACCAAACTACCTAGAAATACTATTATACATAATGAAATATATCAATCCTAGAATCTTAATGCCATACAAAAAACCCAAATTTTTTTATGACTAGAGCAACAACAGTTGAATAATTGCAGATTGATTGAATTGCATACACAATTTATGTGGGATAAATATATGGATAAAAATCTCTTTTATCATATATATGACTCATATACTTGCAAAACTATGTTAGATGAGAGACTCAAACCTAATGAGCTCTTGAACATTGCATTTTCCTAAAAATAGATATCATTATCATAATAGAGTTGTTATAATTATCAATGATTTTTCTTCTATGTGATAACGATACTAGCTTCTATGTATTATTCTTGTATCGAGCTTAAATTTCTTCATGTGTTACAATCATCCATAGAGATACATCTAAGCTACTTATAGTTTCATCAAAATTTAATGACTCTCTATCCTCAATTGAAAGATAACATGCAATATTTCACTCCATAATATGCTTTGAGTGCCATGCTTGTGGCTTTCTTTCACGAGTTTCTCAATTAACTTCTTGTACCTTAGACTTCATTTGTTCTTTTACCTCATGCTTTGGTATTTCCTTCATAGAAACTAAAGTTTTTGTATTAGATTATTTCTCACCTATATAGTTGTTTCTAAAACTTCTTTTGATATACTATAATTTTTATTATTGCTTTGAAGTTAATTTTTTTACAAAAATTATATCCCTACTAATAATAGCCTTGTGGATAGTGAGATCTCACTAATGATACCCAATGTACTCATTCAACATGCCCTAATAATAACACAAATTCTAGATTTCAGATCAAACTTTATTCTTTCTCAGGTATTAAGCATCACAAATGTACAATATCCAAAAGTATGTAAAATAGTATAATCTATTAGCTTACCAGTCTACATCTCCATCAATTTTTTTAAATCAATTGTAGTTGATAGTAATCGATTTATTATATAACAAGCAATATTAGCTATTTATACCCAAGAGAAGTTAGTAGACATATAGTCATTAACATAACTCTCATCTATTCTATAATAATTCTATTCATGAATTTAGTCACTGTATTTTGTTGTGGTATGTATGTAACTATGAACTACTATTTGATACCTTCATATTACAAAAAGTAAAAAAAGTTATCGTTTGTATGTTCTTTTATAGTTTTTATCCTCAAGCACTAAATCCTTTTTCTATATTTAAGTTCTACCTATGTTTTGAAGCCTTTAAAAATTAAAAATGCATTTAATTTTTTTTTAATTAGATACACCTAACATCGCATGGAGTAATCATCAATAAATGACACAAAGTACTTATTGTATATAGTTTGTTTTGATAAACAATTTTGTATAACCAAAAAATTTTTTGTTTTAATATTTTGTTTGTGCATGTAATAAAATATTTGAAAGGTTGGGAATGCAACAATAACACAATAATGAGAGTCTCACTGCCCGGTCAGTGGGTTGAATAAATTTTTGGAGTAGAACTCAGTCTATCTAAGTGATCTGACCCGCTCCGTTATTGATATAAATTATTTTTATTACTATTTTTTGTGCGGTTGTAATTTTTATTTGAGGAACTGTTCATCTATGTTTTCTTCTCTTTACGTGATTTTTTTCGTGACTACTTCTGCTCACAAATCTATAAGATTTATTTTGGTTATAATCTATAAATACATAAGCATTTTTTTGTGGATGTAGCTAGTCGTGCTGAACGACTAGTGAACCATGGTATTTTTTGTGGTTTTGTTGTGGTTTGATTTAGTTTCTCGTGGTTTGTTAGATTATGGTTATGGATATATATCATTTGCTATTTTTTTTTATTTTCTTCTTCTTCTGAATCTGTGAAATCATAAACCTGGAAGCAAAATTGCCTAACAGTACTCTGCTCTTCCTAGTGATATTTTTACTGATTTCCAAACATCCAAATGAATCAATTCGAGAATGTGCTTACTCCCGATATCAAATCTATTAAATGCCAATCAATTCAAGAATGTTCACATAAATCTATCAAATCTACCAATATAAGCCTTGAAAGTTGTTTTTAAGATAATAGATTTTTATTCAAGTCATAAACATGTCATATCTTTTGAATGGTACAAATTATATCATTAATCATTTTTATTTAGATAATACAACTACTAATACTCTCAAAAACATGATCACCATCTAACTAAGTGTATAGAACCTCTTGAGATTGATTCATATTTGCAGAAATATTCAATCTAAGGTATCATGTGCCATGATGCTCCTTGGTCTCATAACCAACCATTAGTAAACTATTTTATACTCTTAACCATTATTCTCACATTGCTGTATAAAATATTTCCATCATCCTTAATGCTTACTATATTCTTTTGAGTATTTAATGACCCAACATCTTCAATCTTCTTATTATATTAACAAATTCTTTTGAAGTACCTATTCTTGTTGTAATTATAATACTTAATAGTCATCTTATTTCTTAATTTTGGAACTTGCATGTTTCTCCTCCTTTTTTTTGCACATATTTTTTACTTCTAAGATAATAGTTGCATTGTAATATCAATGAAGGCTTGATAGTCTACAATGATACTATTTGTTAGATTGATGATAAATTGATCATACAAATTAGTTTGACTTTAAAGTAGAATCTCAATACATTCAACTTCTTTTATTTTATGACAAAATATAGTAAGTTAAGAAAATAGAGTATTTAATGTGTTAACATGATCAATTACCATTTTGGATTTTGTCATTCGATGCGTGTATAATCTCTTCTTTGAACCATGTTTTTTTTTTTGGATTTAATTGCCTGTATTTTTTTGATCTAATTTCTTTGATGGTTGATGATATTTAATTTTGACTTAATTTATCTAGTATACTAAAATACAAGTATTTGTTGATTTAAATTATCCAATCATAAATTTTCCCTTATTATTTTAAAAACAAGAATATTAGGTCATATGCATATGGCCCTACCCATATGTTTTGGCCCCATCTTTACTGAGGCAATGACTACCTGCCCATTGAGGATTGAGCAACCCTAGCCCATCCTTCCTTGACTATGTGGATAATGGCAAGCTCGACGATGGCAGCACCTAGCTCTTGCTATATTAGGTCATATGCTACTTAGTTTGACACATCTACTTATTTTAGTTTTGTTGGGCTAGCTCAAGTTAGTCTATTAAGTTGAAATCGATCACAGCCTTCATAAAAATATCCCAACCAAACAATGCATCCAAATGATTTATCCTCAAATAACAATATTAGTCTAAATTTGATTTTTGTGTATGAGCGTGATGCACAAAACACAAATATTTAATTTATGCTTTACTAATTTTTGTGTGAGCTATGTGTAAGTGTGGCGCACAAAAAATATTATTTTCAAAAACTTTTTTTTTAAAAAAAATATAATATTAAAAATATATCATGATATTTTCATGATATAATTTCATGACAATTAATCAAAACAAATTATTTTTCATAGCATTTGTCTAGTTAAAAATATCATTTTCCCAAAGTTTTAATATAAACATTAGTTTTTCTATAAAAAAAAAACAAAAAAAAAACAGAAGTTTAAATAATAAAAACCAAGACAATTTAAGTTTAACTCAGGCGATTCAGGCATTCAGCTTCAGTCTGCGACCTTGCAAAAGAGTTCCGGGTTGCCTGGTGGTGTTTGGGTGCCTTCGACAAAGAATCACGAACGCGAAGTACTGGTTGTTGTTCCCCCTTCATCTCCCTGGGGGATTCTTTGTGGTTCGCCATGCGGCCGGAAATCCTAAATTGGATTCGCCTCAAACACCTGGTGTTCGTCGTCCTCGGAGGTTTCCTCATATTTTTATTCGCAAATCTTAAACTGGTGCGATTTTATTATGTTCTTCATTCAAGCACACCTCTCACATGTCCAACTTTATCCTGATTCATTTTATTTCAAATTTGAAGATTATCTGCTGCTTGAAACGCGTCTGATTGTGTGTAGTTTATTTTTGATGAAGATGGCAAACTTGCTCCAGTGAATACTTTCAATTCATATCATATCTTTTGCTTTATGTATAATACACTTGAAGTGAATGATAGTTCTTGAAGGAGGCCTTTTGAAAAATACCAAATTTATCAAGGATAATTATGTTTTAAGGTGTGGTGGTGGTAGATAAAATATGTGAAATTAGTAGTATTAGTCTCTTTCACACACACACACACACACACTCTCTACCCCCCATCTATCTTTCATTCTCTCTCCCTCGCTATCTTTCACTCACTCACTCGCTCTCTCTCTCTATCTTTGATTCTCTCTCCTTCTCTATCTTTCTTTCCCACTCCTCCCACCTTTCTCTCCTCCTCTTTATCTGTACATCTCTTCTTTTTTTTCTCTTGCTCTCATTCTCTATCTTTGTCTCTCTCACTTAATCTCTCTTCTCTCTATTGTTCTCCCTCTATGTCAATTTCTCTCATCTCTCTCTCTCCCTCTTGCAAGATGCTTAGGTTGGACCATGCCTACCCGAAATAGTAAGGGCTTGGCCTAACCTGGGTTAGGTCCAGGGCTCTAGGCTAGCCTAGTTTGGTCATTCATGCCAAAGTTGGTTTGTACATTTGCCAATGTGATGGGTTGTGCCAAGTTGTGGGTAACCCATGCTTATTCTACGCACAATTTCATTCATGTCGGGCCATGTTGCGAGCTCGGCTTTGGCTGTCCAATTTGTTTTTCACCTCCATCTAGGATTCTTGCAACGCTTGCCCACCATGATCTTTATTGGGAGGAATATGCAAAATTCATTATCAATAATGTAATAAATAATATTTTTCATTACTCAAATATTATAGTTTTTGTGATTCTTTTTTCCATTTAAAACCTGGGTTTGTGATTTAAGAGTCAACAGTCATATCATAGGTAATTATTTGTATTATTTTTTTTGTTGATATTATTTTGTAGAATTAGAAGATTTTGAGAATTTTTTTTTGGATTAAACAAGGTGAATTGTATATTTTTAATTTTAATGATTAACTATCTTTACAACTATTTGTAGAATTTATTATTTGTTTATGCTTAACTTATTTTTAGTTATATCACTTATTTGTAGTCAATTTGAGAATTTTGGATCATAATTTTAGAGATTTTTAATTAAAGTATGAGATTTATCAATTAAAAAATCATACTAAAATTTTTTATTATATTTGTTAAATTTATGTAAGTAAAAACTTGTTTAAACTGATTTACTTATATATATGAGAATATAATAAAGTTGTATCTCGGTATTAATTAAGATACTTGTACATTAATGGAATACAATCTATATTCTTACATATAAACAAAACAAAAAAATTCATGATAACTTATTAGTTGAATGCTCTTATCATAAATATAAACAAAAAAAAAACAAAATAATAAATCTCAATATCTTCTCAAACAAATGCATACATATTAAAAATACTTAGCCTGAAGAAAAAAGAATTGTAGTCAGCTAAACTTCTTCTTGAAGATATCTACAAACTAATCATTAATAGATATATTACTGGTAATTACAAAATTGTTCTAAATTTTATATTATAATAGATTGATAGTTATTGAGATTTATTATTTCATATTTTATATTATTTATTATATTAATATTAATTTTGGATGAGTGCACCTAATATGTTGGCTACCTCAATTATTGCTATAATGTGATTTTTTTTAGATTTTTTTTTTTGTTTTTATGAAATTAATGAAAGATTAAATTGAGTTTTTGGCTCCTCATTGTGAACATGGTATTAGAGTGAGAGATAGAATAATGTGCATTGTCGAGTAGTGGGTGGTGCATAGTGAATTGCTTGTATGGTGACACAAAATTCAAGGATAAAAATATTAAAAATAATTAATATATTTTTAGATGGTATTATATTTAGATTTATGAATAGATATATTAGTATGTATCTATGGATATTTTGACATAAAATATTGATTAATAATATTATAATAAAAATAAAATAAAAATATAATAAATATTTTGATGTTATATTTAAAAAAATTAATATATGTATTATATATTTTTTGATGTATAATTAAATTATATCATGTTGATAAATTAAAAATATTAGTCTTGTAATTTTTTTTAACTTATCAGATATACATATATAGTATACTATATATATATATTTTTTCTTTTTTATTTATATTTAATGCTTATGTATATGAGAATAGGATGGATGATTTATGGTGGCGTGATTGTGCTTGTCAGCCTATGCAACATTATAAGTTGGTTATGTGGACTCTAGTGGCTAGAATCTACAACAAAGTGGTTTAGAGGTGTCAAACATGCTGTGGCTTGCTACCATGCCATGTCGGATATAGTTTGGTATGATTTTCCTGTCATATCAGACACAACGTGGTATGATTCTCATGCTGTTCTAGGTATTGCATGGTTGGTTTGCATAGCATCTGGTTGTGTCGAGCATGGAGCAGGTTGTTTTGGGCCTAGAGTGAGTTGTGCTGGTGCGGGCATGTTCGGGCCAATTGGGGGCTTTTGGGCTGGTTTGGGGCTTTGGGAAGAACAAGGGCCAATGCACAAGCCACAAAATGTAATTTTTTTTTCTTATCCAAAAATATAAATTCTAAGACCTAAGTCCTAAGATTACCTAAGAGTAAACTTAATATATTTTTTGTAAATTTAATTTTATTCAAATAAAAAAGATGAATGCGTAAATATAAATTAAATAAAAAAACATAAAATTTAAATTGAGAAAAACTACAAAGTACAAACTGCAATCTAATTCAATATACAATACAATACATGCTGCATACATATACATGATATATCTTACAATTTATATCAGCCATGAATAGAAAAATCACAAGGCACAAAAGTATATATATTTATATGGAAAATAAAATGGTAAACATTGTATTGTAGTTCACTATATGTATGACATGAACATAATTATGAAAGGCGCGCCTGAGGCACGTCTGAGGCACGGCTAAAGCTCAGGCGCCATCATTCCCGGGGAAAATGCCTTGCTTTAGGTGAGGCATAGTTACGAAACCTATGTGTTGGTTACCAAACTGACACCTTTTTATGATTCTGACGCGGCTAACAGGGAGGGGAGAGAAGTTGGAAGCCGAGGACGAGGAGCACACAGCCGAGGTGCCGACAGTACCTAAGGTAACCTAATTCTATAATCTGTAATGGGGGGGTGTTGGAAGCTGTAACGGGAGGGGGGGTGTTGGAAGCTGTAACGGGAGGGGGGGGGGTGTTGGAAGCTGTAATGGTAGGGGGTTCAAAGTATAATTTTAATTATTTTAAATACCGTAATGGGAGGGGGCAGGGTTTAGAGGGTTTAAATATTTTTTTATATTTTAATTATTATTGTTTGTTTAATATATATGCAAAATATAATAAACAAATAATTTATTTTAATTTTAAATACATGATTTTAAGAATAATAATAAATATACAATATTAAAATATGAAATATATAAATATGAATATTTTTTATAGTATGTAATATTTAGTAATATATAATATATAAGTATAATAGTTTTTGTTATATAATTTATTTTAAATAAATTAATGTAATATGTAAATAATGAAAATATAATGAAAATTGTATTATATTATTGATGGAGAAAAAAAATTAGATTACATTAATTTTGAAATAATATAGATTATTTAAAATGCATATTTTTTTTCATGCAGAATTATACAATAAAATGAGTTGTAATGTTTGTAAAAATAATGTTTGAATATTTTTTTTATTTATCTAAATTTCTGTTAATGGATAATATTTGTTTTTATTTTTTTTTTCATGCCATATCCTAGCCGTATCTGTATCTTAGTTTTTTGAAAATATTCGTGTCCCCGTATTCTGCCGTGTCGTATTCCCATGTCCGTATCCATGAAAAAGGCGAAGGAAATCATCATCAAAAGCTTTAATGGGAATGAAGAGAAGTATAGGGAAATCATGAAAATCATTGATAGGAGGTGGGAGGTTCAAATTCATCGGTCTTTGCATTCAGCTGGGTATTTTTTGATTGATGGGAAGAATGGAAGATGAATGTGTTGCATAAGATGATTTGGTGTTTGAAGGTGATGATTTAATATAGGGTGATGTTGCAAGAGCTAGTGGAGCTGAGGAGCTTAGAGTTTATACAAGAGCTAAACCAAGCAAAATACAAACACCAAAACCAAAACTAAAGTCAAGATCATCTAGCTCTAAACATAGTCCTACTCTTGTTTTGATTGATGAAGATGAAGAGATGATCTATTCATTGGGAGAGGAAGATGAAGAAGAGGGAGAGTGGAAGATTGATGATGGGGATGATATTGATGAAGATTTTCTTGATTTAGATTTAGATGTAGATACATGAGTATTTATTTTGTTTTAGAACTTTGGATATTTGTTATTTTATTTTAAAATTTTGAATGTTTGGATGATGGGAGCACTATTAGTATTTGATTTTTATCTTTGATGTTCTTTTGTTTATTATTAGATAAAAATTAAAGACTATATTTAGTAAAATGTATAATTTTTATGTGTATTAGGCTGGGTGCGCCTCAAATAAAAAAGCCCGTGCCTCAAGTGCGCCTTGCACCTTAAGGTCTCAAAATGCTTTTGTGCCTCAGTGCACCTTATGCCTCAGTGTGCCTTGTGCCTTAAATAACTATGGACATGAATCAAGAATCATCAATAAATAATTTAAATTAGTATGTGTGGTATGATAATATAGATGAAGATGAGGATCGTCATATTTGTCATCATGGATACGTGTAAAGATGTTCTTAATACTCTTAATATTTTCGATCTCCATGTCTCATGAATTATCATCCATCATCTTTCATGCCTTCTCACAAATGCTTAATTCTAAATCCTCCCAATCCTGAATCCTTTATGATATTTAATCGTAATGTCTATCTCTTATCTAAAATGATATTAACTATCATAGAAAAAATAAACTTCAATACTATGCTAGACACTAGAGAGGCTTATAAATCATGTGTCATCATAGCAATATATGATATTCATAGGATTTTCATTATAACAAAATATTCAAGTTATTATTATTATTATATGATAGGATGAAATAATAATTAGTATCCAAGTGTCGAGATAGCTGATTCATATTTGACGAGTCACCCCATCATTTATCCCTGACTAATTGAATAGAGAGGTCATCAATTCTGACTATGGTGTTAATGTTCGCACTCAAAGTTTGACTATAACTCTCATACATAATGTCATAATATTAAAATAAGTTGGTTAATTTTTCATGAATAAACCATTCAAGTTGATGAATCTGGTTCATGCATATAGATTTGTATGTAAAAATATTTTCTAATCTTTCAATCTTAATATTAGGATTCATACATGTAGCTAAATAATATAGAGTTGGAATAAAAAATTAATATTTTAAATACTTGGTTTCTATCTAAATAGTAATGACATTAAATATAAGGTGATCTCTATATTTGTTAAACATATTATTAATGTTGTATATGTACCTAAATGTAATGTAAGTGCTAGAAGTGTATGCCGACAAATACATATTCATCGTGCCATAAAAAATTTTTAGGAATTTAATAAATAAAATTTTTATATCTAAATTAGAATTGTTAATAATAAGCTTGTTACTCTTATTATTAATATTGTCGGATATCACGTATTTGTAGTCGACATACGACTCCAATATTTGGTAGATATATTTCAATGGTGTCTCACAAGGCATATTTTTTGAAATTTTTTCTTTTTAAGCCTCACAGATAAACATAGGCTGCTAAATTATTGTTGTCTACTAGTATCATAAGATATTTTAGTAAATTTTTTAATTTTTTGTGTAGGAGAAATATTTTTTAAATATGTTTGTATTATGAGATTAATCAAGTGATACATTAAACTAACATGAAATATTTTATCAAATGATTTATTTTATTAGTTATAACAAACATACTAATTATTATTTTATTATTAAAAGTATTATTGAAAGTTATACTAAATATTTTATTTTGAAAGTTATATTCTTTAAAGATTTATATCATATATTTATATATAGTAGGACTATTATGAGAATGAAGAATCTTAGGTAATTTTAATATTTTTTAATTAAATTTTTATTTAGAATTTATGTAGTGAGTGATGAAACATACAAATAATTCATCATTACGACTAGTTAATTTATCCAACATCACTGAAATTATTTTACTAAATTTCTTAAATTTATTAATTATTAATTATTATTTTAATTTATTAAATTTTATAATATTATTCTACATTTGTACTTATGAGTTTTATGATAAGTATACTGGAATTAGGTCTACATAATACTGGCTGCTCTAGGTTCTTCTAATCTAATTAGGAGATTTATGATGGTAATAAGTTTGGTCATAATTATGTCTTTTCTCCCAACATCATTAAAGTATATGAATGAGGTTAATGAAAATGAACTAGATCCAGTTAAAAAAATCTCATTGCTAAGCTGGGTTTATCTCGGATCTAACGTACTTGATCAGTATGTCTTTTTAAATTTTTAGTTTTACACACTTTTTATATGTATATATCTTTTTATAAAATATAAATTATGCTGATTCTTCCTCGATATTCTTAGAAATTTTTAGTTTTTATTATTTTAAAATGTGTTCAAATTATTGATATTTGTTTAATTTTTTATTTTTTAAGTGACATATATTACTTGAGATTTTTTAGTAGAGTTATCATTATTATCTATGTCTAGGTTTACTTAAATTTGATATTCATTTTTGTTAAATTTACAATGTGATACTTTTTATTTATTTATATTATTGAAATAAAATATGAAAGTTGTTAAAATAAATTATAAAGTTCTAAAATCCAAAATTGCTCTGTAACAAAAAAAATAAAAAAAATTAGTATTATACCGTAGATTACTTTTTGTAAATTTTAACCTATAGAGTCGATAATCTACTTGCAATGTTGCACATCCTGACAAATATACCCTTATTATCATGAACTGTCTATCCCATTTTCATTTGCCAAGCATTGAACGTAAATTGAAATAAAAAATGACATAGTATAATACATATGTATATCTAATATATACATGTATATATTACAAATGACTTACTGGAGAGAGTTGAGAGACTACACCACACAAAAAGTTAAAAGACAAATTTGAAAATGGAAAATTGAATGAGTTAGATGGAAAAGAAGATATTGAGAATGAATATCTTTATTTTTTTTATTAATAGAGAAAAAAATTCAAATTAATTAAAAAAAAATATATTTTATAATTTTTTTTATTAATTTTTAAAAATTTATATAGGCTAGAATCATGACAGCCATCGGATTTTGGCATCTATAGCCATTGGACTCAATCCTATGACTACATTAATTCTAGATGTAATTTGTTTTTTTTTTAGTATTGACGAAGCAACATGATGAAGACATGCATTGCCTATCATTGCTTGTTTTGGAAACTTATTGAGTGAAAATGCAATAGGTGGCCGCTTTGTGTGCTCGATTAATTGTATTTGGCCATGTGACTTTTTTTAAAAACTTGTTCTATTGGGATATGACTTGTGACTCAGGACTCGATTGTAGCTGATTTTGAGTCCTCTGGCTGGTGGACCATTCCTCATGTTTGGCTTGGCACGAGGCACTACATGTTCTGGGCCATCATGACATGATCCATGTCAAGGGGCCACACAATCTAGGACCATGTATGGTTTTAGACAGTATCGCGAACCGTGCTTAGACTGTCTGGCTCGATTGATACCTCTAAGCGATATGTGGTATGGGATTATTTTTTACATTTTTTACAGTGTTATTTTATAATTTATTTTTTACAACTTTAAATTTATATTTTTTTTAAATAATATAAATAATTAAAAATATATAACATAGTGAATATAACAAAAGTGAGTTTCAGATTGATGTTGATCTGGATGTAGATAGCAATGATAACCCTATAGAAAAGTTTGATGTAGGATTTATGTGTTTATTTTTTTTTACCACTCTCGTATGTCATCTAAAAAATACAAAAATAAGCGTACATCAATAGCATAGATATATTTTAAAATAATAAAAAGTAAAAATTTTAGAGGTATCAATAAAGAATCAACATAAATGTATATATTATAAAAAGATATATACATGCAGGAGTGTGTATGAGACTGGGCTCCTATAGAGACACGTCGATCAATGCATCAAAAAATATGATATATTAGATTTGAGGTAAACCAACTTAGTAGCGAGGTCTATTAGGTTGTATCTAGTTCAATTTCATTGATCTCCTTATATACTGTAATATTGTTGGGAGGGAAGGAATTATCATGGTCAAATTAATTATAATCATGAGTTTCCTGATTAGAGTTTTGGATGATCTTATGCTAGTTGGTATTATATAGATTTACTTTCAGTCTGTTTATTATAGGATTACCAAGTCCACATGTAGAAACGACATATATAATTTTATAAATTAGAAAAATAATTAATATTTAGTGAATTTAGGAAATTCAATATTATGACATACATGATGTTTGATATTTGGATTAATTATGATGTTACATCATTTATATGTCTTACTACTCACTAGGTAGACTTTAAATAAAAATTTAATAAAAAGATTTTTAGGATTTCTTGAGATTCTTTATTCTCATTATGATTCTGTCATATAAGAGTATATGACGTGAAACTTTAGAGAATATGACATTCAAAATAAAAATTTTTATGATTTTTAATAATGTTTTTAATAACATAATAGCTATTAGTATTTTTGTTAGGATAATTAGATATGAGTCGTTATGTGAGATATTTTGTATTTGGTGTATGTGTCATGTGATTAACATATAGTATATGTAGAAATAAAAATTATTTTTTTTTGCATTAGAAAAATAAGAATTCATTAAAATATTTTAAGATGCTTAGTAAACAATAAAAGTTTAGTAGTTTATGTTTGTTTTTGATGCTTAAAAATATTTTCAAAAGGCATGAGACATTGGTGAATTATACCTATATGATGTTGAAATTATATGTTGACTATTAACATGTTATACCTGACTACTTTAATAGTAAGAGTGATGAGTTTATTATTAATGATTATAACTGAGATACAGAAATTTTATTTATGAAATTTCTAGAGATTTTTTTATGACATGATAAATATATATTCATTTGTGTATACTTTATCACTTGCATTGTACTTGAGTGCGTATGCAATGCTAGTCGTATGTTTATAAAATATCGAGGCCACCTTGTATTTAGTGTTTAATTATTAAGATGAAAATTAAATATTTAAAATATTAATCATTTATTCCAAGTTTGTATTGTTTGACTGATTGTATGAATTATAACATTATAGTGGAAGAGAGAAAATATCTTGACATATATATCGACGTATATGAATTAGGTAAACCAATCTAAAAGATTCATTCATAAAAAATTAATTGACTTATTTTCATATTATAATACTAGATTTGATAGTTGTAGTCTTTTTCTGAGTACAGACATGAATATTATATTCAGAGATTATTACTTCTTCATTCAGTTAGCCAGGAAAAAATAACTTGGTGGTATGTCAAATTTAAGTGAGTTATCTCGGTATTTAGATATTGATGACTGCTCAATCTTATCATATGATAATGATAAAAATTTAAATTTTTTGTTATTGTGAATATCAAGGAAGCATGGATTTGGTTCCCTATAGCCATGTTCATGTGTCGAACATGTGGATATGGTACGGACAAAGCATGGATATGTGTCTCAATATGTCACGTGGCTTATTGTTGACCAATCCATGTCTGATATGCCACATGACATATTGGACGGATACGTCAGATGTTGTATCTATGCCAACAATGTCGAGTGGCCGACGTTCGACGATGTCGAGTGGCCGACATTGCCCACGATGCCGAATGCCTGATTCTGTTGGGCGGCGGGGGTAGGCACGATTCTGTGGGGCGGCAGGAGTAGGCACGATTCTGTGGGGCGGCGGGGGTAGGCACGATTCTGTGGGGCAGCGGGGGTAGGCACGATTCTGTGGGGCGGCGGGGGTAGGCACGATTCTGTGGGGAGGCAGGGGGCACGATTCTGTGGGGTGGCAAGGGGGGGGGAGGCATGATTCTGTGGGGTGGCGGGGGCACGATTCTGTAGGTTGGTGAGGCACGATTTTGATAAAATAAAATATTTTTATTTTATAAAATACAAGAAAATATTTTTTATAATATAAGATAATTATAAAATATTATTTTATAAAATAAGATAATTATAAACATTATCATATAAAATAAAATAAAATATTTTTATATTTATAAAATAAAAAAATATATTTATTTTATTTTATAAAATAAAATAATTTATTTTATTTTATAAAATATCTAATATTTATAAAAAAAATAATTTTTATTTTTTTTATCATGCTGTATCCTAGTCATATTCGTATTTTAGTTTTTTAAAATTTATCTTGTTTTCGCATCCTGTTATGTCGTATCCCGTGTCCGTATCTGTGTTCCTGTTTCTTAGGTAAATATCATACGAATTTATTAATCTTGTACTATCTAAGATAATACTTAATCATTTGACCCCTTTAGTGTCTAGCATATCAGTGAAATATATTTTTTTGTGGCTGCTAATGTCATTTAAAATATGTGATAGAGATTATGATTAGATATCATAGAGACACTTGTATGTATGAAGGACTAAGATGATTTGAGGTTGAACATTAAGGATAAATCACAAGAGATGATATATGATGATTGTGAGATGTAGAGATTAAGAATATTGAGGTCTTATTAACATTTTCAGACGTATTTATGATGATGATGATGATCTATATCTTTTTCCTTAATACTATATCACAGATTCTTATTGATTATGATCATTTTTAATTCATATCATATTTATTTTTACTACATTGTTATTGCTTATTAAATTTTGTTATTTTATTTTGATTCATGCATTTTTGTAATTTTTGATTTCTCTATTGGTGGCTGATGTAAGATATATTATATTGGATATTTGATTAGATTGTACTTTATAATTTTTCTCAATTTAAATTTTGTTGATTTTTATTTTATTTTATTTATGTATATATACATGTGTCAAACGGGCCGGCCTGGCACGGTTCCAGTTCCGTGCCGTGCCCGGCACGGCATGGTTTGTATATAGGCGGGCACGCCTTGGCCATACAGGCCAAGCGGCACGGCCGGGCAGGCGGGAGCCGCAACGCGGGACCGGGGTCCGGGAGGCCGCACGGGCTGACCGCTGAGGGGCTGACTGACAGGCAGAGCAGATGGCTCATGAGTCATGGGCTCATGGCAGATTAGATTTTTTTTTTGTAAATTTTTTGATAAAGTAACCGTATAGAGTAATAATTAAAAAATATAATTTTTTGTAAAAATTATAAAAATTAAAATTAAATAAAACAAACAAATATTAGAAATTTTTTTTTTATCAAATACAATTAAGTTTAGCTTTTTTTATATTTATAATTTATTAATTATATATTAAAATTTAAAGTTATTAATTTTTAAAATAAAATTTAAATCGTAAAATAATAAATAAATACATTAAGTTAGTAAAAATTAAAATTAAAAAAAAATTAAACTACACAAATGAAAAATTACCAATCATGCTTTTGAAACCAATGGTCCGAACAAAACAAGTATAAGTTTCAACACAACGTATGGTACAAAGTACAAACAAAGTGTATAAATAAAATAAATAAAAAAACATCGAAAAAAAAGAGCAGATGAAAATCAATCATCAAGCGTCATATCATGAGAATCATCAGCCGCAACATCAAGATCAGTATCATATAGATCATCATCATCGGCAATCAGCTCCTCCGCCATCGTAGTGGATGTGGATGTGACTGCAGTGTCTGTCACAGTCCCAGCTTCAGCACGATCACTGATGCTAAATCTCGATTCCTCCCAATCCTTCAAACATGCCAATGCCTCAATCATATCTGGACGTAATCTCAATCTCCTATCCGAAATCACGTTCACTGCAACAGAAAAAGCAAACTCCGATGCTACGCTCGACACCGGAGGAGTCAGTAGATCCCGTGCCATCTTAGATAGCACGGGATAGGTGGACTCATATGATTTCCACCACTGTAATAAATCAAGATTCTTATTATCAGAATGTGATATGATTGAGCAGTAATCAGTATCTAACTACCGAGACAGCTCGCTCCTATGTGATGGTCCACCCCTACGTTTCTCACTCGCTAGGTTAATGGAATAATCGTCATCTCCGAACAAGGTATCAGTGTCCGTAATCACAGTCTCACCACCACCACCACCATACCTAGTATCGTAGTATGTGAACAGGTCTGTCAACTTCTCGTAAATGAACCATTCAGGTGGCTCTTCCAGGTTCATGCACGAGGAAATGAAAATCAGGGTGTTTTCAACCCCTTCCACCTAGAGGTGTCAAACGGGCCGGCCCGGCACGGCACGGCCCGTTTTTCACGTGCCCAGCCGTGCTGCCGTGCCGTGCCGGGCACGGCACGGTTTTTAAAATTCGGGCACGGCACGGCCCGCGGGCACGGCAAGGCCGTGCCGTGCCGTGCCGGCCCGCTCGGGCACGGGCGCACGGCAAGGCAGGGCAGGCGGGGCGGGGCGGGTCGGGTCTGTTTGGACCCGACCCGCGGTCTTTTTACCGGGGGCGGGGCCCGGTTGGGTCACGAGTCACGACTCAGTGAGTCGTGACCGTGAGTCGTGACTCGTGACTCGCGACTCGCGACTCGTGAGTCGCGACTCACGAGTCGCGACTCAGGCACGCGGGCCGACGAGTCGTGCCGGGCACGGCCCGGCACGTGGTTCGTGCGGACGGGCCCGGCACGGGCCCGGGCACGTTTTTTTATCGTGCCGGGCCGGCCCAGGCACGGCCGAACCGTGCCGTGCCTCGTGCCGGGCCGGGCCGGCCCGGCCCGTTTGACACCTCTACTTCCACCTTAGCCCTAGGGTCCATGCATGCTGCGAGGTAATAAAGAGATGGAATGGTGGACCAGTACTTCAGGTACTTGGTCTCCATCTCTGCAACCATATGGCTAAGCGTCGGGTCCGCTCGATATTTCCTAAACATGCTACTAATGTTGCATATGCAACGGAGTGTAATTCAAGTGGTGGGCGTATAAACCGACGAACACATGTTCGTTGTGTCATAAAATATCTTCAGGAATTTCATAAATGAAATTTCTGAAGCCCAGTCAGTGTCGTCAATAATAAGTTCGCCACTCTTACTATTGACGTAGTCGGATATCACGTGTTCGTATCCAACACATGATTCCAACATCAGGTACGTGTAATTCCAACGATGTCTCACATCTGATTGGAATTTTTTCTTCTTAAGATTCGCAGACAAACAGAGATTACAAAACTCTTGTAGTCTGCGAGGAGTGCGAATATACTTGAGTGCATTGCGTATATTTTCCAACGCGGGGGAACACACCTTCATACCCGCTTGAACTATCAGGTTAATCACATGACACATGCATCTGACATGAAAGATCTCTCCTAATGGTGCGTCTCTAATATTCCTAACAAACATATTGATCGCTACTCCATTATTCGCAGCATTATCGAAAGTGACACTAAAAATTTTATTTTGAATTTTATATTTCCTAAATATTTTCATCATACACTTAAAAATGGCCGGGCCATGATGAGGATGAAGAATCTCAGTGAATCCTAATATTTTTTTATTGATTGTCCAGTTAGAATCTACATAATGACTCGTGAGACATGCATAAGAAGAATCATCGTGACATGTCCATATATCGGACGTCACGGACACCACTCCACTAAATGCCAAAAATTCCTTAATTATTTTTTGTTTTTTTAACTTATATATCTTTAGTATGTCACTCCTAGATGTGAACCTAGGAATCCTACGATAGGATGACTGAAAATAAGTCTGCATGATGCCCACTACCCTCGGATCTTCCGAAAATTTGATCGGAAGACCCATCAATGTGATGAGCCTGGCCATGCCGTCCCTACCCAACTCGCTGGAGTATACGAAGGGAGTAAACTTTGAGACTGAACTCGATCCAGTCTCAAAAAATGTAGTGCCAAGTTGGGTTTGCCTAGGATCTAAGTGTCTATGTTTTTTGGTACATATTTCGGCATGCCTCTTAAGGTGCCCAGTCCCACATGTACTCTTGTATGTTAAAAGTCTCATACAATATTTGTACTGTGCCATTTCAAGTTCCTCACCCCTAACATTTACTTGTGTTATGATTTTAAAATGTGTCCAAACTACAGAAGTCCTCCTAATTTTTTGTTTTTTAGAACTTTGGGTTGAGACGACAGGAGAAATCAAAGTTTCAGTAGCCACAGATGTCTGTGTAGAGGTGTCAAACGGGCCGGCCCGGCACTCCCCGTTTTTCACGGGCACGATCGTGCTACCGTGCTGTGCCAACCGGGCCCAGCACGGCCCGCAGGCACGACGGGCCGTGTCGTGCCTCGCCTGGCCCGCTCGGGCAAACCTGACCGAGCGGTTCGGGAAACGGGGACCCCGGGTCGGGTCGAATTTGACCTGACCGTGGTTTTTTTTTGTGGGAGGGGAGGCATGCGGTCGTTGCCATGCCGCGGGCCGAACCGTCCCTTGCCAGGCACGGCACGGCACGGTCCGTGCCAAAGCCGGGCACGACACGGGCCCGGGCACGGATTTTTTCGTAAGTTTTTCTAGAGAGAGAAGCTTTAGAGAGAGAAAGTACAAAAAAACGTAAAATAAATTACCCGGTAAAGGCAATGAGGTCAGTCACGTGCAAGGTGCACCGCAGGAAGTTCTGATGTTCAAAACTCAAGTTGAGTTTCACGAAAATCCAAGCCGAAATCAAAATCACGAGGCCCGAGAGAGAGATGCACGGTTTATGTAAGAGAGAGAAAGTATTGAGAGGTTTTATGTTTTTGAAAAACATAAATGTTATAGGGAGAGGGGTATATTTTATAGGCTAAAGAAAGTTTTTTTTTTATAAAAAAAGATATTTTTTTATTATTTTTTTGAATTTTTTTAAGATTTTTAAGCGGCAGAATCACGAGGACCGTTGGATTCTGCCCCCTAGCCGTTGGAGGTGAATCCAACGGCTGAAAATCGGTGAAGTTTGAAATTTTTTTTTTTTTGCCGTTGGAATTGCTCGGATAGCATCTATGGCCGTCGGCCGTCGGGTATCGGCAGTCGGGACCGCGGGTCGGGTCCAATCAGACCAGACCCGCGGTATTTCTACCGGGGGGGGGGCAGGGGACGGCCAGACGGGTCACGACTCAAGCCACGCTACACGTGACAGGCCGCCAGTGCCACGTGTGCTTGCGTGAACCGGCACGGGATGGACCCGTGCCGGCGTGCCGTGCCGGGCCAGGCACGGCACGGGATCTTCTTAACCCGGGCACGACACGGGCCCGGGCACAGTTTAAGAACGTGCCGGGCCGGCCCAGGCACGGCCGAACCGTGCCTCGTGCAGGGCCGGCCTGGCCCGGCACGTTTGACACCTCTATGTATATATCTTATTTATTAAATAAAATAAAATCTATAAATATTATATTATGTCTTACTCTTAGCTAGTCTTTGGTCTTATAATTTAGGATAAGGGAAAAAAAATCTAATTTGTGTTCCCTGAAATGGCCTGAACTAGCCTACCCCACATGGCCCACTCTACTCTCGACATGGTCTAACACGATCATGCAACATGTAGGCCAATCGTGTCATGCTGGGCTGACCGTCTGGTTTTTGTGTCATGTCGAGCATGACACGTGAACCATATCATATTTTATCCACTACGACACGATCTATTTGACACATTCAATCTGTTCTTGGAACTATCATAATGTTATTGCTAGCTCCTAGTTGGCTATGTTTTCTTGTAGTCCCTTTTATTTTACTAAATATTTTTTATAGGATTGGAAAATTATTTTTTCTCATGTTTTGATCGATCTTGATGTAGTCTATCTCATTGTCTTAAGATGTCATTATTGCTATAGGTCTGGATTTTATTTATCTTCATGATAAGGCTTGATAATGCTAATATGAAAAATTGAATTTATATCTAGCTTCGGTGGTAGTTCGATATTGCATGATACTTTACCAACACATCCTAGTATGAAAAACATGCCTTCATGCTTTCATACAAGTTTTTTATGCACATTTCAAAATGACTTGAATTGTTGTGGTATGAGTTTGATAAGTCTTAAGTATTCAACATAAAATCTAGTATGTCTCATATTTATGTCAGTCTATTTTTTTATTTTTTTAATATCATTCTTTAAGTATGAGCATGCTACGCAGTCTATTCATATCATTCCTTTGTAAGTTTGTAGGTTGTTGGACTTTTTCTTATGTACCTTTCAACCAAGGTGTGAAGAATCATCAGTTATTGCTTCATGACTATCTTGAATGTACTCTTTTTGATTGTTTCACTTTTTTGTAGGTTGTAAAAGAATTGAGTTTCATCCAATAATTTTGCTCAATCAATATGATTATCACTCACAAAATGCTTTAAATAGAGCTATAACTGTGCATTCACTCGTTCTATTTGCCTATTAGCCTGAGGGTGAAATCTAGTAGAAAAGTGTAGTGCCGTACTCATGAGCTTAAAGAGCTCCATCCAATATTTTATAGTAAAGCGTGGATGATGATAATTTATGATAAATTTTGAAAGCTTTCAATATTTCATTATGTTCTTAATAAATAATTTGACTATTTCTTCTTTTTGTAATTCTTAGGGGCTATAATGAAAGTAGCATACTTTGAGAAATGATTTATCAAAATTATGATCAATTCATGTCTTTCAAATTTGGGTAAGTTATTGATGAAGTTCATGGTGATGCTTTTCAAAGGCTGTTCCGCTATAGGTAATGACTCTAATAATTCTTTGGGATGATGTTGTTTTTCTTTGTTTTGTTGGTATATAAGATAAGTCTTCATATAAGTTTTAATATCATCTTGTATTTGTGATTAATAGTATATAAACTATAGTAAGACTTTTGTGTGTCGTTGTTTTGGGTGATATTTTCATTTGGATTTATGATATTCCTTGATAAAATTTATTCTGATTCTTCCTAATTTAGTATGTAAAGCTACTTTTTCTTTAAGTACAATAAGTCATTTTCCATTCAAAATTAGCTTGTTTTACTTTCATGAGCTAGGGAAATAAGATTATTTGCCATCAAATCATGTTGTAACATCTTTATGAGATATATCATTTCTCCTTGAGGCTAGCTAACAATGGATGCTACCTTTGCTTTGCGACTTAAGACATCGTCCACATGATTAGCGATACCTGGCTTATATTTTGATGTATAGTTAAACTTAGCTAAAAATTCTTGCCACCTTGCTTGCATACAGCTTAGTTTTTTTGTGTGTGTCTGAAAGTAACTAATATTAATGTTGTTAGTCTTTACTATAAAATTCAATCCCAGAAGATAGTCTCCATGTCTGCAAGTAATGGATGATCATTCTCATCTCTTTCTTTTAGATCTTGTATTGTTTCTCTGTATCATTTAGTTTGCAACTTTCAAAAGTTATGAGGTATCTTTTTTGATTAAGATTTTTTTTAATAGCAAAGTCAGAGACATCAGTTTGTACCTTCAACACCTTGGTGTGGTCTTATAGTGCCAATACATCTATTACAACATTCTTCCAGTCATCAAAAGCTTGCTTTGATTTTTCATCCCATGTTCTTTCATTACTCTTCTTGGGAAGATTTGTTAATGGAGTATTCTATGCTGAATATCCCTTGATGAATCAATGATAATAATTAACTAGGCCCAGGAAAGATCTTAATTGTGACACTTTAGTTGAGGGATCACATTCCCGGATAGCTTTGATTTTATTTTCATCCATCATGAATTTTTTATTTTTAATGTGATGTTTCAAGAAGTCAACTTTGTTTAGAGCAAAAGAATATTCCTCTCTTTATATATTGTTTATTTTGCCTTTAAAGTTGGAATACCTTCCTTAAATGAATAACATGCTCTTCTAATGTATTATTATATATGATAATATCATTTAAATATACTACCATAAATTCATTTAGAAAATGATAAATCATCATTTTCATCAATGTGCAAAATATAGCAGGTATATTAGTAAGTTCAAAGTGTATTACTAAGAACTCATAAAAGCTATATCTTATTATGCATATTATTTTTAATTTATCCCCTTTATCTTTTTTCATTTGATTATACATTGATTACAAGTTTAATTTAGTGAAGTATCTTACTCTATTAAGTTGTCATATAGATTAGTAATAAGAGCAATAAAATAGTTATTCGTTATCATTAATTTGTTCAGTGTCTGATAGTCAATATACATTCGTAGAGATCAATCATGCTTCTTCTGGAATAAGATTGATGCACCATATGAAATCTTGGGTGACTAAATGAATTTAACATCCAACAATTTCTTTAGTTTTCTTTTTTAATTTCTTCAACTTTAGGGGTGCAATTCTATAAGGAACCAATGCAGGGGGTTTGGTTCCTAGCATCAACTCAATCTCGTGATTTTCCTTTTTTTTGTGGGAGTTTTTTGAGGAGCTCCAATAGCATTATATCTTTGAAGTCACCTAATGCTCTCTCAATTTTCATGGACATAAAATATTTTGTAGGATCAATATGTCATCGTAAGAGCTGTCAAGTTGGTTATCTAAAATTTTTTAATCTCTTTAATTGTATAATAGATAATATATGAGTTCTAGCTTTGACTTTGATGATTGTCGGAGTCATATATGGTGCCTCCTTTTCTAAAATAACCATCAACCATAGAAAATGCAAGGACACAATATTTACTTGACATAAAAAATTCATCATGATTATCACTTTAAAGTCATTCATGATTACTATTGTGAAGTCAACCTTATTTTTTTATGCCGTGATCTTCATCTTTACTCTACGAGCTATTCCTTGTGATAGCTTGATAGTTGATAGTAGAGTTGATTGTCTTGAGTTAACTTATTAATTTTAGATATATGGAACTTGAATTTCTTTGCTTTCTCATTTGAGATAAAATTGTGTGTGACACTAGTACTAATCATAATTTTAGTTAATATTTCATTTACCTTAGTCTCCACGTAATGAGTCCTTAATTTTGAGGATGTTCCTTGATTTGCTTGATCTTGAGGATATTCAACAACTATATGGATCTCATCTATGCATAACCATCCTCTTACTCTCTCTCTTTTGATTATATTATTGCAAGCCTTTCACTTGAGATATTTATGAGTCCAATGTGATCTATTGCATAGAAAATAATTAATTATTAGTTTGAAATTTTTATGCTTGTCTTGACTCTTCAACTTTTTGCTAATAGAGCCACTCTTGATTCTTCTTTAGGATTATAATTTCTCGGCATATTCTTTTTTTCACATGCAACATAATTATCCATGAATGGTGGCTTGGATCAAGATGAGTCGCCCTTTTGAAAATTAATGAGTGACTATTCTACTGCCATTATAGTTGCTAAGTCTTGGACACTCAGTCATCTCAGCTCTTGTTCAACCTAATCCTGTAGATTGTTCATAATGTTGAAGAGTAATTCTTCTTTTCTCATATTAGGAGCTCCTAACATTATGGAATTGAACTCTTTGACATAGTCATTAACTAATTCCATATGTTTGATATTTTTTATCTTTTTGCGTGTCATATATGTCATATTATTTGGGTAAAATTATTTTTTAATCTCTGTCTTGAAGTTAATTCGAATATTTATTGTGCATATCTTCTTTTTAATCTTCATGAATCTTTCTTGTCATCATACTATTGTATTATCAATGAAATAAAGGGTAATGATATGTACATTTGATGTCTTATTAATAATATTTTTGCCTCAGTATATTTTCATGTGCCATAAGTAATTATTATATTTTTTGGCATCTCGGTGTTCCATTAATGTGTATTGCTCTAGTACCTTCTCTCTTGGTGTCTTGTGGGTAGCCATCACATTAGCGGATAATGTTGCTTTATAAATTGTACATATTGTCTTGATTTATCTTGATGCTTAGTCAAGATGTGTACCATTGATTCCAATCTAGGTAGCATGTCTAGGACATTCATAAACTTATTATATCAGGACTATCGTGCTTTGCATTTTTTCTTGAAGGTTTTTGATCTGCAATTTTAGATCTGCAATTTTAGATCATCCACCACATTCTTCATGCTTTGCTCCATTTGGTTCATTCTCTCTTTAATATCTCCCATAACAATCTCTAGCCTGGTCTCTCTTTTGAGTTGTGAAGAAATATAAGAGAATGAATTGATGAAAATGAATTGATGATTTTACAACCTATAGAGACACCTATATATATACACACAAAAGAATGAAATAAACCAGAGGATATTCTAAGAATATCCTAAGGAATAAACCAGAGGATATTATAAGAATATCCCATGGTTCTTAACAATTCTACCATAACACTCCCCCTCAAGTTGCAGCATAGATATCTCTTATAAGAATATCACATTCTAAGCAACCTGATCACTACTCAAGGCTTTGGTGAGGATGTACCCTAATTGGTATCCAGTCTTCACATATCATGTGGAGATAAACCCAAGCTGTATTTTCTCACGAACAAAGTGACAGTCGATTTCAATGTGTTTGGTCTGCTCATGGAACATTGGATTAGAGGCAATGTGAATTGCTGCTTGGTTATCACACCAAAGTTTGGCTGATAAGGGATGTGTGATATCTGTTTCTGTCAAAAGATGGTGAATCCACATTATCTCGCATGTGGCCTGTGCCATGGCTCGATATTCTGATTCTGCACTAGATCGAGATACCGCACTTTACTTCTTGCTTTTCCAGGACACCAGGTTGCCTCCCACAAAGACACAATAGCCTGAAGTAGAACTCCTATCATCCTTAGAGCTTGCCCAATCTGCATCTGCGAAACACTCAATCTTCTCATGCTCATGATTACCATAGAGAATACATTGTCCTGGACTGGCTTTGAGGTAACTCAGAATGTGGTCCACAGCTGCCCAATGATCTACAGTGAGGAAAGACATGAACTGACTTACAATACTAACAGCATATGCAATATCATGGCGTGTGATTGTAAGATAATTTAATTTTTCAACTAACCTCCGATATCTCTCAGGATTACTGTACGGTTCTCCTTCTTTAACTAGTTGTATGTTCGGAGTCATAGGTGAATTACACGGTTTAACGCCTAATTTAACTGTTTCGGATAATAGGTCCAGCACATACTTGCATTGACAGATAAAAATTTTTTTGCTACTTCTCATAACTTCTACACCCAAAAAATACTTTAACATACCTAAGTCTTTTGTACTAAATTGTTGTTGAAGAAAGGACTTTAGTAAGAAAATACTGGTGGTGTCACTGCCAGTTATAATGATATCATCAACATAAACAACCAACAAAATGATCCAGGTGGCTGAATTCTGGTAAAATACTGTATGGTCAGACTTGCACTTGTGCATCCCAAACCTCTCAATTGTCTGACTGAATTTTTCAAATCATGCACGTGGACTCTGTTTGAGTCAATATAAGGCTTTGCGAAGGTGGCAAACTCGGTTGCCTGTCTCTCCCTGAGCAACAAACCGCGGATGTTGCTTCATATAGACATCCTCCTGAAGATTATCACGGAGAAATACTTTTTTGACATCTAACTGATGGAGATCCCAACTGTACTGGGCAGCCAAAAAGATAGAGTCGGACCGAAGTCAATTTGGCCATGGGAGAGAAGGTATCGACATACTCAATACTATAGGTCTGAGCATAGCCTTTGGCCACAAGTCGAGCTTTGAGGCGAGCAAGACTGTCATCGGGATTAACCTTCATTGCAAACACCCAGTGATAGCCAATAGCATGTTTCCCTGCAGGCAACTTCATTAAATCCCAAGTACCATTAGTCTCCAATGCTGCCATCTTCTCCCGCATAGCATGATGCCAGCCAGGATGAGACAAGACTTCAATAATATAAGCAGGTAAAGAGGTAGAATCCAAAGAAGTAATGAAAGCACGAGATGAAGGAGAAAAGTTATGATAAGACAGACAAGAGAAAATAGGATGAACACACTTACGTGAATATTTGCGAAGAGCAATAGGAAGGTTATCACCGAAGGGAGGAGTTGATGGCGAGGGACCTGATGGTGGAGGATCAGAGACTGGTGGAGGCCGCCGACGGGAGTATACCTGTGTGATCGGAGGACGATCCAGCAGAGCAGGAGTAGAACCGGTCACAGGAGAGACATGATAGACCAGAATATCATCATCCTCCCCCTCACTAGGAGGACCATGAGAGGTATGTGAGGGGGTATCTTCATAAGAGGACATACGGTTAATCAAAAAATAAGTAGTGGAAATTGCGTCGGCCCATAAATGCTTAGGCACATGCATTTGGAAAAGCAGAGCCCGAGTAGTTTCCAAAATATGATGATTCTTCCTCTCCGCCACACTATTCTGAGAGGGAGAATCAACACATGAGGTTTGATGAAGGATGCCTTGCTCACGCATGAATGTTTGAAATGACTCGACAAATACTCTTTAGTATTATCACTACGTAATGTTTAAACAAAAATATGAAAATGAGGTTGAATTTCAGCATAAAATGCACATAAATGATAAAATACTTTTGACCAAGATTTCATTAAGTATAATCATGTAACTCTTGAAAAATTATCCATAAAAGTAACAAAGTAAGGGAACCCAGTGGGTGATAGGACATGACACGGGCCCCAAACATCAGAGTGGACTAATTCAAAAGGATCACTAGTTTGTTTATTAACTCGAAGACTTGAACTGAGGCGATGATGTTTCGCCAGTTGACAGGACTCACAAGGTAAGGTAGACAATGACAAGAACTTGTGATATAACTTTTTTAATAAAATAAGAGAAGGATGATCTAAGTGGCAATGCAACTCAAAAGGATTTGATGCTGCAATATAAGTGGCTGCGCTGGATGAAGACTGATCAAGTATATAGAGACTGCCAGACTTACGTCTCCTATCAATAGTCCGCTTCGTCACTAGGTACTGGAAAAGACAATAGCCATGAAAGAATGAGATTGAGCTATTAAGATCATGAGCAAGTTTACTGACAGAGAGTAAATTAAACGATAGATTAGGCACATGCAAAACCGATGATAAATGAAGACATGAGGTAGGCAAGACAGTGCTTGACCCAAAGGCACGGGATTTGGACCCATCTGCCAAGGTGATGATGAACTTGGACGAGGTGGGTTGCACGGAAGAAAGTAAACTAGGGTTACCTATCATGTGGTTAGAGGTGCATGAGTCAATGATCCATTCATTGGCGCAGAATACAATGCAAGCGACTGAGTTACCTGTCTGAGCAAGGTTGGACATGGTAGTCGGAGAGGACTCTATGGACTTCAGAAAAGCTTAGTACTTCTAGAACTGAGCAAGATCGTCGGCAGATAACTGTGTGACTGGAGTAGTTGGGGTAGCAGTATTAGTTGCGGGAGCAAGAGTGACAGAAGAACTTCGCTGATTTTTGTTCTTTAATATTCAACATTCTTGAATTACATGACTCAATTTCTTACAGTAATGACAAATAATCTTGGAGGAGCCTCCCTTCGATGCACATGGAGGTTGGGCATACTGCTGTTTTGATGCAGGTCCACCTTGACCAAGAAGCGCAGGAGTGAGTGAGGCTGATGACTGAAGTCCTACAGAATGAGAGATACCTGCCCGTTCAACTCTGCTATATACATCTTCTAATGAAGTGATGGTGGGATTAGCAAGAATCTGTGCTCGAGCAAAATCATAAGCAGATGATAGCATAGCCAAGAATCCCATAACAGTTATTTGTTCATGTTGTTGCTGTTGGATTGTAATATTGGTACTAAAAGGCAGCATCATATTCAATTCCGCATAGGTCTTTTTATAGTCTACGTATGTTTGCAAAAGTGACCTATCCTGCATCTCAGCCTGATAAAATACTTTACAAACATCAAACACTCGAGTGATATTTTTCTTACCAGATTATAGAAATGCAAGATGATCTATCAACTGTTTGACCGTCGTACAAATAATAACGGTTCTGATCACGTCATTTTCAATTGAATTTCTGACTTGAATGAAAAGACGAGCATCATCCCATAATCAGATGTGGCTGGAATTATCTGTGGGTGGGTCAGAGGTAAGATGGTGCTCCATCTTCATACTTTAAAAATAGATTCGAACTGTATTACTCCAGTCGGTGTAGTTCTGACCATTTTGTTTATGTTTTGTAATCTGTGGAAGAACATGAATTCTAGCCAGAGTAGCAAGAGATATCTTGGAAGTAGATTCAGTCATGATTAAGCATCTGAAAACAGGTTAGAGGCAAGGTTGATGAAAGCAAGCATTTATCGAATAAATACCCGACATAGAACACCTTGGCCGAAATTGACGAATGGCTAGAAATCCAAGTTTTAGTGCTTGGATCAAGGTAAAGAGGTATATACGAGATATAGGATATAATAAAATGCGCAAAATACCTCAAAAATCCAAAATCGACAAAATATCGATGGTTGAGACAAAGGGGTCAAATTGAAGAAATACTAAAATACCAAGCAAGGGTTGTTGGATTAAAGATTGGAGGGTAGATCTGGATTCATGAGACAGAGACGATTCAGGTGGTGGTCGGCCGGAGGTGCTGCAACCATCTATGCGCCGTCACGCGTTGGGAAGGTGATCGGCGCGTGCAGATCTGGCAGCCGCTTCAGGCGGTATGTGGGGGGCGCATGTGGGGGTTTCCGGTGACTGCCTTGGACAACGGTGGTCGTCGGCGAGGTGCGCTCTTGTTGGTGGTGGTGGCCGGAAAATTTTGGCGGAGCAGTCGCCGGAGAGAGGCAGTAGGTGCGGCGCACTGTAAAAAAAAATTCCTCAAAAAAAAATGCTTTATTATGAGCTATTCTAACTCTAATGCTCTGATACCATATGAAGAAATATAAGAGAATAAATTGGTGAAAATGAATTGATGATTTTACAATATATAGAGACACCTATATATATACAAAAGAATGGAATAAACCAGAGGATATTCTAAAAATATCATAAGAAATAAACCAGAGGATATTATAAGAATATCCCATGATTTTTAACAATCCTACCATAACATGAGTTAGATTATCTTTGACATGCCTTTCTTTTCCTTATCTTAGGTGGGATGAGAGTCAATGTATCTTTCTCGAACTTCATTGAAAATTTTCTTCACATTAGAGTTTTTCATTATTTTTTTTTTTGTTATTTTTACTAAGATTTTATGTGATACCTAGAAAACTCATCACTCAAATATTGCTAAGTCAGTCTTTTGCTTATCTTACAAGGTATATTTGATTTCAACCAACAATTAGAAGCAAAAAAGTAATCAAAAAAGAATACTAGAAAAAAAATAAAACCAATACTTGTACAAAGAAAATTATAAATTAAGTTATATTTGCTGATTTATAAATGAGGTCACCTCCTCTTTTATACATGTCAATGGATGTGCCTAGAACCTTGGAAGACTCTAGACATTTTTTAATTCTCTAAAACCTTAGAAGTTTTTAGTCACTTGAATATTCCACACTATACTTGGAAAGAAAAAATTTTTCTAGAAATATCATTTATTATAATATCTGACAGATTTATTAGTATGCTAATACAAATTGCTCAGGAGCATACTTTTTTATTAAATATGCGAGATTATTATTTATGTGAGATTAAATATGAGTGACTCTAGGGTATATAATAACAAAAGGAATAAAAATAATTATGAACCTTACACATTTGAATCCGGACAGTTTTACAAAATAAATTGTTGAAATATCATGAATCTCTCAGGAGCAAGCTGTGGTTGACATAGAAAGCTGATTGCATGGCTATGAATACTTGGGCTCTATTTCACAAAGCCTACTAATTCTAAGGATCTTGAGGTGATTATCTTCATGTAACCAAGTTGTTTATCGAATAAATCAAGCAAATGGGTTCCTAAATGTATCTTAGGTTCAAGATTGTTCCAAAATTTGATTTTCATTTTGAGCTGGGCCAGGCTCAATTATGTCATAATCAATTGGGTTTTCTTGTTTTCAGTTTCTTTCAGCATTCTATCATCTTTTTTCGTATTGTAATACTTAAATTAATTGGGTTCCTAGTTTGATTCATAATCAACTTCCTTTGGTGATTTACTTTCTTCTTTGGGTTACTTGATGATTATCTTGTAGTTTTTTTTTTTCATTTTATTATTATTTTTTTTTGTTTTTTTATTAATTTTTTTTTTGTTTTTTTTTGGTTTTTTTGTTTATAATAATTTATTTATTTTGTTTATCTTGATTATTTTTTTATTTTTTTTTATTTTTTTTTTATTTCAGTTCCAGCAAGTTGTTTTTACAAACCCTACTTGATGATTATCTTGTAGTTAAAGAAACTGAATAAAATCAGTTATTGGTCATAAGATCATGCCCATTTGATGCGAATGACAGTTATAAAATGATGTTTGATTCCAGCTTTAATGGTGATATCCTTACATGTTTTTGTAGGGTTCTGTTAAAATAACTTGCTTAACCATGCATTCTGTCCTTGTGATTTCTTCTCCTCTTGTTTCTCTCTCTCTCTCTCTCTCTCTCTCTGCATTTGCAGCATTAATCTGTTGTTGAAAATTTTCAGGGTCAGGGCCATAGGAGGGAAGAAGACATATACAAAATCACCCACAGAGTTTACTTGGACGTAGATATGGATGAACAACGTCTAGGTTGCTTAAGACATTTCTGCCTTTGTCAAAGTTAATAATTTGTGTTATAATTGAACACTTGCAAAGGTATTACAGTGATGCTCTATGTTATGCATAATACAAATTGAAATACGTGGGTATTATTTTTACACTATTAATTCAGTAATATTATATATACAATAATAGTTTTTTTATATGACAAATACACAGCGAGCAGAATAGATAGAATATAAAAGTACTCGAGTAAAAAGAAATTTGTGAGGCACTCATTTGATAAATCATATCAAATAATAATTAATTCACAATACATTTTTTTTTTCTTCAAGTTGGTTCATAAGTAATAGATACATGAAAGTTTTTTTAAAAAAAAAAAAAATTTTTTTTCATTCTCTCCCAATCCCCTCTTATCAATCATATGGTAATTACATACGATAAATTTTCACATTGGTCAATCGTCTCAGTAATGATTGTGATCAAATATATTTAAAATCGGAGTTCTTATGAGATCAAGTGCATTAGTGATGATTTAAATATATCTAAGTAATAGATACATGAAATATTTGAATGTCTGTTCTTGATAATCTTGTGAAAGTGTTTGAATTTTTGTTCTTGATTGAAACGTATGTTATAATCATCATGGATGAGAAAATTAAATTTGACCAGGTGGTCAGACTAGTCTAGTCATCAATTGGTAACTGGATCAATTTGGTTCTGCCAATTGGGTTGTTATCCCATTGAACCAGACCCGAACTGGCAATGCTGGTAGTTGGATATGTGGATTGGTAGAACCGGTTGCTACTATGTGCCCACTCATAAATAATTTTGTGATGGGCGTGAGATTCTAACCCTTGTTCTGAGGGTTGCAAAACAATTTATTTACCATCTGGGCTACTTGTACGTATTTGATTATTCATGCATATTATGTTTTTAAGCTATATTATTATTTAACTTATTTTTCAATAAATTAATTAATATTAATTATTTTATTTTATATATTATTTAATTAATTACTAATATATATAAATATCATTATAATATTTCAAATAATTTTTTAAATATTGTTTTTATGATAAATAATATAAAAAAGTTTATTAGATCTAAGATCTTGTTATCTCTCGATCATATGTTGGTTTTGATCCTAATGCTTAAAAAATCTAAGAATAAATAAACATCTTTAGTATGAATTCTTATTAAGGTTATTATGAATAAAAATTTTAGAGGTTTCGAAGAAAAATCATCATAATGATTATATCGTAAAAATATTTGTACTTGTAAGAGTAGTGACGAGACTGGATATTTTAAGATACATCTTAAACACTACATAAAAAATATGATGCATTGGATTACATGAAAACTCGACTAAATAGTGATGTCCTAGAATTTATATCAACATTAAGTTTGATGATCCATTTTATTTATTATCATAAGTTTGCAAGGGATCATTGCTAGTATGTGCATTTCTGTTAGATTTTCAAAAGGTCTAAACTTGGTATATTTAATGCATAAATACTTTCACTCCACCTATCATATGATCACTAGGATAATTTTTATGAATGACATAATAAAAAATTATAAAATAATTTTTTTTAGTAAATAAGAAACTTAGAATACAAAATAAAGTGATTATAGTGATGATAAAATATTTATATGTGTTATTGTCCATTTTGTTGATTCAAATTAAAAATTAATTAAAATAATATTATGATTTCGTGACACCTTTCATCATCATGATGACATTGTCATATATGAGTGTTTATTGAAGACATTTAGAGAATATAAAAAATAAAATATATATTATAATATTTGATAATTATCTTTATGGACTACCATATGAGTGTTGTATGGTCTAAAGGTAGGTGGCACACGGTGATGTGCATTGTGGTGCACCATGTACAAGTGTTGATGATAGGTCGCACAATTGTTTGGCACCTTTAATAGCATTGTCATCATTTTGTGGTGGTGCAACTGGGTCTTTAGTGCATGGTTGCCCCTATGACTGTTTGAAGATTACATTGTAGATGTGTAGTGGTGGTGTCGTGGTAGTATAGTGGTTTTGTGGTGGTTTCCATGTAGGTTTTGGTGGTGATTCTTGTAGCGGTGTCGTGGTGTATAATTGTTATGTAATATGTCGTGGTGGTGTCGTAGTGGTCTTTGGCTATCATAGTGGTTTTGCACATGTATATTCTGCTATTTTTTGTTTTTGTTGAGGAAGAATGATGATAATTAGAGCGTGTTCATTGTGAATAACCTAATAAAAATTAAAGATAAATACTTAGTTATTGTGGTCATTTCAGTGAGAGTTTTATTCTTAAGCCAAGGATATATGAGATATTTATTGGATGAGCCACTCATGATCGAGTATTAATTAGTGGTCAATGCATACTTGTTAGTTTATTCATAATTGTCGATTGACTTGAGTGTGTTAATGTACTTAATTTTTCTATTTATTAATTTTTTTTATTATATATTTATATATATTTTTTATTTTTTTATTTTTTTTAATTTTTTTTAATTTTTTTTTAATTTTTTAATGTACTTAGTTATTGTCACACATATAATAAAGTTTAAATCTTAGTCACGTTGATGGTCTCTCCTACTTTAGGGATATTATACTTATATTATAATATAACTTTTCTTTTAGTATACATGCTAACTGATCAGGATGAGATAACTTACCATATGATTTGGACCTATTTATGTCATAGAATTGACAAGGTGATACTTGTTTTGGCAAATTTGATTGTGTTGAGAAAATTTAGTGATCAGATTCGTAGATATTTATATTTATATTCGTAGTGGTCATAAATTCTTAGTGAATGGATGCTTCTAATTTTCTCTGAGATTTATTAAGTCGTGATTCATGTATCTACAACTATATATAGATTGAATGGAATTAGGATAATCAATCAGACTACTATAGCGACTTCTTCATAGAGTGGGGGTGAGAGCATTGAGAGGGGTGCTTCTAGTGGAAAGGAGCTGGTAGTGAGTTGCTTTTTTGTGAGAGATTGCAATAAGCATAGGAGAGGTGTTGGATTCTATGTCTTGATTTATGAATGATATTTCTAAGTTCAAAGGTTGTATAATAAACTATTGGATCTATACATGTTTGATCTTCTATTTGTACATCTACCAGTCTTTTATTATTATTATTATTATTATTTTGTCTACTAGTCTGATTATGCTCACTCGTACTAAATATTTTATATTTTTTTTTTCCTATGGAGTTCCTTGCCCCAACTGAAACATCTTTATCTTTACTATTCTCTTGTCGCACTATCACACTCAAAAAACTCTTGACTTATAGAACAAGGTGAGTACTTTTCTTTGTACTCGAGCACCAAAAAAACTCAGAAGCATATTTAGTGTGATTCATCCTTCTATAATGTGCATATGGAATTAAGGTTCACCTGCCTTTGCCTCTGCTATGATAAGTATCTCATTACCTGCCAATATATGCAGAACAAAGTGTCTCTCCAGGAGCTCTTTTTTCCTATCTTATATAAATTGAATTACTCGATGATGTAACTCTGGCATGATGGGAAACTCTCTATCACCCAATATTTGATACAAGTATATGAATATCATGTCAAGAAATTGCTCTACTTGTCACGCTTTCTCCATAATACCAATCTCTGCTAGGAAAATTCGCAAGAGCCATGTGATTCTCTAATCTATTATAATTAGAGGTGTCAAAGGGGCAGGGCCGGCCCGGCCCGAATTTTTCGGGCACGAGCGTGCCGTCTTGCCGGGCCAGGCACGACACAGTTTAAAATAACCAGGCCCGGCACGGCCCGCAGGCACGACGGGCCGTGTCGTGCCTTGACTGGCCCGCTCGGGCTTACCTGTCTGAGCGGTTCGGGATACGGGGGACCGCGGGTCGGGTCTAATCAGACCCGACCCGCGGTCTTTTTTTGAGGGAGGGGCATCGTGGGATCGGGCTCACGGGTCATCCGGAACGGGACAAATCCGTGTCGGTGTGCCGTGCCGCGGGCCGAACCGTGCCGGGTCAGACACAGCACGGGCCAGGCACGACACGGCTCGTGCCTAACCCGGGCACGGAATTTTTCCGTGCTGGGCCGGCCCGGCCCGGTTGACACCTCTAATTATAATATCATTTCAATAAGTTGTAAAATTATATCATATATTTGTGTCGCCTAAGATGAGTATAATGATACTGATAGCTCATAAGAGATCTTGTATGTCATATAAAATAAGAAAATTGAAGTCAATTCAACTCGATGGGCTTCCACATAACAATCATAAGGCAAAAATTAGTCGGTAGTCATTTTTCATTCATTTCATTATTCACTACGAGTAATCTTGATTTCTGTGTTTGCATATAGAAATTGTTAGAATTTAACATTCATCATAGACAAATATAATAAATCACCGAGTAGGCCAATAAAATAAAATACATTGCACTAAGTCCACCTTATGATTCATCTATCTTTGTTGTAAAATCATGCACATAAGAGTCACATATACGCGCCCATACAAAGCATGTCAGCCACACGCACACAACTATTTATATAGAATCTAGACATGTGTGCCAAAATACTACATATTAACCCTAACTATTCCTAGAGGTGACAAATGGGTCAGGTGGCACAGTTTGATCCATGCCGTAACCTGGGAAAAATTATGCTTGGAACTTTCGGAGGCCACCTGCCAAAACATGTTGCTTGACACGTCTCGGTCTGCCGACTCAATTGAGCCAAGTGTGGCTTGGGTCCTAATCTGTGCTTGGGTCATGCTCGAGTCATGCCTTGGAGTGGTCTGGTTTGTATGAGCATGTTGATTGCACCCATTTTTGACTTGATCATGATTTTTTGTTAAAAGAAAGCTAGCCACGAGCTCTGCTCGATACAACTCATTTGACACTTCTAGTTGTATCCTCACACCACACACACACACACACACACACACACACACACACACACAATTATCACACATTGTTTACTTTCTAAGTATTTTTCTCTCTCTACAAACTCTACGGTTTGTACGCCCTAGGGTTTTAGACCTGATACCATTATTTGTATTTCTCTAATATCATTATTGCTATGAATTCATTATGGAAAATAAAAAATTCAATAATACTCGATGAATAATATCATACGAGTACATCCTCATAAAATCGACAAAAATGATCGGAGCATCACGCAATTTGTATTCTTGTAAATTCAATGATATGCTTGTGATCTTGTTCAGGAATTATTATTTTTTATTTTTTTTTTAATTTTTTAATTTATTTTTTATTTTTTTCTTTTGTTCTAAAATTAAGATTTTTTTATTTTTTATTTTTTATTTTTTTCTGTTTGTGCAGGCAGAATTGTTATTGGACTATATGGCCAGGCCGTACCCAGAACTGCTGGTATGCCTCTCACCTTTGTTCTCAATCCTGCATTTCTCTTGTGACGCTCTGGTTTAATGGCAGCTTTTTGCTCACAGAAAACTTCCGTGCCTTGTGCACAGGTGCTTTTCTCGCACACCTGTTTGCTTTTTTTTATTATTCTTCTTTTCTTAACCACCTTGTTGTTGCACGTCTGAGCTACCTCGTGGAGCAGCTGGCTGCGTGGTTCACAGTCAATTTATGGCGCACGATTTTCAGGCGAGAAGGGAGAGGGCAAAAGTGGGAAGAGTCTTCACTACAAGGGAACACCGTTCCACCGCATAATACCGGGGTTCATGATCCAGGGTGGCGATGTAGATCGCCAGGATGGAAGGGGAAATGACTCTATATATGGCGGCACGTTTGCCGATGAGAATTTCAAGATCAAGCATGAACACGCAGGCACCTCCATCTTCTTTTTTTTTTGTTCGCCTGTTCTTATCTCTGCCCAAACTCTGCTCTGCCTGATTTCTGCAGCCACAGCTGCTGGATCCATTATAGCTCATAGTCATCCCTCATGTTGCAGGGGTTGTTTCCATGGCGAATTCAGGGCCCGATTCCAATGGCTCTCAGTTTTTCATCACCACCATCAAGTCCACCTGGTAACCCATCATTTCCGCCTATTCTCCTACTCCAACATTTTACTGAAATGCTAATCGATCAAATTTGTGCCCTCTACTTAGTCGGGATGTGGGAGTGGTCAGTTCATGGAGATCATACACAGTGCACAAGGCTCATGCTTTAACATGAGGACTTGGGAGAGGCTGATTTTGTTCTCTGTAAAACAAAATAGAAAAATTATTAAGATATATTAGGATATATAATAAGCTATAAGAATTTTATAGTCTATGTAATTCAGTATGTCAGACATCATTAAAATTTAAAATGCCTGATGTTAGATTCTGTTAATAATAAAATTGATAAAATAATAATTAATAAATTAGATCGAGATATTATTTTTATTTTTAAAATTCATTAAATTTTTTTTTACGATACAATGCACTTGTGCTCATTTGTATACACTTTGATATTTTGTATTGTGCTTAGGTGTATATATAGCATGATTAGTGTCTTTAACAAATATAATGAATATGTATATTTTAGGGACACTGTGACTATTAATATGAGAAAAAAATATTTAAAATATTGTGTAGACTACAAGAAGCAGAAGATAAGATTTACGAATAATTAGAATAATTATTTAAATATTATAAACATAATTATTCTAATTATTATCTGAAATGATAAATATGAGCCGTTGAAATACTTAGATATTGAAATTTAAACATATTGAGTTAGCAAAAAATCATGCAAATTTATCTTTTTTATATTATTTGAAATGATATGTGATAAGTTGGCCCATTCAGTGTAAAAGTATATTATCAGAGTTTATTTATTTATTTTTTTGATAATTTTGAATATTATTTTAGATATGAGGATAAAATTATAATTAGATATTATATAATCTTTATCATATTTAAAGGATTGAGAAAATAAAAAGATAGATCTTCAAGATCAAGTCGAAGTAATACAACTAGATTTAGATGATGATTTTCTTGATAAAATTTGAAGATGTGAAAATCAAATAAGTCTAAGTGATAGATGATGATCCTTTATTCTTTTGTGATTTCATCATTTAAAATATGTCAATTTAGTTTTTGCAAGTGCCTTAATATGTATGCTTGTGCAATATTTTTTTTATGTGATTTAACTTTTTTTTTTATATTCATAATTTCAAAATTTATATTATAATTTATATAGTTGCTTATATTTATATGTATAAATATATACGATATGTGTTGTATTAGTAGTGCAAGTGCAATCGGTTGCTAGCTAGCTAGCTACCACCAATGATAAAAATTTCTGATATATCTACCGATATATCCATAAATTCTAAGTATCGATATATTTATTAAGACCGATATATCTATCATTGATTGGTGCTCATATATAAATGCATACCAATATATCTTTGATATATCCATAAAATCCAAGTACCGATATATTCGTAAAAACTGATATTTTAATCCTTGGCTACCACTTATCATTCGAGCACAACAAAAACTACCTCCTTCATCATGCAACCATCTATAGGTATTATGGTCCAATAAAATTCCAAAAACTATTAACTAATGGGTTTAATTTATGAAGATTTTTGGAATGATCTTGGCTTAGTTCCGGATGAATTCTATAATATTTTAGGAATTTCTTATGTAATAAGATTGTGGAGAGCTTTCATGATATAAGAGAGTTCTCTCGTTGTCGTACTTACCCAATTCTCATTTATAATATATTTTTTTTCTATAAGTATTTTCCTTTATTGCTAAGATTGTATTCTAACTCTTGTGCATGTCACTATTATGAGAGACTAGAGTAGACTGACTTAGACAATTAATAAATATAATTTCTTAGCTTAAGGCCGCACGTGCAATAATAAAATTTGCAACTAGTGACAGGTGTTATTAGATGTTGTTGACGTCCTAGCTATGGCATTCATTTTTGAGATCAAGAATCATGTACATGATATATATGAGGTTAAGTGTCAATTAAGGAAATGAAGCTCAAAAGATGTAATGTTATCCATGAAAGTTCGAATGGATAATACAAACTTAGTTATTGGTGAATTGCAGGATAAATTTGAGGATGCTGGTGAGAGCATTGTGGAGGTGACATTCTTGAAGGGGAAATTTCTAGAACAGATGCTAAGTGATCTCAATATTGTTTAGGAGACATTAAACTAAAAGAAATCTATTTTAGAATTTATTGTAATAGTCATGCAAGAGAAGATAAAGAAGTTGAAAAGAGAGTTTTTGAATTACATGAGAATTATATAAGGCATCATGATTGGCCTTATGTCCTCACTATAGTGGATGTCTCAAAACTAAATGAGTTTAGAGGTACACAGATAACAAAAGAGGCTGATAATTTTATTTGAGAAATGAAACATTATTTTTGGATGATTGACATTATGAGCTAGACAATCAATTATCAATGTTAATATTATTCCATTTATCTGGTAGGTGTCACACTTCTTTGGTGGCAACAATGATGTGAGGATGTTAACACACACACACACACACACACACATATTTGGGAATCATTCAAACATGAGTTTAATCAACACAATTATATGGAGTATGTGGAATATGAACATATGGCTAAGTTGTGAAGACTAACCCAATGTATAGAAGTAAGAGACTATATATGTAAGTTCTCTAAGCTAATGCTTCAAATTTCAAATCTCAGTAAGAAATAAATCTTTTTTATCTTTATTGATGGTTGTAATCTTTTGCCTAAGCAAGAATTATAAAGGAGAGATGTATAACTCCTGACTCATACCATATTAATAATTGAATTCTTGATAGAATTCAAGAAGATAGACAAACTCAACTCTTTAAAAAGTAGAGAAAAAAATAAGGATGATTGATAATTACACGTCAAATAACTTAAAAAAAATTGGTGCGTAGAGTACAAAACAAGATCCTTTGTAGTTTGTCTCCCATAGTTTTAGATTTTTAAATTTTTTTTGATCATATTTTTGGATGAGGCAAATTGATATCTAGGATATTTAGTTGTATTTTCTTGGATATTTTAGAATTTAAAGAGGATATACGTGTTTGTCACCTAACACATATTATTGCCGTAAGTGTTGATGCTATTTTTTTTATCAGAACATGTTTTTTAAAGCACTTAGAAAGATTGTGAGTCCGAGTTCACACTTGGATCCATTATTCTTCCTCTCATATTTCATGTCTTGCCTGGATTATAATTTGAGATAGTCACTTGGTGGCTGCATCTATGTATGTTAGTATTTTATATGATATTACTATCATGAAGTCATCATATATATTAACATAGATGATATTCATTTCGAAGAGTCTTTCCCTATACGTGCTCATACTGAGTCAATAACTATAATAATTGACTACTTAAGACTTAGAATCTATATTTTGAGAGAGATTTATACATCTCTCATGAAGTCATCATATGCCTCTCATATTTCTTGGTAGTCTCGTCTCTAGTTTGCACAAACTAGAGACGAGCCTACCAAGAAATCATATGATTTTATTGTCAATCTCTATGATCTTGACCATTCGTTATTTTCCCGGAAGGGATAGAGTAGTTATGCTTGGTAACTGATTTCTTATATTTTATTATATTATCATCTTGTTTTTTGTTCTGTTTTTATTACTTCTCTTTATGGTGTTATAATATGTAAGTCATTTTATAAGATATTATCTCATTCAACATGGCACTAGGATGTGATGGAAGAGATGTATGTCATTCACTCAAATATGATTTGGGAACTTGTATCATGAATTTTAAGAATATCTATTATTTGTTATAGGTGTTTGTTCAATTTGAAGATGTGTCCAGATGAGAAAGTAGATCATCTTAAGGTCAGATTTGTAGTGAAGAAATTCATTCTCATATTTAGTGTAAACCATCAAGATAGTCTCTTTAGTGGCTAACATCATTTTAGTAAAGATTTTTAATTCTTTTTTGTAGCATCTTATTGTTGGAGGATATATCAGTTAGATATGAAAATGTATTTTTTCATGATAATCTTGAAGAATAGATCTTTATGGAATAATCATCTGAGTTTTTAGCATCATAATTAGATTTAGTTTGTAAATTACAAAATATATTATACGACATGAAATAGTAACCAAATGTTTGATTTATGAGATTTTTATTTAACATTTGTGTTATATAATTATTTTATTAATTTTTTTTTATTTTTTTTAAGAGTGCTGATAATATGATAATTTTGTTGATTGTTTATGTGTATGACATTTTCATTGTGTGAGATGATGAGTTAAAAATTATTCAATTTAAAGATATATTCATGCATGCTTTCAAACGAATGATCCAGATAGGTTTAGATTTTCTTGGCTCAGAGATTACTTATTCTATGAGGGATGTCATATTGTCACAGAGAATATATGCATTTGATATTCTTATAGATATTGATCTTTTTAGTTACGTTTCGACATATATTTTTGTTGATTTAGATAATGTCACAGATAATTTTACTATTATCATGATCTTTCCAGCTGAGTCTTTTATTTATAGGATAATCATAAGAAATATCATCTATATAACTATGATCAGATCATGTGTATCATATGTCGCCAATGTATTTAATTGTTTCCTAGATTCTTCTTGGCATGAACAAATTTATACAACTTTTCATATAATGAAGTATGTAAAGAAGTCTCTAGGACTGAACATTTTTTTAAAAGATTCGTATAGATATTTGTCTTTTTGGTTGTGCTTTTGAATATACTCACATTGATCCAGATACTATTTTACTTCTAACGTAATTCTTCTAGTTGACTAGAAAAATAGTAATGAAGATTATCTATTTGACTATGGCCACATTAGACATAACATACACTGGCTATGTATTTAATTATTTATAAGATTTTTTTTTTTTGACATATTCACCTTAATATAACTCTTCACATTCTGAGCTATGTTAAGAAAAGTTTAGAACTTAAGATCTTTTCTTTTAATTCTGAATACTTGCAGTTGATTAAATATTCAAATCTGAGTTGAACACCTACAAGCATAGAGAGGAGGTCTGCGACATGATTTTGCTTTGTTCTTGGAGGTGATATTATTTCATAGAAAAGTGTGAGATATTATTTTGAGATTTAGTACATACGTAAAATTTAGAATGATGATAATTATTTGTGAGATAATTTAGATGCGCGATCTATCCGAGGAGATTTTTTGCGCACTCTTTTCTTCAACTACTCTTTAGTATGACAATCAGACATTGAGATATATAATTATTAATACAATATTTTATGAGTAGACGACACACAAGGAGATGAATTTTTACGTTCTTATGAAGAAGATGCATGATGTGAGCATTACTACATCATATATTTAGACAACAAAGTAACAAGCTTATATTTTCATGATTACCTTTTAAAGAGGTCTTAGCATGCATTTCTTTCTTCTAAGATTAATGTTGCACCCTTATATATATCGGCTTGATGAGGGTATAGTAGTTTTTTTATTATTTTATTTTTATTTTATGTTTTTGATGAGAGTATCTATCCTATAAGCTGCCCTAATCATTTTGTAAGCATATAAGAGTATTGATGTATGTTTAATGTTATCGAGTATTATTTTATATTGAGAATTATATCGAATATAATTTTCAATATGTTTTGATACGTTATAAATTTTAATTATTTATTGTTAGAAAAATAAACATGCCATGCCATCAATAAATCAATCTTCATAAAATAAATTGTGTACAAACGAATCCTATCAATAATAAGGTAGTCTACTTGTTGAGTGCTCTCATTCAAGCTATTGATTGATTAATCTGTTGTAAGAATATATATTATAGTAAAAATTTCATTTTAGATCTTGCTAAGAAAGAAATAATTTATGTTAATATATTTTATTTATTCATGAAATATTGGACAATAATAGTTAAGTGAGTATTTGCTTTCCTCAAGAATATGCCAGGCTGCTTCAATATCTCGCAAGTGATCGTCAACATTGTCTGTCTTTTGTACATGATCTCAAAATTATTATTTATCTCTTATTTTTTTAGTAGATAATATTATTTTTAAGAAAAATATAAAATTCTATGAAAAATTGGCCAGTTGGAGGTGTACATGATTTTTGAAATAAATATCATGATTGATAAATTTTTTTAACTACCTCAATACGTAAATATCTATATTTAGATGGATCTATCATGAAAAATTTAGAATATTCTTAATTATATCAATTGCATAAATTATATATAGTCTAATAATAATTATATAGTTAATTTTTTGATTAATTCTTTTGTATATAATAAGGTCAACTTGAGGGCTAATATTAGATAAGAATTTAATATTTGACTCAATAAAAATATTTATTGTATGTGATTGAATATAGTCATTGAATTGGTGATTCCTACCTAATCTTCATAAGAAGAAAATCATTTAAGTACACAATCAATAATGTGGGTATGTATCTTATTTTTTTATAGTATATAATTTAAATTCTCTGTGATTAAGTATCCGTTTGATAAAATTGAAAAAATTAAGTGCTGAAAAATTAAGTGTTGAATTTGTATTAAAAAATTGCTTAATAAATTATTGTTAATTGAATGCTAGAGATAAATATATTACTTGATAACTATAAATGTTGAATGTTGAAAATGATATAATTTATATATTTATCATTATTATCATTGTATTACATATTATCCAACATAAATAGAATTTTTAATGATTTTTTTTATCACTATAATTATTAATTATTATAAAAAATAAAATTACTAAAAACATATCCATAAATAAATCATAAATCCAAAAAAAAAATAAAAAAAATTAAAAACAACTAATAAAATCTAAAATTTTTAAAATTATCCAAATTTTTAATATAAAAATAAAAATTAATGAACAAATAGTTGATTTGCTATTTTCTCTCTTAAATTAATTATGACAAGAGAGTTAGAGTTAGGGTTTGTGGTGGCGGAGAAATGAGGAGGATAATACAGATTCACAAACTGAACTGTAGCGTAAATGAGAAAACAAAGACAAACGAGAAAAAAAAAAAGACAATAGTAACTTTTAAAAAAAAATTGATGAAAATTTTCAGCATTAAGCAGGTCTCGACATACTTAAAATTTTTAACAAAATTTAATTTAAAATTTTAATCAATCAGTTCTAAATATTTTGTAATCAAACGTACTTAAAATTTTAATTCATTGAAAATTTTAATTTTATGTCGGCTGAATTTTTTAAGTGCATTATCAAACAGTGCCCAAGTCTCTATGCTGGAGGGAGATTTTCTTTTTTGGAAAACTTCACTCTCTTAAGAGTATCTTTATTTTGTGTCTATTTGTGCACACGCCTCTTATGAGTATCATGATAATATGAACTATCAAGTTCAAATATTGCCGAGGGGGATTCTCTTTCCTAATTGTAGGTCACAGTGTGACTACATAAGAATAGGGGAAAATAATATATCTAGGTGTAGTATTTCATAGAAGTTTGTTTTTTTAGGTTTGGTAAAATAAAAAAAAATATCGTGTTAAAAATTATCATAACTAATGATCTTTAATAGTTTTTAACTAAATAGTTTTATTTTTTATTCACTTATACACATTGTGTGTGTGTGTGTGTGTGAGAGTGAGTGAGTGCGAGTGCGAGTGCGAGTGCGTGCGTGTGCGTGCGAGTGCGAGTGTGCGAGTGTGAGTGTGAGGGTGTGAGTGAAGGAAAAACTAAGAAAATGAAAAATAAGTTACAAAATGTAAAAATAAGTTACAAAATGTAAAAATTATATTCAAATTTCTCATTTAGAGTTTAAATGTTCACTTTTAAATGGGCCTGGGTGATGTCAGGTTGGATGGAGAACACGTGGCGTTTGGCAGAGTGTTGCAGGGCATGGATACCACTTACGCCATTGAAGGTGGCGCAGGAACCTACAATGGGAAGCCCAGAAAGAAAGTGATCGTTTCAGACTGCGGGGAGCTAGAGCTACCCGCCCAAAATCAAATGGACCAGATTTTTTATAAACAAAAAGTCACATAAAAAAATAAAAATTTGCAAAATTATGTTTGCGCATCCTTAAGTTGAAATATTTATGTATGAAAACAAGTATAAAAAACAAAAGTTTATATTTTTGAAAAAATGTATGTCATGTATAGAGTACATCAATAGTTATATATATATATATATATATATATCTATCTGTGTGTGTGTGTGTGTGTATATATACATGTGTGTGTGTGTGTGTATATATATATATACATGTGTGTGTGTGTGTGTGTGTCTAGCTCGTCCTGAAATGCATACAAGCTAGTCAATCTTCATTGATATATATCTGTTGGGTCTGCCCATGCCGTCCCCTTGTGCTGTGGTATTAATTGTGACATATATGATTTATTTATTTAATTTGTAATTAGCTAATATATTTATGAAAAAATTATATTTGTTTATTGAATTTTAAATTGGTTAATTTATTTGCTTTTTTTTCAGAGGGTTATTTTGGTTTTCAATCATTTCTAAATTGAGAATAAATATGCCTCAGAAAAAGCATCACATAAATCAAAATATTTTTAAGAATTTTAGTTTAATAATTCTTTGAGGTGAATAAAAAAATAAAAAAATTTTGTTAGGTCACAAATTTGCACTCAATTTTCATACACACACACGCACACACACACACACACAGAGTTAAAATATAATAATCATAGTTGTAATTGATTGCTATATCTCTAATGAAATTTCTTTAAATCATTAATAAGTATTGGGACAAGGGTATTTTAGTTTATGATGATGGGTACAAATATGTTTCTCAATAAAAAATAAAATATTGGAAATATCTTATTTTTTTTCAATGTATCAAGTGAACCTTATTTTGATCGTCCATTTATTTTATTTATTTATTTTTTGGCAACCATGAATATTCTCTTTAGTCTAGGTTAGTTGGCGTGTACCTCGAATAATCCCACGTGGAGACGAGTCTTTCACAAGTTATGTATTCCAATAAGTTCATGTTGGTTGGAGGTAAGATTCAAACACCCGACATTATGAAATCTATTTTTTATATTATAATTGAATATCATCAAAAATCATTAAGTAATATTGAATTACCATAAAAAAGTTCTGAATTTTAGTAAATATTATAATAAAATGCAATAAAATTCCTTTATGGCATATAAAAATACACAAACACAACTATATTTATATACATTATATATATAGTTATATATAGTTATATATCATGATATATAGAGCCACTAGATTTGTGTTGAATTCATTTATAACCATAAAAAATAGTAAGCAAAAAAAAGTTTCAAAATTGATATTGTGGCATCAAACATTTTTATCTCACAACATATTTCAAAGAAGCTAGACTTAATTATGAGTAAAGGTAATGAATAAATCAAAACCATCTGCTTGAAAGAAGTTTCAACTATTAGAGAAGCGAGTGAGATTGACATTCAAATTGGATTGTGAAATAGGGTTGAAACTATTGAGGTAATTACTTTTGTATATTATGATTATGCCATTAGCTTATATTTTCTCGATTAAGGTAGCCCACTCCTAGTATTATTTACCAATTGTCAATGATCTTTGATTATCGATGTCAATGTATCATCTTGACAAGGCAATACATGAGAAAACTTACTAACACACTCTCAGTAACTCAACTATTAAAAGGAGCAATAAAGATCAAGGTAACTTAATTGGACACATTAAAAGGCCATGTGATCGAGAGAATTAAAGATAGTATTCCATAAAAAATTCTCAAAACCATGGAGTTGTTCGGAGATGTCATGTCTTCCAAATTTGCGCAAGTTACCGCCAAAATAAATGATCATAAAATTGAGATTGTGTCAAATGTTCAACCATCATCAAAGACTTCTTATCAAATGGCACTGCTAGAACTCGAGGAGTTAAAAAATTACTTAAAGAGTTAATTGATGAGAGACTTATCAAACCTTAAAATGCATCCTATAGAACATTAGTATTGTTCCAATGAAAACATCATCAAATATTATGAGTATATATCAATTATCGATCCCTCAACAAATTGATAATGAAGATCAAGTATCTTATTATTGTTAAAGCACATTTATTTGATCAACTCATGAAACTGAAATGATTTATGAAGTTTGATTTGTGATCAGTGTTTTATAAAATTCAGATAGTTGAAGATGAAGGACTAGAGATGACACATACGACTTATTAGAACTCATGTGAATTTCTAGTAATCCCCTTTGACACATAAATGTGTTTGCAGTATTTCGCACTCTCATTACTAAGGTACCTCAATCATTTCCAGATCATTTTGTGGGTTTATTCTTGAATGGTACCATGATCTATAATCAATTCTTAGAGAAACTCTTAGATCACTTATGACTAGTATTATAAGTATTAAGAGAGAATGAGCTATTTGTGAAAAAGGAGAAATGTACATTTAGCCAACATGAAATCTAATGCCTTGATCACTTTGAGAGGAATGAAATGATTCGAATGGATAAAAGAAAAATATGAGCTATTTTTGGATAAGAGTTTCCAACTAAAGTAACACAATTAAGGATATTCACACATTTCAAAACCATTAATAAACCTATTGAAGAAAGAGAATGCACATGACTAAAACATGATCTGATAAAGTAGGCTATTATTGAACAAACCATCATTGCCTTACCAAATCATTCAAAACCTTATGAAGTTATATCGGTGCATCAAATGTTTTCATCGGGGGAGTTCTAACAAAAAAGAGTCATTCAATTGCCTTTCAAAATTATAAGTCCAATAAAATGAGGCAGTGTTATATGGTCTAGGAGAAAGAAACTGCAGCCAAAGTTTATTATTCGTGGGCCTAAAGGTATTATCTCATGGGTTCTCGATTCATGATAGGATGGATATTATAGCAACAAATTATTTTGGAACTCAGAAGATGTTTACTTTGTAGCAAGCTATGTAGAATAGTTCTTTGTAGAGTTTGACAATAACTGGAATATAAGTCATAAAAGTCCTTTACATTGGTTGATGTATTAAGTTCTAAGATGAAGTTCTCTACTATTAGTTTTCCTCAATGTTCTCTAAGGGAACAAATTAAACTATGGTTACTCAAAAACTCAATTTCCAAATCGCTAATGAATTATGCAATAGTTTGAAAAACAAGAAATGCTAGGCAGAATAAAACTTACTATTCATTAATCAGGAACACCTATATATAATATATCCTATTGCTCAAGAAGCTACTAAAAGAAACTACTAAAAATAGATAAGATTTTAAGTGGGACAACCACATAGGTATTATTGGCCACAAAATAAAAGTGATATAGAAGCTTATGTGGAAACGAGTGTGATGTGCCAATAAGACAAGATGGAGAAGTTGCTTATGAGCCTCCTATTGTCTCTACTAATTATAAAATATTAATGTAAGAGCACATCCATGTTTCTTCATTGTAAATCATTTATAGGTTCAGAATAAGTATGGTTTTGATAAATTGGTGTTTCAAGTACACCACTATTATTTAGGTAACAAGGGAATGCCTAATAGAAGAAGTAGTGAAATTATTTCTTAAGAATATGGTGACGTATCGATGCATTCATTGAACTACTATCAATTATTGAGATGGAAGATTGGCAGGTTGATGTTGGACAAAGTTATCCAAGCTAATGGATCGAGTTTAATCTTTTCAATCAGTGTTCACCCTCAAACATATGAGAGAATTGAGAGTTACTATCAAATATTCCTTTAGTATTTTTCAAGTGCATCATAATGAGGGTGGCTATAATTGTTAGATATAAGATAATTCTTTTATAAATTACAATGAGGAGAGATAATAGAAAAAAATCTTTTCTAGATTGTAATGGGGTGAATCAAGTTATTTAATTATCGTAACCATGAGATATGTCAGATCAAATCTAACAGTATATGAATTTGTTAGAAAGTGGCAAGAAAAAAAAATGATTTGGCTAGAATTAGACCCAACAACCTAGCAAAATAATCTAAAAAGTAAGCCACTAACAAGAAATGATGGGGAGGATACTCTTACAAATTATTTTGTCAGAAAAATGAATGATATACCAAGACAGGAGTACTTAGTAATTTAGAAAGGGAAACCTAATAATGAAGCATGTTGTGAACTAGTTGAATTATAATGAAAATGTAAAATAGAGATAATTAAATTTCACAACAAAGTTGCTACAAGGGAAATGCAAATTAGGCATAGGATGATTGTCACGACCCAATTATGTTAATGGATCATAGTTCAAACAAAATCCAAAACTAAATGAGTCCTTTCTTGTAGGTCTTAAAGATCTTAAGTATCTGAGAGTATTCAAGATGTACTCCAGAATATCTTGAGACCCAAATCTGGTTGATGTTCTATACTTTTTTAACATTTTTTTTTGTTTCTTGTGATGTAAGATTATTACAATTAGAAAGATCCATCTCTTGGTGTGGGGGGATCACCCTACATAAAAAAGCCTTCCCCCAATATATCCTTCATAAATTTCATAACAATTGTGAAATTACACACTCATTGAAGTTTCTCTCTTACTTAGCTTGCTTGTGGTTTTCTTTTGGGTGAGGTAAGTATACGATGACTTGGGATTTTAATGAGTGTAATTCCTAGAGTAAGATCATACTTAATTATGCTAAATTATGTGCTTCATGATACTTGATGCATGATCTAGTTGTGTTAGGTGAACCAAATTGTCACCTCCAAAGAAAAGTGATTCCTATCCTAAGCATAGTCATGGTAGTTTTTCTTGTTTATATATCTTTCATTGTATCCTATCTTTGAGTTTTATTATCTATGTCATGAAGTTTGGTTGGAGAACAGAGTGTTTAGCAAGGTGTAGTTGGGAACAAATACCATATTTGCTATTGAAGGTGGGGCAAGAACCTACAATGATAAACCTAGAAAGAGAGTAATCATTTTAGAGTGTAGAGAGATAGCCACCCAAAATCAACTGGAACCATGAGTCATGCATGAAATTAGTAGGCATCATCACAAATTGTTCTTATTTATGCATTGTCTTTGATTCTTCCATGATGTTCAACTTAATTTGTAAAATGTTTAGTTTTGGCTGTTCTTTGGAGTCATTTATTAATCAATATCTCAGTCATTTATTTGTTGGAACTAGATCACAACTAGACACATATGACCACACCAAGAACCAATTAATCTTGAATCATGAACCAAGAAGGCTAACGATCTTATTCCTAAGGTCTACCACAACTATAACTGAACAACAAAAATGAATTCCTTAAATCATTTTGAGTGATACAATTTAACAATCCATATAGAATGTTGTGTATTTTTAGGAAAAAATATGTAAATGTACCTCATTTTGAGAAAAAAAATAAAACAAAAAAGAAACAAAGTGGAATCATATCACCATGTACCAAAATATTGTTGTAGGAGGTTCATAGCTTCTTTTTTGTTTTTGTTTTTTGGATTTCTAGTTAAGTTAATTTTTTGTTATTATTGAGGAAAATTCCTTTTTAATCAAATTAAATTTAATCGCTTATATTATCTTTAAAAAAAAAGATGCAATATTTCTTATTGTTAAGTAGTAGTATAATCCTGTTACAGGTAAACAAAAATTTGAAAATAAATTTGAGTAACATAGCATGAGAATAATTACATTTTAAAACTACATTCCACTATCAATGGTGGATATGTATGGATGCATATTATGATGTCTCCTAGGACATAAGAAAAAACATGATATAATAGAAACTGAAGTCAATATATGAGAACAAAATGTTTAGAATAAAATAATAATTAGTAGAAGTTTACTAAATTTGAAAGCTATCAACTCACATAAATATCTTCTAAGGGCTGGTGAACTAGCTAGCATTTATCATGATGTTTTTAAATGATAAATTATGTATTTTACTACTTCTTAGATAAACTTCATGATAGTTAGGACATCATTGGGGTTTCTCTCCATATTTGGCTCTTATGTGGTGTCATATTCATGCACAAAGTTATGGAAAACTTATAGTGTGAATAAGCGAATAGGAAAGAAAAAGAAGACAATTTTAATTGAGTCCTTGTGTTTAAGAGGCACAGTAAAAGCACTACTACTCATGCACATAATGAAGGAATGGACGTACCCTTTAAATGGAAAGTCAATAAATAGAAAGATAATAAAGTGCTATCATTATAATAAGCTAGGACATATCAAGAACGACCATTATGTGTGAAATTAACTCCAACATGATCATATGAGATATGATAGTTTGAAAAAAGAGGCTAATACTATCTCCATGAAAGGTTATTTCATATTGATTAACAATGATAATTCTGCTAACTTGAAAATTAAAGAGGATGATTGATTCAATGATCTAACTATATCATCTCAAATCACACTCTTTATTGAATAATTTACAAGATAACACTTGAAAATTATGATATAGCTGAGAATGGAAAAATAATAGCACATATAAGATTATGAGCATATGAGAAATATATTGATTATATGGAAAAAAAACCATAGAGTTATTTATTATTCTCATTATAATCCAAGGAGATCGAATATGATCAATCTTATTCATTTTGATATAATATCATTGGAGAGAAAAAAACTTAGGGGAACTATATGCTTTGTGAACTTTATTGACCATCACTCTAGTGGGCGACTACATTAAAACTAGGGACACAGGCTTTCAAGCATTTAAGGATTTCCACACTCTAGTTGAGAGATAGGCTTATAGAAAGACAATTTTTGCATACTTCAATAACATGAGAGAGAATAGGGGTTGGTTTAAATGATATTGCATATCCATGATATTAAACTAGAGAGGACTTCATCTAACACATCTTAGTAGAATAAAATGGATGAAAAGATTAACCATACTATTGAGGAGGGAGCTTGATGCATGATTTCTCATGCTTGGTTTCCTAATGAATATTTAGAAGAAACTATACTTATAACTATTAATATAATCATCATATATCATACTATCACTATAAATAATGATAATCCTAATTGAGTTTGCACTGTGAAATATGTTTGTTATGATTACTTAAGAGTTTTTTATTATAAAGCATTCACCACATTACAAGATAAAATTATATATGAAATTTCAATGACAATGCATGTCTACCCATCTTCATTGGCTACAAATAGTTCAAGCACAAAATATGAGATCCTATAGCCAAAAAGATTTATATTAAGTGTACATGTTACTTTTCCAAGATATCAACTTATAGATGACAGTCATCCTATGAGTGAGGATTGTAAAACCATTAAGATCTTTATTAGTATAGACTCAATATCTCTTCTCCTTTCAAATATTAGTCTGGTCAAGGGGAATACATTTAGCTGATGGTTGATGAAACCTAGCCCTATTATTGTTAGTTGAAGAGGTAAGGCATATTATCCTTGCAAAAACTTGGAAAATCCCAATTGATCTTGACATTTATTCTTAGCCCAAGGTTAGAGATCTTCAAGGTCTCATTAGTTGTTTAAATAACAATGAAATTAAATTTAAAAATAACAATTTCCTAGCTCACCTAATTTTCAAAAATATCAAATTGGCATTTTAAACATTTTTTATTCTGAACAGTGATGATTCATATTTGGCTTTAAATTGATTGAATTTGATTATCAACACTCCCCATCAATGTTAGTTATCATTCTCTACACTATGATAAGTTGACATTGAAACATTTTGAAATTTCCTATACAAAAACTTTTTGTAAACAAGTCAACAAATTTAATCATCCTTCTTGCTAAGTCGTATCCCAATTTCTTCTAGTAGAACTATCTTTCTAACAGAGTAATCATGTAAGATCACATGTTTAGTTATTGTATAAAAAACTAGATGTTTTTCCTAATAAACTATCGAATGGCTGCCATGGCACAATGGAACAACATAATCTAATGGGGTAGATGTAGATGACTCCTCAACTATATCAGCCACATACTCTTTGCAATTTTCGTTACAGTTGTTGTATACTTTACGTTTTTTATTGATCATGATACCGCCAATTGTCTCTTGTTGCACCAAAGATTATTCTAGACCCAATATTAAACTTATTTTTTTGATCTTAGTCACTGTAATCAACTAATTTATAGCCTTCACATTTCATGTATAAAAGAACATAATCAATTGTATTATTCACATATATTAAAATTTGTCAAACTATTTCCAACTCGAGCTTCTATGAACCTTAAATATGATAACTCATCACAACAATTACATAAGAAATGTCAAGTTGAGTAATTGTTAAGTAGATCAAATTACCTTCTAATTATCAATACATCATCACATCTTCCAAATTTGTTTATTCATGTGCATACATTTTGATATTTGGTTCTATTGAAATTGAAGTCATCTTACATTTTAGTATTTAAAATCTCAATAAATCTTTAGAATATTTTTACTGACAAAAAAAATTTTCTTATTGTCTATGATCAACCTCGACTAAGAAAGTTCTTGTGTTGTTCAAGTTTCTTCATGTGAAAATAAAAGATGAACATATCTTTTTTTTTTTTGAAGAATTTATACAACTACGTACTTTTTTGAGCTATCATTACTTTTGCTATATACTCTTCTTTTGTTATTGACCATGATACCATCCATTGTCTCTTGTTGCACCAATGATTATTAAAGAACCAAGATTAAACAAATGCATATTTTTTGATCTCATAGTGTCATGATATCCTACATAGTCAGCATCACTATAATTAACTAGTTTGTAGCTATCATATTTCTTGTAAAATATACCATAATCAATTATATTCTTCCCATATATTAGTATTTTTCAAACTATTCCAAATGGGATTTCCATAGACCTTTCAAGTAATTACATATCACATCAACTACATAAGAAATATTAGGTACAATAATTGTTAAGTAGATTAGAGTCATTAGACTACTTGCCAATTATTGATACATTATCACTTCTTCCAATTTTAAGTCTTCATGTGCATAAAGTTTGATATTTGGTTCCATCTAAATTCAAGACATCTTGTATTTGATTATTTTAACCTTCCTCAACAAATTATTAGAATATTTTTACTTAGGAACAAATGTTCTTTTGTGGGATCAATCTCAAGACTACTGAAGTGCTTGTGTTGTTTAAGTTTCTTCATATGGAAATGAACTAATAACATCTCCTTTGTTTGATGAATTTATACATCATCATTACCAATTTTTTTATTCCCTCTCCCGTTCCTTCCCTCCAAACCCAATCTATGTTTTTTCTTAGCCCATATATGTACGTCTAGACCCCAAGGTTAGAGTAGGTAAGGCTCTTGTTGTTTAGCACTCAAATTACTGAGTTTTTGAAGTTATTTTGTATTATTTTCATGATGTTATTATATTAAATTTGGTGTTTAAAAGAAATAATTTCACTAAAATATGATTTTTATGGAATTGAATGAATAGTAATGAAATTAGTTCTAAATCTAGTATAATTGGTGGACTTAGTGGAAGACGAAAATGAAGGGTAGAATAATAAATGAAAATTGCAATATTTCCAAAGTTATGATTTGGTTACAATAGCACATGCTTGTTGGGAATTCTTGGCCACCTTCTAGGTCATGACTATACACATAAGTCATAGAAATATTTGCATGTTGAGACTCTATCACTTAGTTACGAAAATCTTTCACTATGCAAAATATTATGTGTCTGTGATATTATCTTGGAGTCATGGTTGTAGTAGTTCTAAAATATAATTTTAGCCATGATATAATTTTAATATCGAATTAACCAAGTACAAAACTAGTACAAGAAGTAGCAATATTTTTTCTTTGTCATGACATTTTTGTTACAGAGCTAAAATTAAATAATGCCAATGCTTTTTATTACATGACATACTTTTCTACCATGACTATGTGTTCTATAGAAGAAATTCATATGTGATACATTTTGTTCCATTGAGACTATGTGGTCTAAAGAAAAAAAGCCTTGGTCATGATGGACTTTTTTTATCACGACCTTGTGTTATAGAGAGGAATTATCTTAGTCACCTCATTCTTGCAACAAGGAGCATGTGCTCTAGAAAAGAACTTGCTTTATCACGGTATTTATTTACCATGACTATATATTATAAAAAAGAATTAGCTTGATCATAATATTCTCTTACTACAATGACATTATGCTTTAGAGAAGATTCAAAAAATTGTTAGTCATGACCTCTACCTAAAGTTGCAATTTCCAATTTGAAGAGCCACATTGCAGCTAGATGGGAGTTTGATGTTATAAAAGGGGAACTTAAAGATTTTGCAAAAAAAAAAAAGAGTATTCAAAATTAGTTGCCCAAGAACACACAATACCTAAGGCGACATGATTTCCAACCCTTAATTAGGCACAAAAGCAAGTTGAAACCAAACAAAGATTGATTGAGAACTACATTTGAGATCAAGATCCCCATGTTGATTATTATTGGAAACTCTTGATTCAAAGAGATAAAGCACCAAGCATCTCGCTTGAATTCTTAGATAATGTTATGATAAATTGGGATGTCATTTGTCAAATTTATTTATCTATATGTATATGAAGATTGTGCTTATATAATATTTAATAATAAATATATTATATTTTTAATGTTAATGGATATAATTTGGATAGATATTTAATATTTCACTTTAATATAAATTTATGTGTTTTTGCCATGGTGAATGGCAACATGTAAGAACACGCTCATGAGATTTGATCCGAATGAAGTGACAACCCTTCTACTCTATCACATGAGATGAACTCATGTATGAAAATTCTAAATTTATATAAGTTTACTTATGTATAGTGCTCGAGAAGTTGAAAATACAAATAAATTTATGACTATTTCATTGTATATATTCTAGAAGAACTAGCCTTCAAATAATGTTAGAGTTATGTAGAATATCTTACCTATAAGTTTTTATTAAGTATAGGATTCGAGTGTTGGCTGTGATGGATAGTAACAGGTAAATCATGAGATACATATAATTGGAGATATTTCATAAGGTGGTAATAGCCTTATGAATCATTTCATGTTGTATGATTTCTAAAAGTGAAATTAGTGGGAAGATGTGTGTTAATTGACATGAGTATGCTATCTATGAATTCAAATGCTCAAACATAAGTATTACCAAAATATAAATATATTTTCAAAGTAGCCTTATGAATCATTAGTAGGAAGATGTATGTTAATTCATAAATATTATTAATTGACATGAGTATGTTAATTGACATTAGTATGATATTTCATAAGGTGGTAATAGCCTTATGAATCATTTTATGTCTATTTGACTATTGAGGCTTGAAAATATAAATATATTTTCAAAGTAGTAGTCAATGACTGTTGACGTATTACCTAAAGAAGTAGAAGTGTGGATGATCCATGAACAAAATAAGTATTATTTCAGTAGTAAAATATTTAAGACACAACTACTAGTAGACCATTCTTAGTAAAGATAGTCTAAGATTCAAAATCACCTTGTATGCAAAGAGAGTAAATATATCTCACTATACACAAGAATTTAAGCTAACCCTAGACTTTAAGTATCTATCTGAGATCTAAATTTATTTTCTAAACTCGAGCAATAGTTAGTTCACTATTAGTTGGTAAAATTACTCATACAATATTATGTGTTTGATGTCTAAACTTATGATGTTTATTTTACTATTTATACAACTCATATACTTACAAATCTCATTTGGATGAAATTAATGACTCATGAGTTTTTAGTGTTGTGTTACAAATAATAAGTTTTGATACTAAAACAAAGTTACAACACCTATCCCAATAGTATGATAGATTAAACTGACAAATACCATGTGAAACATATCTGATATCTTTAGGGATTAAACTCATGACCCCAAGATAAGAGCATTCTTCATCTTTTCCAACTAGACTATCATATTATTGGTCATAATTATCAATTATACTAGGATAATAACTATCTTTTCTATTAGCTATGACAAATAAGTTGGAATTAATAGCTATCTCTAAATAACTACTTTGTGTCAATAATTCTGAAAATTTACCATACTATGCCTTGTGTACTTATTTTAATTTATATAGTACTTTTTATAGTTGACACACATATTTAGGATGATCATGGCTTTGAAACCTCATTTTGGCTGACTCATATAGTTTTCATGGTCTAGCTCTCCATGAAGAAAAGCTTTATTTGTATCAATCTATCACAAATTCATGTCATGGTAATGATAATAATGAGTAGAACTCATGTGGTTGTAAGTTTTGTCTTTGGACTAAACATTTCATCATAATATAGTATGTATTATTGAGAGAAGTCAAGAATTACTAATTATGCTTTGTACCATATGATTGATCTTTTTGGTTGATATTTTATCTTATTAACCCTCTCATAGGATATAACTTTCACATATCTTGGAATTTTCACTAGGTCACAAATCTAATTGTGTTCAAGTGCATGGATCTCTTTATTCATAGTTGTTATCTGCTCAAAATCATGATTTTATTTAAACATTTCATTTTCTATTATAGTTACTCCTTCAATTATTGTTGGATTGACATATTTGTAATTTGGCCTTCATAATTTTGTTTATCTTCAGAATTGATATTTTATGGTTAATTCTTATATTTTACTAGGCTCATCATCTTTATTTATTTTGCTGATACATCTCATAGTGCCAAGGAATTTGAGTTATTTTTTACTCGATATCATCACTACTTGGACTTCATAATTCATTAGAATGTGGTCGAAGTTGAATAGCATGCTCATCTATCTTTTGTTGTATGGTATTTGCATATTCTCTCGAGTCTAATAGTAGCATCAATTTTTTTCTACCAAAAATATGCTTCATTTTATTATCACATTTCATGAAGTGTAGCTTCTTCCACTTGTTGGATCACTACATTTTTATACCTTTCTCAAGTTGTCAGATCCCATAAAGATAGAATTTAATAGCTTTCTTATGAAACATATTTGTAAATGATCAAGAAAAAATATATAATATACACAACAAAATATTCTAAAGTATCTAATTGCATATTTAATGTTCCATAGTTTCTCAAAGAAAGATACTAATCCTAACATTGGTTGAGGAAGTATGTTAATCATAAAAGATATCAACCTCATTACTTTATCCAAGATATTTGTTCTTTGCAAGTAACATACTCCAAACATTTTATACAAGATATTATTCTTGTATAATTGATGATGTGAGAATCATGTGTTACAGATGATGGATAGTAATAGGCAAGTGGCAGGAAAATTCTAGTTGAGGTATTTCATAATGTGCTGATAGTCTTGCGAATCACTTTTTCTTATATGATTTCCATAGGTGAAATCAGGGGGATGAAGAGTGTTGGTTGGTATGGGTATGATACTCACAAAGATAAAAGCATCAACATAATTATCATCACATCACATCATTTTTTTTTATAATTTTATAGGTCATAGATAGATATGTATACTTTAAGTAGTCATCAAGGGTAATTGATATATAGCTTGAAAGGAGAAGACATATGGTGATTCATGAGTGGGATGAATGTGGTTTCAGTGATAAAATACCAAATGCACAACAAGAAGGGATCTTTCTCAGTATTGATGGTCCAAAGTTGATAACTACTTGTATGCTAATAGGGTAATGAGTTAATTCAATATCAAATCTACCATTCATTTGAAAATCAAACACAGTGTTGCCCTAATAATATAGAAATCCTATCATACACAAAGAAGTAACTCAACCCTAGAGTCTAAGTACATTTCTTTGACCCTAGTTTATCTATTCAACTCAAAAAATAGTTAGTTTACTATTGGATGACTAAACTACTCACATAATTTCTATTGGATTGATATTTTGACTTATATCATATTTACTACTTATATAACTTATATACTTGTGGATCTCTATTAGATAATTGCCTAAATAATTTTTGGGACTATGCCATAAATGATAAATTTTAATAGTATAACAAAGTCATAATAAGTTTTTGTAACTATTGTGAGAATTATTTTAATTTGATTAGGCAACTTGAGCTGACATAACTATCCTTAAAAACATATAGTTCTATTTCTAGTTATTTTGTGTTTGTTTTTGTATTGTAGCCACAAAAATTTCATGAACCAATGATATAGGATTGAGATAATAATTTTGAACCCAGAGATAGAGAGAACTAGGAAACCCTTATTGAGACAGAGAGTTGAATCATAAATTATGAAAAAAAAATTGAGGTGTTGCACTAACTGTATGATTCATATACTTGCAGAACTATCCTTGGAAAATGATAGTTCTATTTCTAATTGTGTGAATATGCTTATTACTTAGTATTTATATTATATTTATATATATATTTTGCACTTTCCTTTTTGTTAGTTTTTTTTCAACCACTGCTTATATGAGCATATCTTCTAGGATTGACTTAAAACTTCTAGACACATGAATTGAGAGAATAATGAATGTGCTTCTAGAACATAAAGTAGAGAGAACAAATGGAAGGAAATAGCAACAATAGAGACTAACAAAGATGTGAAGGACAAGCTATCCAATAGTCCAATTCTCATTATTCATTGGGCGATTATTAGCTACCTACAATAATGGATAACTATTCTAGGATTTAGATGAAACCCAAGAAATAGATCACTTTGAGTTGAACCCTAGTGTGATAGCTATTGCACAACAACATTAATATAGTGGGAAAATTTCAGAAGATCCGAATAGCAGTGTCAATTTTTTAGAAGATCTAAATAGCAAGATGCACAAAGTTTGCTATGATACTATAAAGTTATGACTCTTTTCTCTTTCTTTGAGTGACAAAGTCTAGAGTTAGTTCTAGTAATTATAATGAGGTTTGATTGAGATAAAACTTATAAATGATCCTCGAGTATAAATGATTTATAATTATGATGGCAAAATATAACATGATAGCTATGAGGGGACCATCATTGGGGAGAGCCTAATAGTTGTTAACCACCATATATATATTAGTAGGGTACTAGGGCATTAAACAATAATCTTATCTTCATTTTATAATTAATCCAATAATATCCAAACTATTTAGATAAGTTATCATGCTTAATTGAATGCAGCAATCCTAGAATTTAAAAATTTCACCTAAAATTCAATATTATCCTCTCAACTAGAGCAATAGTTGATTGATAGTTGGTTAATTTAACTACCTACAAAATTCTAGTAGGATCAATATATAGATGAAATATCTACTTCACTACTTGTATGACCTATATACTTGTAGAACTAGTTAGAGAAAAGACTCACACCTAATAAGATTTCACGATCTTACCTAATCCTAAAAATTTGGTTTTATAATAAAGTGACAATAAGTTTTTAATATCATCACTATAAATTATTTAAATTGGATACTCAACTCGAGTTGGCATAACTATCCTTGAAAAAGTGCATTTTTGTGTTTAAATATTTGGATTTAATATCTTAATTTTGTGCCTCAATTTATATTGTGTAACTTCCATTACTTGTTTATATATTACTATTAGTATTTTTTTTATTCTTATTTTTTTAGTTACCAATCAACTAAGCAAAACTCTAGGACTAAGCTAACACCTCAGGATCAAAAAAAAAAAAAAAGAAAATCAAAAAGAAAACTTTGGGAGTAGAAGATGAACATGTACAACCCAATGTATCAATATTATGATGCCTATTTTTCACCAAGTAGTAATTCTATCATATGCCCAATGGTGAACTAAATCAATTCTATTACCATATTGTGGTGAATTATGAAGATCTAAGACGTGGGAGTCATTAAGATATTATAATTGATACTTATCATCTAATATATGAAGCTTTATTTTATGATATATTCACCAAGTTACTAGAAGAGAAAAAGAGAGAAAATCAAGTAGAAGAAAATTAATTGAGATGATTGGAGAGGAGATTAAAAGGTACTAATTTGGGAACATTAGAACTTTGGATGGCTAATATAATTTTTCTAAGAACAAAGTCAAGGAAGTTCAAGGCACCAAGACACATCATAATATGGAAATTACTATTGAGGTAGTCTTCCATATAGTATTGCTGGCCAACATAGATACTACATGGAAAAAAAAAAGCAAAAAACTACATGGACAAATTGGCATTGACTTAAGAAGTTATATAAAAACTAAAATCTTTAGTGAATATCTAGCTATGGATATTAAACATTGCAATGTTGGGGAACAACTCAAAATATTTTTTCTATTACGTGAGAAATAAAATTCTATATCGTATTGCTAGCCAACATAAAAAGTCAAGGAAAAAGAAAGCAACCCGAGAATTTAAAAATTTTATCTAAAACTCAATCTTATCCTCTCGACTAGAGTAATAGTTGATAGATCAAACTACCTATAAAATTCTAGTAGGATCGATATCTAGATGAAATATCAAGTTTACTACATGGATGACCTATATAATTGTAGAATTGGTTGGAAAAAAAGACTATTGCCTAATGAAGTTTAGTCACCTTGCCTAATCCTAAAAATTTGGTATTATAACAAAGTTAGAATAAGTTTTTGTTGCCATTACCAATGATTATTTAGTTTGAATACTCAACTTGAGTTGACACAATTATCCTTGAAAAAGTATAGTTATGTGTTTATTATTTTGGATATCAATATCTTAAATTTGCAGTTCGATTTAGATTGTGTAACTTGCATTGCTTATTTGTATATTTTATTTTGTATTTTTTTATTCTTATTTTTTTATCTACCAATCAAATGAGAAAAACTAAATGACTAAGCTAACACCCCATGGCCCCAAAAAAAAAAAAAATTAAAAAGAGAACTTTGGAAGTAGATGATGAACATGTACAACTTGTATCAATATCATGATGTCTATTTCTCACCAAGTAGTTATTCTATCTTATGCCAATTGGAGCCCAAATCAATTCTATTACCATATCATGACCAATTAGAAGATCTAAAACTTGGGAACCATGAAGATATTTCAATTGATAGTTCTCATATGATGTATGAAGCTTTATATTATAATATATTCACCTAGTTACTAGAAGAGAAAATTGAAGAAAATGAAGTGGGAGAAGGGTAATAGAGATGATTGAAGAAAAGATTTGAAGACACTAATTTGGGCATGCTTAAAGAAAGTACTATATTAGAACTTTGGATGGCTAATACGATTTAGATATGTGTTGAGAAAAAAGTCAAGAAAGTTCAAGGTAATAAGACACATAATAATGTGGATAACTACTATTGAGGTAGTCTTTTATATAATATTGCTAGCCAACATAGAAAGTACACGGAAAAAGAAAGTAAAAAACTACACAAACAAATTGGCATAGACTATATAAGTTATAGACAAAGCAAAAGCTCTAGTGAAGATATACCGATGAATGTTAAATATTGCATCACTCAGGAGGAAACTTAAGATATTTTCTTTTTTTGCATGAGAAATAAAATTCCATATAGTATTGTTGGCCAAAACAGAAAGTAAAAGTAAAAAGGAAGTAAAAAACTACATAGAAAAATGACATGGACAATAGAAGTTATAGACAAGCAAAAAGTTTAGTGAAGATTTAAATATGGATGTTAAATATTTCATTGCTTGGGCGGCAACCCAAGATATTTTGTTTTGTTATTTTTTGCATGAGAAATAAAATTATTTTGTTATTTTTTGTATACGCATCACACCTGATATTAAATAAGAATTGAAGTTTATTTTGTATTCTATGTCAATCTTGAGGATCAATAACAAAATAGATACTAAGTGAGAGGAATTTGGGCACCCTTTGTTAGGAATATTCTTAATGAGTTACTTGGATTACTAGGGGCTAGAAATAACATGGCTTTCAAATCCTTAAAAATATGACTTGAAAAAGCATATATTAATGGACATAAAGGGAGAATAGAGAATAACTTCAAAAAGCATATATTAATTTTTGATGCATAGAGAACTCATAAAGGTGAGTGAAATTTGGTAGTATTTTATTTGCTCATTGTAGATTTGATGTGGAAAAATATTTGAGAAATTCATTCTTAATTATCTAGAGGGTAAATTTTCTAGCCTAATAATTTATCATTCTTTGATTATTTTATTATGTTGAGATGAAAGAGTCCCATAGAGATGATAGTAATGGCTTGTATTTGAGAGTATCCCCTTGACATTGTGAGGCATTAATAATGGACTTGAAGGAGTCAAAAAAAAAAAAGGAAAAAAACCAATATTTAAAAGGAGAAGAACTTATAGATATTTGGGAAGAAAGAGAATTCTTCATCGAAGCTGACATCGAAGCTATTAAAAAAATAGATGGAAAACAAGAGAAGAGGAAGCTCACATTGAGCATTCCATAGCCACGCAAGGAGGTATGTTAAGTGATATTTTTCATATTTTGAAAAATATACAGTTGGACACCAAAAAAAAGAGTGGATTGTCTAAAAAAGAGATTTATTCTCTCCATACAACAATAATGGATGAAATAGAGAAATGAGATATATTGTGAAATGTTCATCTCCAAAAGAAAGAGAGGTTATTTGTGGTGACATGAGAAAAATTTGAAGGCAAAATTTATAAGCTTTTGGAGGAAAACATGAAACTAATAGAGATCGAGATGATAAGTTGTGTTGAATTATTTGGGAAATTTTATGAGCCCATTACAATAGATTGGATAATATAATAATGGTGATGACAGACAAATTAATCGGAAGCAACATGCAATATCAAGAGAATCAATGGATAGATGATTTCGGAAAATACAATGTAAACCAAAAAAAGTTTTATTTTACAATTGAATCATTTAAATGCGTAATAAACTTCATGGAGAGAAAAAAGAATGCATTGCATGATATTTTGATAAATATATTAGATTGAGAAGCTACCAATAAGAGAGGTTCAAAGAGAATGCATTGCATGACATTTAAATGCAATTTTTTTGAGCACATGCGTGCTTTCGTGTCTGGCCAGGCACGACACGGTTACTGTACCGTGCCGTGTCTGGCCAGGCACGACACGGTTACTGTACCGTGCCGTGCCTGGCCCAGCACGGTTTAAAAAAGCTGGGCTCGGCCTGGCCGAACGGGCTAGTAAATTTTTTTTTTATTTTTTTTATTTTTTTTATGTTTATGTAATTTATATAAATTATTAAATTATATATAAAATTTTAGATAATGTATAATATTATATATTTATAATATGAAAAATGTTAAAATTTATTAAAAAAGCAAAGTTTAAAATTTTTTTTATAATGTAATATAAAATTAGTTTAAAATTTATTAGAATTATATAATATAGTTTTAAATTTTTAAATGAAAAATTAAATAAAAAAAATAAATAAATCAATACATTTTGTTTAAAAAAATAAAAATTAAAAAAAACATAAGCAGCTCAAATGAAAAATGACCAATCAGCCATTTGATACCGAAGGTCTGAACCAAATAACTTAAAGTTTCAACATAACGTATAAATAAAGCATACAATCAATAAAAAACAAAATATCGAAATCAAAAAATAGTAGATCATCATCAATCGTCAATTGGCATATCATGAGCATCATCAACCGCAACATCAAGATCAGTATCATATAGATCATCATCATCAGCAATCAACTCCTCCGCTATCGTAGTGAATGCGGCTGTAGTCCCTGTACCAGTCTCGGGGGACACTCGACACGGGACGAACCCGTGCCGGTGTGCTGTGCCACGGGCACCGAACAGTGGTGGGTCAGGCACGACACGACACGGCACGGCTCGTGCCTAACCCGAGCATGGAATTTTTCTGTGCTGGCCTGGCACAACCGAACCGTGCCGTGCCTCGTGCCGGCCCGGCCCGGTTGACACCTTTATGCCTACGTCTATTCCACTAATTGAGCACTTAGGAGCAAATTTCCCCTTTAAAAAGTTTGTCATAAAGAGAAATCATACTATCGATTTTCATAACCTCATTGGCATGTATTTTATTTTTCATATTGTAGTACCATAATCATTTTTTTAAAGTTGTGTGTAGTAGAATGCAATTTTTTTTATATAAAGGAGAGTAGTTGCTTGGGGATGAGCAATTATTTTAGTATGTGAGATTTTTTTGGCATATAAATAGTAAATAAAACTAATTATTTTGGTGAATATTCATGATGTGTTGTATAGAAAATAATTTTAAAATGAATAATTTTACTAAATTATTGTTCGTGATGGAATATAATGAATAATAGTGAAATAATATTTTTGTAACAAAAGGAGACTTGGTAGTTTATTGAGAATGAGAAGAGGAAAAAATTATGTAAAGTTGTAATATTCTCTGTGTTATGACTTTATTATACTTCAATGAGCTATATGAAAGTTTCATCATCAATTTTTGATAGAAACTTTACATAATTAGTTAGAACTATTTTTATATGTCATGACGCTACTATCTCATTGATACAATTATTTTACTATGCAATACATTATATTTGACTGTGAATCTTTCTATGAGTCACAACTATACTATCTAATAATAATAATTATTACGACAATATTGATTTCACATCATAATAATCAAGTTTCTTACTGGTGCTAAAGAAAAATAAAGTCTAAATTAGAAAAGTGTTAAGTTGAACAATGTATGCTAAATACTTATTCACATGTATAGAAAGTTCAAAAAGCACACCACCCAAAAATATATTCTGGACTAAAATATATATTTTTGAATATGAAACCCTATAAATCAAATCCAGTATAAATGTAAACTTTAAATTTTTGGGTGAATACTCTAGATATATTTTCCAGTTATTCTTTAGGTGATAGTATTGTTTTAGCAAATCTATGGTTCAAAATCAATGGTGTAGTTGCATCTCGATTGCTAGACTTAAAAACAAATTTTGTCCATAAATTTTCAAATATTTAAATGTTATCTAAGCTCCAAACCCCATGGCACTCAATCATGCACATGAGCATGAAATAATGATTTTATAATATGCACACACACAAAAACACAAATTATAAATCAAGAAAATACACATTACACAATTTAAGTGAACAAACCAAAATTATACAATATATATTTCTATAAATCAATAATTAAACACCATGTAAATAAAGTGTAGAATGATTGGCTCTAAAATAAAATTCTTTTAAATTAACTACTAGTGGAGAGATTGAAAAGTGGGTGAGGGAGCAACAATTGGGCAGACCAAAATGTCTATCCTAAAAGTATGCAATGACTTTGGAAGAAACTGACTTATTTAGGGAAGCCTTGCAACTCCATAATAAGAGAAACTATCAGTAAACACAAAGAAAATACATAGAAAAATAATATGCACAAGAAAACCAAAAATGGACAATAACAAAAAAAGTGAACACACATTTTTGTATGTACACCATGATTGCCCATTTTGTGAAAATTGTAACTTTCTTTTTTCAAAAATTTTAAAATTTTATTTATTTTTTAAAAAATTAGAACGTGGGATAATAATATCACATAATAGCACATGGCTTAAAGAAATTAAACTTTACTGATAATAATACATTTTTGATTATATGGGAGACATTTTTATTCATGTGTACTTTTACAAGTACAAGTGATTTTTTGAACCTATAGAAAGATGTATAGCACCTGAACTATCATACCTTATAATATTTTATACACACAGACACACACACATATCCTATTGAATAACCAAGTTTACAAGAAATTTTTTTATTCATAAAGTTTCTTTATAAGCTTTAGTAGCTACAATGACAACCTCAATGTTAGATAATACTATGCACTTCCATAGCTTGAATTTCTAATATATAGCACCCCCTCTAAATATTATTAGATAACCTGAGGTGGATCTATATAAATTTAAATCACCTATCAAATCAAAATCTGTGTGTTTGAGAAACATAGGTTTTAACCCTCCTAAGCACAAAAATAGTTGAAAGTCTCTCGTGGGTACCTCAAGATATATTCAGCTACAGCCTAGTGATATATGCCTGGGTTCAAGAAAAAATAATTGATAATACTAATAGTGCATGCTATATCTAGTCTAGTGTAGACCATATAATACATAAGACTATCAACCCTAGAGGCTTAGGTTTTAACCCTCCCAAGCACAAATATAGTTGAGAAGTCTCTCAAAAATACCTCAAGATATATTCAGCTACAACCTAGTGATATCTGTCTGGGTTCAAGAGAAAATAATTGATAATACTAATAGTGTGTGCTATATCTAGTCTAATGTTGACCATATCATACATAAGACTATCAACTCCCGAGTCATAGGAGACACGATTCATGTCTCTCCTTTCCTCATTAGTCTTGTCATTATGCTCTGTACTCAGCAAAAAATATATAATGAATGGAGTTGAGACTGACTTAGCCTCTTTCATGAAATAGCTCTCAAAAACATTACTAATGTATCATTCTTGATATGACCAAATACACCTAGAAGGCCAATCTCTAGAGACACTCATCCACAAAATTTTCTTGACTAAGCCTAAGTCTTTTATAAAAAAGACTTTTCGCAACTCCCTCTTAAGAATATTAATGTATGCTCTATAATGGCCAATGATATGCATATCATTTACACTCATGAAGGTTTCCATGAATAATGTAGTATTCATATCAAGTTGATCAATTTCTAAGTTCAAGCTAGCATCCAAACTTAGAACTAATCAAATAAAAAATATCTTCACTACTAGAGAAAATATCTTCACTACTAAAGAACATATCTCAATAAAATTGATTCATTTCTTTTGACTTTTCCCTTTAATTACTAACTGAGCTTTGTATCTTGGTTTAGATTTATCATCACCGTGTTCTAGTATAATGAATCTTGAATTTTTCAAAGCCCATTTCTCTTTCAATAAGGGTACCATATCATAAGCCTAGTTGATGTGAATAGATTATATCTCTTCTTACATAGCTCAAAGTCATTCATCTTTATTCTTAAGGGAGATGAATTCCTAAAAATATATTTGACTCACATGCATCCATGAGTAATATGTATCATCATAAATAACTAGGTCCTTCCTAGTTCCAGGTAGAATATGATCCACCACAACCTCAATAGGCATATCCTAGGGCTCAAAAGTTTCTGGTATATCCCATGGATTAAAAATATCATGTGTATCCTAAGATTCATAATCATTAGGTGGCTGCTCAATTTCTCCTCTATGATTAGATTGATCTCTAGAAGGAACCAATTTTAGATATATGCAACTAGAAATCTTTATGGAATCATATTCCTTTCTACTCAGATGAGTACTATATACAAATTGGTCTTCTAGAAAACTAACATCTCCGCTTTGATCAAGCTTGTTTTCAATTGGTTCCAATAGTCTATACCCAAACTCCTATCCATAGCCAATGAAGATGTATGAATATGTAGTATCATCAGTTTAGATTATTTATCTTTTGGGATATTAAGTTAGGCTTTGTAGCATAAAACTCACAAGTTAATATATAAAATATTTTTCCCAATATAGATTTCATTGGGTACATATCCAGAATATAATTGTATGGTAGAAAGAAGGAATATGACTCTTAAGGACATGATAAGATCAATGATGAGTTATTCAGATATTTGATTTATTCTGGGGATATGAATTAGAAACAATAGCTTATATTTTAAACATAGTTCCATCTAAGTCATGCTACTACTTCAACTGAATTATAGATTGGGCATAAGTCTAATTTGAAACACATTCATTTATGGGGTTGCTAGCACATGTAATGAAATGGAAAATAGATAAGTTTAAAATGAGAATATAAGTTTATTTCTAAATGCTATATCATAGAGGGACTAAAAGTGATTTTTTTTATAATCCAAAGGATCAGAAAATCATTATTAGCACCAATCCTTAATTCTTAGAATAGAACTATATAACAAACCATAAGCCCAGAAGTAAAATTATTCTAAAGATGTAAAATGGAGATAAGAAAGTCCATACATCATCAATACTAGAAAGAAGACCACAAGGTAGTATCTTTGATAATTCATTGCCTCATCATAATGAGAGAATTGTTGGTGAAAATATTGATATTGAACCTTATGAGCCTATCATTAATATGCTGGTCATACAACCATAAGATAAATGTCATAATGGTTGATAAGGATCAATATCTAGGTGGCATGTTATTAAAAGTATATAACCAAGAGGAGTACCTAGTCATTATAGAATGCCAGAATAATTATTCATCAACCTACTCAATATATACTCTTGGGAGAGTCTTATAGTAGATTTTTTGATGAGCTGGATACTAATACAATACATGATTTGAGCACATTGACTATATTTCTAATTCCATAGGCTTTTTCCAATGTTCTACATCATTATCTTTAAATGCTTTATCATAGCTTAAAAATATAGTTAATTATTGAACCATTTGATGGGATAAAACCTATAAAGAGCATGTGAATCTATAAGAAAAAAAGGAACATGTGGTATTGTTGAGACTTATAAGGCTCAGTTTATTACAAAATGATTTACTCATAAAGAATGCTTTGATTATGAAGAGACCTTTTCACTAGTAGTCATGCTGAAGTCAATCTAGATTCTCTTGTGTCCATAAGATATATAGACCCGGATTTTCAACTAGATGAGGATTTGAGAAAATCCACCTTGAGTTTTGTATTTGCCTTGGGAAGTGGAGCCATAAGCAATATGAGTATCAAGCAATCATATATTGTTGATTCAACCATAGATGATGACATGTGGAAACTTCATAGGCAGCCAAAGAGGCTATATGGCTTAGGAACTTCTTGATGAATCTAGGGGTCATTCCCTTTGTACATCTGTCTATTGTAATAATAGTAGAGTATTTGCATATTCAAAGGAACATAGAACCCATAAGTAGGCAAAACACATCAAGTATAAATATCATCTAATAAGAATTATTATGAAAAAAGGAGATGTGATGGTGATGAAAGTAGCATCAAAAAATAACTTGGCAAATCTTTTTACGAAGAGCATGCCATCTAAAGCTTTTGATAAACATGTAAAATGAATGAGAATCAGACCTGTAGCATCATGATAGACATGTTGAATGAATGAGAGTAAGATCTATAGCATCATGACTCCGAGTGTATGTTAGAGATTGTAAGAACTGATTTATACTAAAGCCATTTCTTATTGTTATTCCATTTTCTATATTTACATCTTTTTCTTGTTTTAAATAAAATATTCTCTAATAAGTTGAATTTTGAAAATTTATGTTCTTTATTCTACACTATAGATGATTTTGCGCATAGAGTTTGGCTTATGCATAGAAGATTGAATAATCAATTCTTATGGATTATATGTTTGTTGTTCATAATCTAGATAAAAATGAACAACCTATTAATAAGATTCAAGTATTAGATTTTATTAGGTCTACCTTGACTATGATAAATGGTAAATTTATAACTTCTAGTACTAGTATACTTGAGTATATTAAATGAGATCAACACTGTATAGTTATTTTGTATTAACTAATATAATAAAATATATTGTTTTTTTAATAAATAAAGTTACTCTTATTCACAAAGTAATTAATATTTTCTTTGCTCTTGTTAATAGTTATTTTGATTCATAAAGTGTGAGATTTAGAAATAAATTATAAAACTCTATAAATTGGATAACTTTATCATGTGTATATGGTGAATATTGATTATTGATTGATTCCAAATCCTATTAGAAGGATTGATGAGGCCTTCATTAGGCTGCTTAAAAGTTTTGATATTGTCAAACCCTATAGATTAATTCTAATCTGACAATTTAAATAAGTTAAGTAGAAAAGACACAAGGAAATAATTAAAGATTGATTGAATTAGATTATCTAATATTTGATTCAATAAATAAGTATTTATAATTTTAACATGAAGAATTTAATTAGTCTTGAGTAATAAAAAGCACAAACTATTTAAATAAGTTAGAGAATGTAATTATAATTCTATAATAGTATGAATTATAATTAATATAAATTATTATGTGAAATAAATTACTTTATTAATCAAAGATGTTATTTAGGTCAGGGTCCATTCAGTAACCTTATCTATATATCATAAAAGAAATCTTGAAGATTTTGTTTATTTATTTAGAATATACGTATATATATAATCGAAATAATTAGTTTAATAATAATGAATAATTTAATTTTATCAAATTCATTGATTCTTATTAAATTAATTTTGATTATATATATATATAATATACATTCAATCTTTAATGAGATATTTAAAATAATTATAAACTAAAATGCATTATTTAATTATGATTTAAATGTTCAGTTTTTATTTTTTAAATATATATTTTGATAATGCTTCACCACTCTAGCATCATCTTCCTTGTGAATCGAAACTAGAAAAGGATATATGGGTGACAACCAAAGTCATTGGTAAACTTACAACTAGGTAATTTTGGTATAAGAATATATCTTAAATAGCAAAAACAATATTATCCTATGCCCTTTATCACATTAAATGGGTTTTGAAATTAAATTAAAATCTAACACATTTTCCGTGGATGTCATTGCAGTTGGACTTGTTGTTAACTTTGTAGCCTTAAAAAAGGCCATGGCACCACTTATGCAGGGGCATGACATTGAAGTTTTGCTTAAGAAGTAAAATGAAGAAGAACAATGATCCATCTCTAAACCACTTATCGGAGCGACATGCGACCAAGCGGCGAGGATGTTGAGGCCGTGTGTGATGATATATGGCTTGAGGATTTGAGGACTAAAAAGATATGGTCCCCTTGATGAAAATGAAGAAACAACAATTAGCTGTTTGACGTTGATCACAGTATCCAAAATTCACAAAGTTATAGTTGTCTTGATGTTGGAATTAACATAATCCATAATGATTTGTCCTACACAGAATCTAAGAGCAATAGCAAAGAGAATATGATCATCTGCAACTACTTCTTCCCCATCATGCAGAATGTATGACCACTAGATCTGATAGACATTGAAATCAAATGAACATCATTATTGACTACACAATCAAAAGCAACCAAAATATTGGAACCAAGACAACTGATTATGGCCCAACAAACTTATAAATAGCCAAGTGTGCATTTGGAGCAATTCCCTTGGCTTTTCCAGCTGTGGAATCACCAAAGTTGGCACCCTCTAAGAAACAACATGTTGTCGTCGATGCTGCGTGCATTCCATAGCCATCTGTGTACAATGAATCAATGTTATGAACAACCCACGATGAATTATACTTCAATGACATAGTAGATTGATATTAGAAATCTTTTATACTAAAATTCATTCCTATTGGTTTTTTTTATTTCATATACATTATTTTTTTTGTTTTAATAAAATAATTTACAATGAGCTAAATGTATTGAAATACAAGTATCATTTATTCTACATATAAATGATTTTGTGCATAGAGTTTGGGTCACGCATAAAAGATCAAATCATCAGTTCTTATGGAATACACATTTGTTATTCATAATTTAAATAGAACTAGATAATCTATTGGCAAGATTGTAGCACAAAAATTAAGTAGGTCACTCTTGATTATAAATTATGGTGGAGTTCTAACTTATAGTACTAGTATATCTAAGTGTATTGAACGAGATCATCACGGTATGATTATTTTGTTCTGACATGTAAAATAAAATAACCTATTTTTATATGTGTATGGTGAATATTTTGTTGTAAGGAAATTCATATCCTATTAGAAGGATTGATGATACTTCATCGAGAAAACTTATAAGTTTTGACATTGTCAAATCCTATTGGTGGATTTTGATTCAACATTTCAAAGTTAAGCAGAAAGTCTCAAAAAAAAAATTAGGGATTGTTCGAATTATATTATTAGTAATTTAAATTAATCAATGGGTATCTATAATCTTAACATATGGAGTTTCATAAGTAATGTTTATCAAATGACATAAATTATTTTAAATAAGTGAGAAAATACAATTATAATTATGTATTGATATGAATTATAATTAATATAAATTATATTACAAACTAAATTATATTGCGAGCCCGAAATCATATTTAGGCTATGATCCCTTTCATAGCCTTATCAAGGGCCATAAATAATGGTTAATGTTTTTTGTTTATTTAAAGTATGTATGAATATATTAACAAAATAATTAATTTGATTATAATCAAATTATTTGATTTTATAATTAAATCAAATTAGCTAATTTGTATTAAATAAATTTTGATTATATATATATATATATAATTAAAATGTTTAGTTATATATTTGTTAAAATATTAAATATAGATTATCAAAACAACACATTTAATTTGATGGGTTTTATTATAATTTTTTTATTTATAAAGATATGACTTGGAAGATGCTAATATTTGTAGCGTCATCTTCCTCATAGGAATTGAAATAAAGGATATATGAGAGAAGCTTCTATAGGCATCAATTACTTTGAGGTATCTTGTTCTTGTTACAAACATATATGAATTCTATTCATAGGAAAAACAACCTTCCTGCGAGCATTTTTGATTTGGAAGATTTTTTTTAAATCCCTAGTTCTCTAGCAATTCATTGATTCCTAAAAATTTTTCATACCCATTAGTAAAATACTGAACTCCAATCAACATGTTGTTACAGTTAGATTCATGGAACCACTCTCCATTTTCACATTTAACCTTCTACTATCCGCTAGCGAGGGACACATACAATACTCTCATCATTGAAACTGACAAGCTCATGCAAGATTCCAGTATCAAAGGTACTGATGATCATTTTAGATGAATAGCTAGTGTCGGGCCAAAACTCATTATTCTTGCTTAATTATTGAGTTAGTTGTTTAATAATCCTTGAATTAACAAGTATTTATGAAGAACATAAGTGAATAAACCTAAGAACATAGAGAGTAAGAAGAGCAGCTCCAAAGAGAAGAATAAGACAACCACAAAGATAAAATAAAAATGAATATTGTCAATAGTAATTATAAGATTTGTAGCTTATATTAAAGAACTTAAATGGATGGAAAGATCAAAAAATTATATACATTAGAATGTTCTGACGGTGTATAGGTGTGCTCATTTTTTTAAGTATTGGGTCTTAATGAATTTCAGCACATCTTATGAAAGAATACTCGACCTTAAATGATCTGAGTCCAGTTTATTTTTCCAAATGACTCTTTGCCCACATTCTCACCATTTAATGAAATAAGTGATAGTTCTACCATCTCTCGAAATTATATTTTCTTGTCTCTTAGTAATTTTTTGTAAATATATTTGCCGCTTATTTTTTAGTCCAACAAAATTACAACTTTACTTCATTATTTTCTATGGAATCTTTGATAAAATGATATATTAATCCAATATGCAAGGTTTTAATATGTAACACAATATCTTTAACTATGACAATAATAGATTGATTGTCACATAAAATTGTAGCAACTTTATTTATGGGTTCATTTAGGTCAATAAATAACTTTTGTAACCAAAAAGCATGTGAAGTGACTATTAAAGCTGAAACATATTCAGCTTCAATAGTAGACAAGCCAACAATAGATTGTTTCTTGGATAACCATGAAACTATTATATAGTTCCTAAGGAAAATGTATATTCAAAAGTACTCTTGTATTTCTTTGGACAACATCCCCACTTGTTGTCACAATATCCTAATTTTTTTGTATTTTCAGTTTTGGAATTTTTAACCAAACATACAAAGATCCACCAAGGTATCTCTTTATCCTTTTCGCAACACTAAAATATATGTGATTTGTTGAATGTAAAAGGCTAGACAATAAATTTGCTACATAGAAAATGTCCAGTCAAGAAGCTAAGGCATACATGAAGCTTTCTGTAGATTATAGTTTCTAATTGATTATAAGGGGTGTGGATACAAGTTCATAATCTTTCATTCCATACTTCATTAAAATAGATAGCAAATATTTAGATTGGTTTATAACCACTCTAGTAAGGTATTGTGGTACTTCCTTTCATAAGAAATGATAGTGAGGTCCACCTATTTGATATCTCAGATCTTTCCATCATGTATTTTACAAAAAAGATTATCATTGAAGTCTTATTACAAGTATATATAATATAATCAACAAAAACTGACACAGTCATAATTCTAGAATTATGATTTTACTTGATGTTATTGCAGGCACATTCATACTTTTGTTGAAGCCTTGGTTCAACAGATATGTGCTCATTTATTATACCAAGCATGAAATACTTATTTTAACTCATAGAGAGCCTTGTTTAATTTATAAACATAGTGTTGAGCTCTCTTTTTAACAAATACGGAGGGTTGATCAACATAGATTTCTACCTTTAGAATACTTTTCAAGAAGATAAAACTTAATGTCTAGTTGGAACATAGGCCAACACTTATGTCCAGCTAGAACTATCAGAAGTCTTATAATTTATAAACAAGCTACTAGAACAAATTTTTCAAAATAGCCAAATCAAGCCTTTTGGTAATGGCCTTTGGCTATCAATCTAGCTTTGTATATGGATCGTCTTGCTATCGGTCAAGTCTTTAATTTTGAATAGCCATTTAACCCCTATATTATATTTATTCTGGTGTAGATTAACTAATGTGCATGTATTATTTTTTTTAAATGGTGTTTTTTTTTCTTTGTCTATACTCATATTTGATATTGTACTTCTTCTTCAAAGTTGAGTGGATCAACTAAAGAGTAGTTACACCTTTGATATATGTTATATAATATTCAATATTTAATAGATGTTTTTAACATATTATTAGAGGCATTCATATTATCATCAAACTCTGACTCATATTCAGAGAAAGTAAATACATACTTTTGTTGATTAGCAGGTTTAGTGTTTTCCACGGACATTTCATGTTTAGTATCTTCCATGTAAGAGTACCACTTACAAGTATTTTGTTTGTTATCTTTCCAACTAGAAATGTCAATGTGCCATGTCATGCCAACATGACCCATTTTTGGGTGGCCAAGTCAAGCTACTATGCCAACATGGTCGAGTCATGCCTTGCACAACATGATTGATAGTTTGCATGACCTGGCATGGCATGACCAGCATGATTCCTGCCAGACTCATGCCTAATGTGTCTTGTCATCTCGAGTTGTGTCGGGTCATACCAGTTTTGTGGGTAGTGCCACAGTAGGTATTACCCATCGACCATCACCATCGCCACTACCAGTGCCACCATAGGCCATATCGATTGCATGGACTCATGGTGAGTCCATGACCATGAGCCATTGGGACTTCTATCCCAATGGCATTCACCATGTCAATGTGGTGGGTTTCATTAAAAAACCCATCGCTTGGATGTTGCAGGTAATTATAAATAGAAATTTTAAAAATAAAATTTGGTTTAAAAAAAATGGGTCCAGCCATGGGTAGGTTATAGAAATTTAGTTACTCAATTTTCTATGACTCATAATCTATTCTCAATCATTGTTCATGGTCACCATGCCATGCCAAAGGGCCATACAAATGGGTTGTGCCTAGCCCAACATGAGGCATAGTGGCCTCTGGCCTAGCATGACATGAGCCATGCCTCGAGCTAGCATGCCTGGGTCCAAGCAAAGTTCTAGATCGTAGCGTGTCAGGCTAGGCATGCCTTAGTTGGGTCGTGCCTCATGTCGTGCCCTGGCCACCTAGCCCACTTGACACCTCTACTCTCAACTTACTTTCTCAACAAAAAGCACATCTCAATTTACTAGGAATGTGTTTGTTTCTGGTGAATTTTGTCTGTATCTCTTGGAATATTGATTGTATCAAATCTTGATAAATTTTAGAATCTTAAAGTCTAACATAGCCATTTTCTATTTTGGGATATGATAATAACATATACTCCCAGATACTATCAATGGGGTACACTTAGTTTTCTCTCACTCCAAGCTTGAATTGGAGTTAGGTTGTTAGTGTAGAAGTGTGAAATCAATTTAGCAGGTAAAATACCATCTTTACTGCCTCTACCAAAAAATGCTTAAATATAATATTCTTTGCCATTAATGTTCTTGGCATTTCTAATACCATTATGTTTCTCATCTCCACAATACCATTTTGTTGTGGTGAGTATAGCATGGTGAGGTGACATTGAATTCCTTTCGTATCATATAAGTCATTGAACATTTGTGAAAAAAAAACTAAATTCCTCAATCAATTATAAGCATATCGATAGTCATTCATGACTATTTTTGAACCATGTCTATAAACTTTTCAAAAATATTAAAAGCTTCAGATTTGTGCCTTATGAAGTATACCCACATCATACATGTGTGATCATCAACTAATAACATAAATTATTGTTGCTTGCTAAGGATTGAATAGATATCGAACTAAAATGTCTAAATGAATTTGTTCAAAGGGTATGGATGATCTTCAAGCAACATCTTTTGGAAAGATTGTCTATACTGTTTGCCTAGGACATACTTCTCACAAATGGAAGTGGGTATTCTAAGGCTAGGGTGTTGACCACTTATTAGTTTCTTTTGACTAAAAAGTTTTAAACTTCGATAATTTAAGTTGCCCATCCATTTATTCCATAGATTTGTTTCTTGTACATTATGCATATTTAAAGCAATATCTATATTTTGATAAAGGGTTGGAGGAAAGCTTTTGCTTCTAGACATTTCTATTTTTCATGGAACATTTTTTTTTACTTTTGATCATGTATAGTGCATTGATTATTTTCAAATACTAGTTTATACTCATTCTCCATGAGTTTACCAATGCTTAGAAGGTTTTGTTCCAATTCACGAACCAACAACATGTTATTAATGATTATTTCTCCCAAGTGAGTAGAAATCATAACATTGCCTTTCTTTCTTAATTTAACAATAACATTATTTCTTATTTTTACTTGTGAGCTAATTAATGATTATAAGTTCACAAATATTTCATAGTTTCCAGACTTATGATTTGAGCAACCTTTATCTAGAAAGCAAATGCTGGGAGATGTGATATTTCTAATATGTGACATATAGAATATATGTTCCCCTGAGGACTTTTTTTTTCATCACAACTAGCATATTGTGTATATATTAATCTACAATCCTTAGATAGATATCTCATGTACGAACTTTTTATAGTTCAGACACTAATTCTTAGACTTGAACCAATAATCTTTTTCTATATGAATGTTATTCTTACACACATTACATGGGTAAGAAAAAGTTCTTATAGAGGCGATGTTGGTTTTTATAGAAGAGGTAAGGTTTTTGTTCTTACCTCTTGGTTTGTTTCTATTGACATACATGGTTCTCCTCTAAATGTGTCACTTAATTTTATTTAATATATATTCCTTCTTTTGAGTTTGGTATCCATTTATTTTGAATTGATGACATAATAGATGATTCAGACCTCCTCAATAGTTGTTTCTCATAAGATTTTAAACAAGTGAGCACTTGTTGGATAGTAATCCCATACAAGTCCTTGGTTTTTTTGATTACTGCAACTATTCGATCAAATTATGAAGTATGCATATAAGTAATTTTTCAACCAATCTTGTTTCAGGGATACGTTCACCATATATTTTTAATTGGTTTATTATATCAATGAACAAAGTTGAAAAATTATTAAGAGAATTTAAATTTTTCATTTTTAAATTCTTAAAATCATTTCTCAAGGAATGACACAAAGCTCCTTAGGTTTTCTTATTCCCTTGGAACTCATCTAGAAGTAAATCCTAGGCATCCTTTGCCTTGGTTGATCACATTAATAGATAGAAATAACATCACTAACATCATGCTAGATGAATAGTAGTACTTCAGTGTTTGATCTTTTTTTTGTTTTTTATCTTCTATATTTATTTTTCTTCCTTAGAAGAGAGATCTTCTAATTTTGAGTAACGATCACTAACAAGTTCCCAAATATTTTGTGATATAAAAAGGGTTTTTTATTTTGATACACCAATAATTATAAATTTTTTCATCAAACAAGGGCATAAGTATGAACCCTAAGATTGAGGAGGCAATATTTGGAGATGATGATATTTTTAAAAAATAGATGAACTCAAACTAAATATTTGGGATCTTATTTATAAGTGTTATTTTGCATAAATTGACTCTAGCTCTAAGTATATCTATACTAGATCTAGAAGATTCATGCATATTTGTTTAGTTTTCAACACAAATCCAAAGAATAGTTGAGGTCTAGAGAAGATATAAAGATTTTTTGAGAGAAGCATCAATCACATATCACAGCCAAACCTCTAATACCAAATATTGAGTTAGTTGTTTAATAATTCTTGAATTAATAAGAATTTACAAAGCACTTAAGTGAAGAAAAATAAGAACACAAAGAAGAAGAAGAAGAAGAAGAGCAGTTTTAAAAAAATAAAAATAACCAAGAAAAGATAAAATAAAAATGAATTAAATCAATATTAATTACAAGATTCATGGCTTATATACATGAACTTATAGTGTATGAAAAAATCAAAAATATATATGCATTAGAATGGTTTGATGGTGTATAGGTGTGCTTATTTAAGTATTAGGTTGTAATGAATTTGAGCCCATCTAATGAAAGAGTACTTGGCCTTAAATGATCCAAATCTAGTTTATTTTGCTTAATGGCCCTTGGTCCACATGAGTCTCGTGAATTCCAGGGACCGAATGGTGTGTAGTTAATACATGAGATCCTTTGAAACTGGGAAAATAGCATGCATGCTAATCTTTTCTACCTGTTCAAGTAAAATAGAGGTAGAGAAGCCATGGTAGGCTTGCTTGTACACATGTAGGATTTCATCGGGTTGGGCATAAATACCTAGCTTAGCTTGAGCATTAACAGGAACTTTATAAATATTGAAAATAGAAAAGGTGGGGAATGGTTAAGAAGTGAAGGGAATGAAAAAAAAAGAGTAAGCCATTAATTGGACTTCGATAGTACAACAAAAATAAAAGATAGAGAGAAGAGATTGAATAAGAAAAAGTAATAGTAGGATTTTCCAACTTAGGCAATGTCAATGAAAAATAAATGAGATGTAAGTAAGATTGTGAATCTTTCCTCATTTATAGTGTACATCCCAAATGTGAACAAGCAAGGGAAACCAATGTCGTTTACTTTTGATTGACCTTCTTGGCATATAACTTTTGTTCTCCCCAAGAAAAATCATCAATCTCTAATGCATTATTAGAGACCAATCTCTTTAAACAATCTCAAGGGAGACAATTTGATCTACATGATTTGGGTAAATCAATCTCTTTTTTTAAAGCATGGTGTACATAGAGCAACAATGTGAGATAAAATACTACATTTTGAATAAAATATAAATAAATAAAAATTTAAGACATTGTAAAAAGTGGAATGTTCACATTTTATTAATGAGGGCACGTGCATTGCTCTCTTTAATGAGGGAGTGCCTCATCCAGACATGCGTACATTTTTTTGTTGTTGTGTATTTTTGGTCTATTTGTGCATGTTTTGTTTTTGTGCATTTTTTGTAGGTTTACTGGCAGTTTTTCTTATTCGAGAGTTACAAGGTTTCCCAAAGTATGTGTTTTTCTTCCTACATCTTTGCATGGTTTTATAGCAGACATTTTTCTCTACCCATTTGTTGCTCCCTCATTCCATTCTCTCTTGGCTAGGTGTTTGTTCAGAAGAATTTTATTTTGGAACCATTTATTCTATGCTATATTACCTACTATTTAATTATTGATTTATATAAATATATATTATATAATTTTGGCTTGTTCATTTAAATTATGCAGTATGTATTTTCTTTATTTATAATTTATGTATTTTGTATGTGCATATTATAAAATCATTATTTTAATTATCCAACTTGTGTGGTATATTTTTGTAATTTGAGTATTGCTTTTGCATATGTTTGTATGTAGGATTTAGTGCCATGAAGAATTGAAGCTCAGACAACATTTAAAGATTCAAAAAGTAGTGGATGGAATCTTCTCTTTTGTCCTACATTCAAGATACAAACACATTATTGATTCCAATTCATAAATCTGACGAATCAATACTATCTATTAAAGAATAAAGTAGAAATAAATCTAGAGTATTCACTACAAATTCTCAAGTTTGCATATTTATTTTGGATTTTAGATTTTTAAGGATTTTATATCCTATAAAAATATATTTTAGTTCAAAATATAATTTTAGGCATTGTGCATTTTATGAACATCATGTACATGTGAAAAAATCTTTAGCATATTTTATTCAATTTGATACTTTTACAATTTGGACTTTGTTTTTCGCTGTGTTGGATTTTTTAGAATTGTCATAATGATTTTTTTAAAATTTTTGGGGAGGTTAAATATATTCTACTATTGATTTAGTAACCAATCACTATTCTTAATATTTTATGATTTTGAATAAACCACATTTCATATGTCCTAACCCCAACAACTTGTATTAGAGGGGGGTTTCAACCCCACCTAAAAAGTGGTATCATAACTTCTCTAGAGGAGGGCATTCTTCATTAATACTAAGATGGTATCAAGTCTATTTGTTATTATTATATTGATATTTGATTATTTTGATATCAATATAATGATTTTGGTCATATTTCAGAATATTTTATTTGTGTTTTCCATGTGTGGTCCATGTCGTACTTTATTATCATGAAAGGTCATCCTATGATAATAAAGTTTACTAGGAGTAATTATTCTATATGAAAAAAATAGAATATTTGGCTATCTTATAACTAAATAGTTGTATGATCCTATAAAAAAGATGACAAAAACAAAAAAAAAGATTGAAGAAGAATGAGAAGACGTGCACTTTAGGGTTGCCTCTACAATATAGCAATGAATTAGTAGCAATACTTGTCAATATATTTCTAATGAAATGAAGGTAGATGAGTTATAGAAAAAACTAGAATCTAAGTTCAAAAAGAACTTGTTTAGAAATAAATGGTTGATCATTAGATATCTAGTCAACCTGAAGTTCAAGAATTTTAGTCTAACGTCGATAGACATTAACAACTTTCAAGGGCTCATGAATCATCTTTCATCAATAAAAATGGTCCTATAAGAAGAGCTATTATCTTTTTAAAAACAAAGATCACTTTTATGTAGTTAGAATAACTTTGTGATTTCTCTAAGTATGTAAATATCTAGAAGTGTTGTGTCAATGTACATCAACTTAAAAAACTTTTTGTCCAAATAAGAAATGAGATGATAGGAGATTCTCTTAGTATTCTCATTTTTTTAGAAATGTGGTTGGAGCACCACAAGCCACACACAACCTATTAGAAGAACTCATTCTTCCAAAAGCATGTCACAAAGTAGAAAATAGTCAAGTGGTATCACTATAACGACATTGGACATGTGAAAAAAAGATTATTATTCTTAAAAAAGATTATTATTCTTAGAAAAGATAACAACAACAATGTATAAGAGGAAATAGACATGAGAGAGAGGGTAATGTCACCTCAGAAGATTACTTGATGCTATTAGAAATCATAATATCACTAATATAGTATCTTAGGAGGATAATTGGCTTATTGACTTTAGAGCATCATTTCATAATATTTTCCACATTGACTTCTTTACTACCTATAGACTTGGTGATTATGGCATTGTAAAGATGGGTAATATTGGGATGTTACAATTTTTTGGCAAGTGAGATATTTGTTTATAGATATAGATAGGACATCAATTGATTCTTAGAAATGTATGGTATGTACTAGAATTTAATATTAATTTTGATGTCTACTGGCATGCTAAATGACATTGAATATGTTAGTCAATTTGGTGATGGTCGAAGAAAATAAGTCACGGATGCATTAGTCATTGTGAGGGATAAGAATGAGAGCACTTTATTCTTCAAAAGAGTGAGAAGGGTGCTTAGATATTAGTTAGAAAAAATATATTTCCATTTGACTAGGCATCTTTTCTTGATGAGTGTATAAAATATATAACTAGAAAAAGTCATAGAGCATGTTTTCATTCTCATCCACTCTCAAGGAAATTAAACATCCTCGATCTTATTTATACCGATATCTGCTCTTTACAGAGTAGAATATTCGATGGGGCCTTTTATTTTATCATATTCATTGATGTTCACTCTAGGAAAGTATAGACATATATAATATAAATAAAAGATCAAGTATTTTCATGTATTTCAAGATTTTCATGCTAGAATTGAGAGATAAACAAGTAGGAAATTGATCTTCATATGTTCTAATAATGTGTGAGAATATTGAGGTAAATTTGATAGCTATTATGTATCACATGGTATTATATATGAAAAGACACAAGCCAAGACATCATAATGAAATGACATCACTAAGAAGATGAGCCAAACTAATAATGAGAGAGTTTAGTACATACTTTATCATGCACATCTTTAGAAAAAAATTGGGAAAAGTTATGCAAACGACTATTGATATAATCAACATATGTCATGTCAAAGCCCTAGATAGAGATGTACAGTCATTCCATCACATGTATTAGGATTTCAAGAGAATAATATGGAACTTCATTCAATCATTCATGAGACATATGATGGCCTTCAAACTTTACTTGGTGAATGGGTAAATTATTTGGACATTAATGATTATAATATTGAAGAAGATAATGAAAATGAATTAATTATAGAATCAGATGATAATGAATATGTAGAGAGAGATTCTTTCTTAGAATTTTCGGATGATGAATACAAATTCATTGACTGCCTTATTATTTTTCTCATTCTCATTTTATTATCATTAAAAAGTGGATGTTAAATTAAAATATTTTAATTGTTTTTTCTAATGTCAATATGTTTATTATTATGTTTTGTTATTATGATATTTCCATTAAAAATTTTTATTGTCATTGTATATTTCGATGTTTATGCAACTTGATTTAGGTATAAGATTTAACCATTCAAGTAAACGAGGATCTCAATGTGTGTGGAAGGTCAAAAAAAGTCAACTAATAGTTCATGGAGGATAATA